>CM028684.1:22270942-22870942 GCA_016760335.1 Gastrodia elata | reverse complement strand
CTACAATCACGAATGAGAAGAATCTTGAAAAGCTGTTGTAACTACTACTGTAAGAATAAAAATTAACTCTTTTGATTTAAATAATACAGTCTGCATAGAAAAAAACACAATTGTATTATATAAAAACAAAATTAATATGGGATGATATGTGATTCACAAATAAAGATTCATTGAATTTAAATAAGCATACTTGATTTATGAGTGGATGGTATGTCCTTCACAAATATAATACATTGTTCAAAATAAAATAATATTCTCTAATTTGCATAGAATAAATCTTACAATAAGTTTGCACTTTAGCATAGTTCATTAAAATGTCTATGAATTAAATTTTTATTTTATTTTTATAATTAGTGATGATTTAATTGAGTAACAAAGATTAATAGATGAATTATTTAATTGATCTAATGAATATGTGATGGATAATATTTGAACTATTAAAAAAGAGCTAGCCAGTGAACAAAAAAGACCATTTGATCTTTAATAGTTTAAGGCAAGAGCACATGGCCAGTTAACATCAAGTAATTAACGACCAAATTGAAGTAAAAAACACTAATATCTTTTTTTTATAAATAAATAAATAGACAAACTTATCCATATAAACTAACATTAACATCTCTTATAGCTCTTTCCACACGGCCCATATTATTTTTAGCACTTTCCCGGCAGCCTAAGGCGGCCCCGCCCCTATATTTCCTTTCTTCTTCGCCGTCTAAGCCATCACCAACTCTCTTTTGAGTTTGTGTGCAGCGAACTTGCCATCGCGATTGGGGAATCGGTATTAGGGTTGGATTTTGTTTTTTGAGAGAACATTTTGTTTGCCCCTTTAGGGTTTTACTCTTTATCAGTCTCCCTATCTTACCTGTACCACAATTTTCTTGAAATTTATTTTCAATTTTGCTGTTTTTAGAAGTCTCGATCTGAAGAAAGGAAATTTCATCAATTTTTTCTCTGAACATGGCGATGCACGAGAGGAAGACGATAGATTTGGAGCAAGGGTGGGAGTTCATGCAAAAGGGCATCACGAAGCTGAAGAACATTCTTGAAGGGCTTCCAGAACCGCAGTTCAGCTCCGAGGACTACATGATGCTCTACACGTAATCATTTTATTAATTTTTTTTTTCGGCTCCCTTTCCTTTACTATTTTGCATTTTATTAAATGTGTTGCTTATCTGTTCTTCGGCGTCTTCTTGTTGCTGTGATCAGAACCATCTACAATATGTGCACACAAAAACCGCCTCATGATTACTCACAGCAACTTTATGACAAGTATAAGGAGTCATTTGAAGAGTACATTAGTTCTACGGTGAGAATGCCATCTATATTGAATAAATTTATGCTTGATTTTTGTTTAGATTTTCTTATATTGAAATCCCTGGACTGAAATTTTAGTTCGATGAATATCATAGCAGTTACGTGTTTAAGAGTATTTTTGAACGTTTCAGTATGAGATTAGTTTCTTATTTTTAGGTTACAGGGCAGTCATCTGATTTATGTTTATTAGGTATTCAGCTTTTCTGTAGTGAGGGAGGTCTGATTAGTGGTACCACTGCTCTAGAGATTTTGTTGATAAAAGGATTGCATTAAGTAAACTCTCTTGACTTTGCTTTTTGAATTTAAATTCTTAACTTTTGTTCAAAATTGATTGTTTGAGCATTCATGATTTATTTGTTGTTTTGCATCAAAAAGCTATTTTAGTGTGATTCTGATTATGGAACCATAGGTTTAACAGTTCGATCATGAGCTTTAAGGGCATTTACTTGTCTAATTTGTGTTCATTGGGTGTTCTCTTGTATTACAATGAAACATTTTGAACTATGATATGCCATGGATAGTTTTGTTTGATTAAGGTTGAAGCAGTTCTCATTAAAAAAAGCACATCTCACTTTTCCTAGCATACATATTTGGGGAATTTTTGCCTCTTGTAGCCTTGGCATTTCATTGACAATGTTATGCGGCATTTTCTTGTTCTACGGCTACATTAGGTACTTAGTGTGTTTTCTTAATACTGTGATTCTTGAAGAGGTTATTATATGTATATATATATATATATTTTTTTTTTTCTTTTTTTTTAATTACTTAGTGTTAGGAATTATCTAGCTTTTCATAGATGTTTGCTTTTGGCAATGTGATTTTTCCATTTTGACTTATTGAAAACTTTTTTTTGTTTTATGCCTGTATTACGATGACATTGAGAGTAGGCTGAAAGTTTTGCTTGAGATTTATTAGTATTTTCATTCAGATTGCATTCATGGACAAGTATATAATGTTATTTTGGGATTGTATTATAATTCTGTTAAATCATGCTCATGTTCAGCTAATTTTAATTTATATGGACAAGTACATAGTGCTATTGTTCAACCATATTTTAATTTTAATTTTGGCCAAGAAAGTATATAAATTTTGAATCTGGCTGATATAATAATATATTTTGTATTGATATTTTTATTTTATTTTTTCTAATGCTGCTATTATAAGGGTATGTTTTCTTGTTATTAGCAAGCACACAACTTTTGCAGTTAAGGAAAAAGGCTATTTTGATTTGTAAATGTTTTATTTTTCATTTTTGAGTTTTGATACCATACGTCTATTGTGCATCAATTTTTACTTGTGACAGGCATCATTATTTTTTTATTTTTCTCTCTTTTACAAATTGCGAACATTTTTCTGTACTTATTCACTAAGGTCAATTCTTGCTTGAACATAACTTGAAAATTTGAAAATCTTGTTTATTTGTCAAATTTTTGAGCTTCATAGCTAAGTCAAACTATTAATAGGGCATAGCTTATCTTAGCTTCAGCATTAATGTAGTTTCAATGGAGCTTGATTGCATATTTTTTATTTTTAAAGTTGAGCTTTAATGTGGCAAATATGTGGCATTGAGATTTGAACTATTGACTTGCCAAGAGTTTAAGGGTAAGGGCCCCAACCTCTGGGCCACAATACCATTCACTTCATTGCATATTTTGGTTCCCATTTTCCAGTGTTTTTTTTACCTGATAATGCTTTAGGTTGCTTTGGACTTCATGATAATAAAACCAACTAATGCATGGAAACGTTAAGGTGTGTGCAAACTCATTTATGATGTTTGCTAAAAAAAACTAATCAAACATGCTTAACACAAACTTGCTATAAACAATTTTAAAATTCAATTTGTATAAGTATTCTCTCAATGGATGAACTCAATAAAGTTTTATCTCTGCATGAAAATTGCCTATTACTACTTCTTCAATCATTCTATAATTATTAGTAGAATTATTGTTGTGTTACTTCATGTATCTATATATATATATTTATATTTATATATGCACTTTAGTGATTATTAATTACATTGATAATTTGATACAATTTAATTTTACAATTAATGTTGATTTTATTAAAATTAACGACCTTATCTGTTTTCATCATTTTAACCGTTTAAATTATTTCATAGCAGTTTTTACCAAATGAGCTTATCCATTAATGCATTACAGCAACAAAAGTGTAATTTTATCATTCGCTTGTCAGAGAGCACAACTTAATACAATACAAATTGTATAGTGTAATTCAACATAGTACAAAGCTCTATATATCTTATTATTTGACACTAGTTTATTATTAATTATTTGCAAAGCTTTTCAAAGTTTAATTATTTTATTATTTCTATCGAAGTACAAGTGTTAATGAATTGATCTGAATATTGTGGATGAAATTAGCTTTCATTTAACACAAACTGCATGTATTCCTATGTGCCTCACTAAACTACAGACTATAAAAATTTATCCAGAATATAAGATAATTCTTATAAAATAACTATTGTTTTATTTAGTTTAAGGACAATTACTAGTATTGCACAGCTGCACCCAAAATATAATATTTATATATTTAACATTTAGTTTTGTTCTCTTGCAAAATTGCCACACTCCTACCACATGTAGCTTCATCTTCTTGATGATTGAGAAACCTTAAGTGAGTTATAAATTTAGTGTACTGCTGATAATTTGGGTGGTAATATTGTAAGTATTGAAGTTTAGGTGAGACATGTAAATAGAGAAAAATTGAGTGGGTATGTATAAAAGCTTCCCTACTTTTTTTAAAACATAAATATATAAGTTGTCTAGAGTTGTTTTTTTTTTGTTTATAAATTTATATTATTTTTTTCAAGCTTGTTCTAGTAACCTAGTTAACATTCATAATAGCCAATCATCAAACAAGTATGAATCTTTTTATTGAACTTGATTAGTTTTAATGCCTTAAGGTTTTAATTCAGTGTTACATTTTCTATTCTTCTTACCATCCATTTTATAAGTGAGTGTGTTACAACATCAATTATCTTGAACATCTATTTTTGAAAAGGCAAAAATAAGGAGTAAGTGAATGCATACATACATATGAGAATACATTCACAGATTTGATTTAGTTTATGCAAGCTACTGATAACTGTGATTCTTATTGAATAATCTACATTATAAAATTTGTTAAATGCTATTTCAACTAATGTAAACCACACTCTTATAAGTACAAAATGCCCCAAGTATCTGTTCTCATGAACTCTAACACTATTTTTAATTCTGTCATATGTTTGCACATGTATGATTGAATAATATGGTGCCTTTATTGCAATAATAGAAAGTAGTTCTAGAGCCTTGTTGGCTGTGCTGGCTTTTCTTTGAAACATTGGTAGTTATACAATAAAAAAATATATTACATTGGTATCTTAATTTCTGTTTTCTATTAAAAATTTTCATGTATTTAGGCCTCAACAAGGATGTAGATTTGATGAGACTCCGCGTACTTTTATCCACTTTCATAGATATCTTCAAGGAGGGAATATAAATATTATTTTACAATGTGGTTATGTTTATGAACTCAGCAAATTAGTAGCCAAGTTTGATGAAGTTTTATGGTAGATATGCAACATGTGCATATAGACAAGACACTATTTAGTCACAAGGCATTGTATCTTTCTTAAGATATATGACAATAGCTCAGTTTGCATAATAATTTAATTATTATTTATGAATAATGCCTATTTTTCTTTTCTTTAAAATAAACCCATAAGAAGGAAGCCCATGTGATCTGCAATGATAAAAATCATATTTAGCATTAATTTTTTTTTCATTTTCAGAGTAAATGTTCATCATTTGACTATGGTTCTTTTAATAATAAATTGGGTTTGTTTTAAAGAAACATATGAAAAAACTATGGAGTTGCATGTTTTATTTGTCTTTGACTCAAAGTGAGATTTTAAGTAATAAAATATATTCATTTATGATTTATTTTTAGACTAGCACTAAATGAAATGAGGCAACATGCTTTATTTGCAGAAAATTTACTTTAACATATTTGGATATAATCAATGTCTTAACAAACCTATCATCAAGAGTAAAAAGTACTGGAATGGGAAATTAAACACATCAATTTTCTAATTCATATCTGCGAGAATCAATGACAGTGCATATTACTGCTATTTACCACTGCAATAAGCTGACAGCTGCAATGAAGTATGGTATATTGTGAGATAAAAAAGAAAAAAAAAACATTTCTTTGGATGAAACATCATACATTTTAAAAATTTTTTATTGCCGCAACATCAGTAGCCAAGGATTCTAATATTAGCACGTAGATACTAATGCAAATATAAAGTTAAGTGTTGAAGGGAATAGGCCATGTGGAAAAGAATGTGGAGGGGGGTAGAAGAGAGAGTAGGGAGTGTGGGGAAAGGACATGTCTAGTGGGTTGTGAAGACGCAGAAGAGGAGAGGGGTTTTGGAGCGATAATTGTCAAAGTAGATGACAAGTATATCAAAAAGCATTTTTCTTCGCATGATGGTGAGACTATGCTACTGGAAAGAACGTCAGTGATTTTTTAAAGGCTAAGAGCTCTGCAAGGATTTTTCCTTCTAGCAAGCATTCTAAGCGCTTAAAGCTTATAGCCTTGGACGTTGGCAAGTTCTTATTTACTGCTGGAAGGCATTTACTGGTAGGGATGAAAGCATCAAGGGTGATAAGATCAAAAGCAAAGGATAGCAGGTTATTTAATTAAATTATATAAAATGCATTTTTATTTAAGTGTTTAATTATTCATTTCTAAATAATCTCACCTAAATTGGAAAGTTCTTAGTCTAAAATAAAGTGGTTTTAAGACTATCTTTTTTTTTTTTTTTTTGCTTAGTATAATAGATCTAAAATGCAAAAGAATATAGGAAATTTATGGTTATTATTATACTAGATAACTTCAAATTAAGCAACTCGTGTCATTGTTTTAGAAGGTAAAATTAGCTCATGACGCATCAAGATGTCCAAAAAGTGTTTGAAAAATTCCTTAGAACTATTGAGGACTTAAAATATAAGGATGTGAAAATGCTGTGCCTTGAAGCAGTGTCCTGACTTCCAAGATCCGACACAACATGATAGAACCTTAGAATTTTCTTTCTTTCATAGATGAAATTAAATAAGTTAATTAACATATATCTAAAATATGACCTTTGGATGGTTTGACGGAGTGATACATTTTATGTTCCTTTTGTAAATATCTTGAGTTTAAGGGGCATTTACAATATTAAAGCTAATTACCAAATACTTCATACATTTGCATGTTGCCTTTCATTTCATGTTATGCTGTTCTTACATATTTTTCTTGAAAGATTGTAAACATTGGGACTCAATTTTATTTCTCTAGGCTGTAATTTGTTCTTATCTTGGGTTCTATTTGGCCCAGCTTTACAATTATTAAGCTTTATATAAAATTGTCTCAAATATTTTAAGCTTATTTGGGGGACTGTTATGCTGACTGCTTTTTATAAAGCTAATAGCCAAATTGGAGTTTTGAGAAAGCATTATTTTTATGAGTTTTTGTTCATGTGAAATCACCATGTTTCCCCTTGCTCTTGCCCCCCACCGCTGCTCTCACAGGATGCTGTGCTATTCTGTTCGCTTTTGTAACTTGTTCAGCTGCTGCCTTTCTTAGAACCTATGTGGCCCCACCACACTACCCCTCGCCTATGTGCCCTTGTTGTCTCTTGCCGCGGGTGCGTTATAGCAATATTATAAATTTTATAAATGATAGTTATATGGGTAAATTTAACATGTTGCATCAACAGCTTCAAATATGGTAGTTTCATGCCAATGTTTTTTTGTAGTACCCTCTTTAAACAGCTATAACTATCTCAAACAGAGCCTTAGTTGAATGACATTCAGATTTAGTGCTAGGCCTCCATGGAATGGTTGGATTTATAAAATTCTGCAGACTGTCTAAAGATTGCCATTGCTTAGCCTTTTTTGTCTAATATGACGTGGTAGAGTTAATTTGTTTAATAAATTATGGCATTTGAGTATCAAACTTCACATTTATAATTGCAAAACTTAAGCTTGCTACAAAATGGTGATGTGAAGCATTATTCTTCGGTTTTGAAAAATAAGAGTTTCAGGATTGTAGTGCTGATGTCTATATTAAGCAGTGATGCAATATTATAGAATTAGTTATATCGAATTTGCTGTTCTGTTAATTAACAACATCCCTAATTTCATTGACTCAGTGTGTTGCAGTGATACATTCTTGTCCCCAACTAAGATCAGTGTGATTTTGTGTAAAT
The DNA here is from genome assembly GCA_016760335.1 of Gastrodia elata. Lineage (NCBI taxonomy): Eukaryota > Viridiplantae > Streptophyta > Magnoliopsida > Asparagales > Orchidaceae > Gastrodia > Gastrodia elata. The sequence goes on along the minus strand of CM028684.1, from coordinate 22,863,369 downwards.
TTATAACTAATTTCCTTGCCAGTGCTTAATAACACGGGCCTTCATGTTTATTTTTAATAGACTTGCTAGTTTTTTTGTCTTGCTTTTGTAAACTTTTCAGATCTATTTGTCCAGGTTTTACCTTCTCTGAGGGAGAAGCATGATGAGTTTATGCTGAGAGAACTGGTTAAAAGATGGTTGAATCACAAGATCATGGTCAGGTGGCTGTCACGATTTTTTCATTATCTTGATCGCTATTTCATTGCTCGGAGGTCTCTCCCTGCGCTTAATGATGTTGGGCTCGCTTGCTTCCGGGATTTGGTACACCGACAATATCTTTGTATTCATTGAAGTTTATCCTAAGTTTGAATGAGGAGTTGTTATCTTAATTACACTTCAAATTGGCTTTTACATGATATCTGCTCTTTGTTATGTTTAATTGAATTTTCTACTGTGAACTTAAAGCAGTTTTCCCAGTTAATGTTTTTGGGAATTTTGTTGTTTAATGCAGGTTTATAATGAGATAAAAGATATGGTTAGGTATGCGGTAATTTCTTTGGTAAGCGAAGTATTTTCCTTATAGATTTGGTTGTATGCATTCATTAATAGAGATATTTCTAATCGTTTTTATGAAAATAGATTGACCAAGAGCGTGAAGGAGAGCAGATTGATAGAGCTTTATTGAAAAATGTCTTGGACATTTTTGTTGAAATTGGGCTGGGGAGCATGGAGTGCTATGAAAATGATTTTGAAGCAGCAATGCTTAGGGATACTGCAGCCTATTACTCTCGCAAAGCTTCTAATTGGATTTTGGAGGATTCTTGTCCAGATTACATGCTAAAGGTACTAGTACTGATTTTAATTCATGGAGATTTGTTCTCTCATTGCATAAGAGCTTTAAACTGTCTTTAAATGTGGTTAGGCTGAGGAATGTTTGAAAAGGGAGAAGGATAGGGTTTCCCATTATTTGCATTCTAGCAGTGAGCCAAAACTTTTGGAGGTATGTGGTTATTTTCCATCTTTTGTATAGTCTATTTAAATTTGAGATATATGAACTTTTTTGAGGAGTGTTCTTTGTTCATAGAGAAGCTAATGGTAAGATTTAATTTTATTCATTCTCTTAAGCACATTATGGAGTGTCCTGAATCTTTTTTTATAAGTTCCACGAAATATACTCTTGGCCCTTGCGTTTCTTCTCAAACCAGTGTATGGAATTGGAAAAGACTACAAGCAGCATCTTTGATACTTTGTTTTGTGCTAGTAACTATGTTAGTAGGATGTTATATGTTCCCAATCATTTATTGGATTGTACACTGTTTTAATTTAAGTTGATTAAGAGTATTAGTACATTTTTTTAAAATTTATTATCTCAAACAACAACAATGAATGCATTACAAAAGCCACGATGGGTGTTATCTGTGCCCACTTTTTTGAACAGCACATTCTGTGTTGAATTCATATGGATTATGAAACTTTGAACTGATTTTATTACATATGAAAAAGTTGTTTTTCCACATTACCTAATGATGATTGGCAATTTTGTAGAAAGTGCAACATGAGCTTTTGTCAGTAAATGCAACTCAACTCCTTGAAAAGGAGCATTCTGGATGCCATGCTTTACTTCGAGATGACAAGGTATATAAGTAGAATCTTCTGGTTATCTTGTTTCTGAGCAGAAATTGAGCAGTACATTTGATAACACTTTCTGTGGTAGGTGGATGACCTATCAAGGATGTGCAGGCTTTTCTACAGAATTCCACGTGGGCTTGATCCTGTCTCTCAGATTTTTAAACAAGTGTGTTTACAGTACCTTATTTTCTAATTCATTGTGGAATTCTATTACCTAGATTTGTTTTTCACTGTTCTTTACTGCAGCATGTCACTGCTGAAGGTACAGCTTTAGTGAAACAAGCAGAAGATGCTGCAAGCAACAAGAAGGTAAGTTTTTAGGGTGCATGTTTATCTGTTATGTGCATCTCTAGCAACATATCAAATATGATTTTGTTAGTTATCTGCATCATTTTATGCTTCAAAAAATTAAAGGTTAAATTGGGCTTCCATAACTGGTTTAGCGGAATTTTTTTGTGTTTACCATATATTTTATTTGCAGCTGCATTGTACTTATAAGTAGTTGCCATATTTAGAATTTATATTTGCGAAAGAGCATGTGTGCATTGTATATTTATAGTGCTAATATTTTTATATTTACTAGAATCATTTTTTTCTAGTAAGAGAATGCTTGATTAAGCTTTTATCATCAGCTTTTTATAAATTAGGGGCTCAGTTAAATCTCAATGATGGCACAAAATGGATAAAATATTAATAAACAATATAAGTAGTTAATTTTGGATCACTTTTTAGCCTTGGCTTTAGTTTAATAACAAAATAAATGAACAAACTTGAGCATGAAAGTTCTAGAATTGAATCGAGTTTTGTTGTTCCTAAACTTGTATATAATATTCAAAACTCGTTATAGTTGGCACATTAGAATTCTAAGGCTGCATTTTGATTTATGGAAGATTATGTATTTAAACTTGTTTACGTTTTTAATACAAAACAAGGCTTATAAAGCAAAATGTGCGTGTCTATGTGTACTCTAGTGTTGTCATGAGCGTGCTTCGCTTGCAACCATTACTTTTTGAAGTGTAACAATGACTTTTTAAGTTTCATTTGGAGAAGCTATTATTTTGCAAAGTGCCCTAGCACAATGCTCAAGCAGACAATCGTGCACAATTCTCCTCCGAGATTGGGTCGATTAGGGCATTCAATGATATGTACCTTAGTTGCCAAATGATTGACTATGAATCCCAAGATCAATATCAAAAGATGAAATCTTGTGATCTTCTAAAAAAAAAAAGATAATATATTTGTAAATTTATGAGTTGTAAGGATTACATATGTAAAAAAAGGAAAACATATTGAGTATTTAAAAACCTCAAGAAATATTCTTAAGTAAAATAATTTTTATGAAACTATTAGAGTAATATTAAAACTTGAGTTTAGTTAGAATTATTGTTATTAGATGAGCTCTTAGTTACTAAAGCACACCATGCTTTGCTTTTTGTGAACTAAAGCGAAAAGTTACAGGTGTGCTTTGCATTGCACTTTGAAACATTGGCGTGCTCTTATAATATCAGTAAGAATACTTTGGGATTTTCCCTTACGGTTGAGGCTTACTTTTGTAACAGTTGACTTTTCATTTTCAAAACATATGGTGGATGTATCCGAGATTTTTTACTCAAAACTGAAACACTTTGGCTTTATAAGTAGGCTCTGTTTGTTAACCTTGAGATTTCAATTTCAAAGCATAAGGTGGACAACTTCTAGGATTTTTTTGCTGAGGTGGGGTGGAAGGGACTTCAATGGGGTTTACACACACACACACACACATATATACACATGCATGTATGTATGTATAACAAAATATAAGTGCATTTCATTGACCTTGTTATGGGTGAGGTGGGGAGGAAGGGAATTCAATGGGGTTTACACACCCACACACACATATATATATACACACTTGCATGTATGTATGTATAACAAAATATTACTGCATTTCATTGACCATATTATGGGCTATAACCTAAAAGAAGAGCACAATGTACAATATGAAGCTGCTCTGACTAAATCTAATGTTATATCAATTTAAAAATTAAAAATTGGAAAAGCCATTTTGTTTGTACATTGTAGAATAGGAAATTACATTGGTAAAATCCAAGCACTAGGTGATCTTTGTGCACTGAAAGAGCACATTGTTTGTTGATCCATTGCATTTTGATAGTTTGCAAAAGTTTTGTTCTAGGATAGGAGAATGACCTCTACCAATTTCATGATAAGCAAATGTAATAACTTTAATGGGCACCTCTTTACCAGATAAATACTATTTGGGCATTCCCCACTTAGGGCTATTTAATATACAGTAATTTGATTGTAAAATAATTAGAAGCATGGCTGACCAATGATCCATTTGCAAAATTGGAACGTAATAGAAACACTTGTTTATGAAGTTATTGATCAACAGTAGTCTTCACCGCTGTAATAAACCCATCCACTTACTCAAATGTTGATGAATTTGGAACTCTAGCCACATTCGTCGCTGCTGGATTAGGAACTCAAGGATGACTCAGCATGACATCAAGAAGCAACAAAAAATACCACACTCAAGTTTGTGACCCTGTTAACTAAAAGAGTCATTGCATCATATCCAACTGCAACCAACAAGTTGAGCTGCTTTTTTTGCCATTACTCGCATTAATAGCTTTGAGGCAGCAATTGAGTCCACTGCTAATCGCCTTTTATTTATATATGCAAATTACGTGCACTTGGAGAAATAGTCTTGTTAGTTTCCTCGTTAAAATCCTGAGCTTTGAGACAAGCCATAGATTTATACCCAGACAACATCCTGAAAAGCAAATAATTCAAAAAATTCAAAAAATAACATCATTAAAAAGGCAATTATTTGGAGAACCAGTCAAAACTGTGTTAACAAAAATTTTGACTTGTAATACACTTTCGTTACTCTTGTATAAGAAAGGGTAGAAACATGAACGGCTACCTTGTCAACGCATAGTGAAGTAGTAAAATAACAATCCGTGTAAAGTAAATATTTTTTCCAGATTAATAAGAGTGAAAACTTGAATAGCAAGGAGTCTAAGTAGCTCTGCATCTGAAAGAGAACTTTTATACATATGTGCTCATGAATTTAGGAGAACTTGTATGCACATGCCTCTCACTGTGGATCACAAAATGCTTTATAAGTAAAGCAGTTAAGGGACTCTGATTATTTCCTTGCATTTGTCTTTTACATATTTTAAATATGAGCCATTTATGAATTTATGATGAATATGAGATCTGTGATGATTTGTGCTCTTATTATATGCTAAAACAATAGTAGATTTGTCCTGTATTCAATCAAGTATTGTTATGTGCTTAAACTTTTAAATTTAAATAAATGATATTACTTAGTTACTTAAGCATTTCATTTTTTTCATATTGAATTAATATCATTATTGGAATGATTTTTTATACAACAACAACAATGCCAAGCCTTAATCCTACTAGGTGAGGTTGGCTTCATGAATCATTTGTTTCCATTGTGCACAATCAAATAATAGCCCACACTAAGTTCAAATAGAGATGATTCTTCAAATACTTTCTTCTTGTATTTTTTTGAATCTCTTACCTCTTTTAATATGAGAAAAATTTGTAAGCTCAATTTTTCTAATGAAGTTAATATACATGAACAATCTACGGTGATTTTCTCTAATCTTGTCCGCAATTGGAGCTACTTCAACCTTACTATGGATAAACTCATTTTTCCTTCTACCATTACCCACTTATCTACCTAAGCATCCATAACTTTGTAACACATTTTATTAGTGTATTTCTTCTTTGTTGGCCAATATTCAGCCCCATATAACATGGCTAGACATATAGTTGCTCTATAAAATTTTCTTTAATTTTTGGATTAAACAACACTCTAGAAGCTCTCTTCCATTTCAACCAACCAATCTGAATCTTATTAAAATCACATTGTTCTATATTTTTCCATTATTTTGAATAATTGAACCCAGGTACGTAAACCTCTCGCTCTTCTTGAATATATGGCTCTCAATAGTTGTCTTCGATATTAAGGCCTCTGGTACAATTGAGCTTGCACTTTATATATTTTATTTTATTTTAGATCGACTAAGACAATCTCTTGGATTCTAAAGTAGTATTTTTAACTCAAGTTTTCCCTTAACTTTATTTTTAATTTTATCAATTGATAAAATATCATTTGCAAATAGTATGCACCAAGGAATTTTCTCTTTAATGTGCTTAGTAAGAAGATCCATGATTAAAGCAAAAAGATATGGGCTGAGAGTTGAGCCTTGTGTAATCCAATAAAAACAAGGAATTCATTAGAAAGCCACCTTGCGATCAAACACTTGTAACAACCCTATTATACATATCTCTAATAATGTCAATAGGTGCAACACTAATCCCTTTTCTCTCCAAAGAACTTCTCTTGCTATTCTATAATAAGCTTTTTCAAGATTAATAAAAATTAAATGAAGATCTTTTCTTTCCTTAAATTTTTCCAATAAACTTTTTAATAGAGGTATGGCAAACGTAGATCGACCTGTCATAAATTTAAATTGATTTGAGAAATGCAAGTATCATTTTCTTTTTTATATTCATTTACTCTCTCCAAAAGCTTCAAAGTATGACACATTAACTTATTCTTCTATAATTAATATAGTATTGAGCATTGCTTTTATTCTTATTAATAGATATGACAATACTCTTTCTACACTCATATGACATTTTTTAGTATTTAAAATAATGATAAATAACTTGGTAACCCAAGAACTTTCTTCCTTTTCCATACATTTTCATACATCCATAGGGGTGTCATCTAATTGTAGTGCTTTTTGTGAATGAAAGTGTAATTGAGACTATTTTTATAATAATCATTAAACTCATTTATATTAATTTTATTATTACAACTTTCTTAAAAAAATTAGTAAAATAATTCATTTATATATTTTGAATTTCTTCATCTCTAAAAAAGAATTCTTAATATATTTAATATGGGTCAAATTTTTAGCTCTCTTATCTCTTAATTTGACTAACTTATAGATCTGTCTTTCTCTCTCGGCAATGTCTAATTTAATATATAGATCCTCGAATGCTGCACCCTTAGCATCATGAATTGCTATTTTGGGTTCATCACAAGCTTCTTTAGATTTTTTTCATTTTGCCTTAGTCTTACCTTCAAATCATTCTTTATAGCATATGTTTTTATATGTAATATTAACTTTTAGATTATGTTTTCACCACAATGCATTTTTATTGTTAGGTACTCTCTATTTTGATTCATTAAGTAAACTTTTTGTTGTATTGCCCAAATTTTAAATTCTCTTAAGAATATCTATATTACCCTTTCTAAGATTGCACCATTTAGTTTTAAGATATATTTTAAATTTAATACTATTTTTTTCTCTTCAAATCTAAAATCAATAAACAATGTTGAGTTGTTAAACAATCACTTGGAATAATCCTACAATTTTTTAAAAATAAACAGTCCATATTCTTTAGGAGAATAATCTTTGAGTTTTAGAAGTCTTGTTTTTATAAGTAAGAATAAATTCCTCCCTTTTCTTAAAATAAGTGTTAGCATTCATAAGATCACAAGCTAAGACAAACTTTAAAATTATTTTTCTTTCTTTAATCTCTCCAAAACTAAAACCCTTATAATACTGTTAAATTCCTTGGCTATTCTTTCAATATGCCCATTTAAATCTCCTCATATAAAAGACATCTTCTGCTAAGGGTTTCCTTGAACTAACTCATTTTAGCCATGCTAAAATCTTTCTTTTATACACATCTAATCCATTTGAAGAGCATAAACACTTATTATGTTAAAAGTTATTCAATTAATTTTAAGGTTCAAAGATATAATTATATCTCATAACTTTTTAACCTCCACTATATTATCTTTTAAGTTTATCCAAAATGATACCCACACCATTCTTAAGGCGAGCCTTACTCAAGTACCAGAGTTTAAAGCATAAACTATCAATTTCTTCTCTCCCATCTGCTTAGTATCATAATATCAGCTAACTTTTAAATTTTGTCAATGAGAGTGCTAATATTCTAACTACCTAATCTTAATTTAGAATCAAAGACAACTCTTATTTCTCACTGCACCCTAGCAGTGATGCAGTTGCCTTTGCACATTTTTCAATACATTCAAATAATGTAGTGCAACGCTTCTGCTTTCGGGGGACGTTCTAGTTCTAGCACAATTATTTAAATGGTTCACGTCAAAATAGGATTCGACAAATTTTATGCTGATTGTTGACTGCATAACACAACCCTCTTTTCTCAGCCAAAGCTTGAGACCTGACAACGATTGAGTTTAAAATGGTATTTATACCTGATGAATTTTTTTTAAATTTGAACATTGAGTTTTTAAAATAACTCTCTATATAATAGTCTATTCTTTTCAAATTGGTTGTATATTCATTTTGACATGAACATTTGTACTAATTTCTAACGTAACTATATTTTGTTATTGCCTTACATATGCTTTATTTACAATATTGTCAACCTAATTGTAGTTTTACAAATTTACATCTATAAGTTACAAGTTTCTATAACATTTTTTTACTTCATAATATAATTTTCTTGATAGCTTTTAGCTATAGAAGCTCTCTATTTATGTCTCATTCTTATTGATAATAGGTAGTTTTATTGAAATCTTCCTCAATTAGACATCAAATTATTTTAGAAAATAATAGATATATTATTGAGTATAATATTGGAGCTATGCTAATAGATTTCTTTACTCTTAATGCAAATATTTCCATAGTTTTTCACAATTGAAATCAATGTTTTTATGGAATTTTATAATATGTTATACTTTGCCATTATTTCTTATATGACTCGTAAGTATGATTCATCTTTAATTTAGATATTTTTGATTATATCCTTTGTTTCATATAAACTGAGATAATTGTCAAAATGGTCTATTAACTCTTGCAATATGTTCATTTTAGTTTTTGATTATTATATACAATTTTTTGGTCACTTAATTTTTATGTATGTAATTTTTTTAGTTTTATGCAGTTAATTTGGATGAAAACCATTAAATACTAAAGGTAATTTTATCCTTCTAGGATTTAGAGTATTTTTTTTTTAAATACATGCAAGTTTGCATTACATGATAAGGAAAAAAAAATAGTAATTATAATTTTTCATCATAAGTAATTTTTATATGAGTAAATATTAAAAATAATTTGATGCTTTTACATTGTTAGTTTTTTGAAGATTTTGAATTTGGGTCCTTAGTTTTATTACTTTGAATGATGTATTAAAAATTTATTATTCCCAAATAGTACAAATATAAGAAAATTCTACAAACTATAAAAACAAACATTTAATGAACTCTGAACACAAAAAAATTGTTGACTTAATCATAGTTATATAACATGATCATTTACATTGCAAATGTTTTTAAAGTAAATAAAAAAAGGAGACCGAATTTTTTTCGTTAGAACAGTTTTCTCATGATTTACAGGGTCAAAATGAATACTCTATATTATGCACGTTACAGATCATAAAGTTGGTGAGATAAGAGTTCATGCTTTTCTTTTATTCAACGAATGCATACTAACATAATCATTATTTTTTGAGAAAAATAAAAATATTTATATTAACAATAACCTAAATATTCTCAAAATAGTAAAATAAAATAAGAAATTTTAAAATTAATATTATTCTTACTATAACTGTTTCTCTTGTTATAGTAAGGTTTGGGTTATGAGCTACTGCATATTCCCTTGATACGTTAGAACAGACGCCTTGGATTGCTCTTTTTATGGCAAAGGAATGTGGCAGAAGCAAAAATAAATCGCAAATTCATCCCCAATATTGATACATGTTGTATATGGTTGATCAACACATGGATCTAGAAAGAAAGAAGAGAAATTGTATGATCAAGACTCATTTAGAGAAAGCTCTTGTGCCTAAACCAAATTTATTGTGCTCGAACAATACAAAATAACACTAATATTGAAACTTCAAATTGATCAGATAGTTTATTTAAAAGAATGATGCTAAATCATGTAAACAATACCATATTCTCAATATCATCTCTTCTAGAAGTTTTCCTTTAAATTATAAGGTCATTTTTATGAGATGACTGATGTTTAAATTCTCAACTCCATCAAAACAATAAACAAGCAAACACCCATGGAATGCAACATCACTTAAATATCAAACTCAAAATTTTGCATTGTACCAATACAATTGAATGAGACGTGCACAAAAATCCTTTCAATGCCATCATACATAAAATGTAAGTAGCCAAGAACACACAATTAGAGTTAATCACACATAAATCTAAAATATTTTACACAATGCTATAAAACTAAGCTCTACATCAATTTTGCATCATACATTTCAAGCACGTAAATAAGACTCAAAATTATCAAAATAGCTATCATTACAATACTATTAATCAACTTTTCATTGAGATTATGCAGTATTTTTTGGTTTCTCCAACTGTAAACCTGTTTAAAAAAGTAAAAGTTAAAATAATCCTTGAATGCATTTATTAAAAAAAAGTTATCATCACATTAAAAAAACTTACAAGTGTTTTGCATTGATCATTAATATTATTTGTATCTTCAAAGTGGATGCATTCTCTTTTGTTGTTTTGCATGTAAGCATCATGCATGTCAACCTATAAAATCAAACAAAATATATTAATGAAACATTAAAATATAGATGTATTATTGTTGAAATTAAAGTTTTGTTTAATAAAAATATACTTGCATTGTGTTCTTGAATAATTAAGCATATCAATGTCCAATGTTTGCATTCCTTTTATCTATTGTGCCTGATGTTTACTTTGTTCCCTCTGGCATTGTTTCACCTTCCATAGGAAAATCATTTTCAGCATATTTCTCATGTCTAGTTGAACTATCATTTTCATGACTCTTATCATCATCATCAAAATTATCATCAAAATTTTCAACATTCATATCTTCTCTAAGAATCTCATTCAGCCTTAAACTTGTACCATAACACAATTGAGAAAATTTTGAATCATCAAGACAATGAGAAACAACATCATAAATCTCGCTATTATCACTACCAAACTTTTCAAATTTATTCATCAACTCATTACTCTTAACCCTGAATAAAGTACAAATGAATACAAATTCATTATCTAATATATGAGTACAAATGCTTTCACAATTTTATAATAACCAACAATAATATTTTTGGAAGGAAAAATCAAACTCAGCCCATCACATAAAATTTAAAATTTAACCCAGCATATCAAAAATCAAATTCAACAAACAGCTGAACTCCATCACATCAAATTGAACAATAACATCATCGGCATAATGCCTTTTAGACAAATCATGTGTAATGACATGGATTTTGTTATGCATCAAGTCATTTAGATAAAAAATCATGTGTAACGTGATTAAAAAGACAATGATTCAATTTTACGAAGTGCTTAGGATTCATTTTTAAAGAAATAATACACCAAGTCAAATTTTAGTTCAGCACATCAAAAGCACAATGCTAATGCAGTTTGAAAACTGATCAGCCATTCCACATATTTAAAATTGTGGCATAAGGTAGTATAATTAAACTTATCACACAATTAACTTCATGAATTGTTAAAAGAGTAATATTTATAAAAATAGATATATAAAGAAAACTAAATAATATTTATAATAGATGAGACAAAAGTATAAACAATATAAAAAATAAAGTGGGAGAATAATAACATATGGGATATAAAAAACCAAAAAACAGCCGGTCTATTGACAAACTTGGGAGGATCATCGATTTTAGAATGGTCGTCGAAGTCAGAAGCTTGGTCGACGTCGAAAGCATTGGCGTTGAAGGGTTGACGTTGGAAGTGACAAAAAAATGAAAGCGATTTAGACATCGAAAGTGTCAATGTTGGAAGCCTCCTCGACGTGAAAGCATTATCTGTCTTCGATGCTGAGGGCCCTCGACGTCGAAAGCGTCCTTGCCGTCTGAGCCTTTGTAAATGGTGAAACCTATGCATGTCGTGTAGGATAAAAAAATCTCTGCAGGAGAAAAAATAAAGGAATTGTCCATGGCCGTGGGAAATTATCTATTTACCCTTGCATTCGAAATATAAGCAACCGAATTAAGCGAAAACTTAACAAAAGTTAGGAGACCAAAACTAATTATATTTAAGCGTCAATGACTAAAATGAATAAATTGCAAGAATCAATAGCTATTTATACTATTTTCCTTTACATAAATTTTTTTCTCAGTCAAATCAAATAAGAGTGGAATGTGGAATTTACACAAGAGTATACTCGCAATTGTTCTAGTTGTGTCAGCTCAACTCTCCATGTCTTTAGCTGGCAATTCCTAGGCCATCTCTTTATCATTCAATAATTTTTGGTAACTTTTCAGTCAATTGGCACTTTATCGTCAACTGATAATAGTTTTATTTAGCTTTGCAGGGTCACCCCTTGCACATGACACCTCTGCACGCATTTTCCCTCACTCTGTCATTCTTTTATTATATGGTTTTTACTATGTTGATACCACGAATACTCACTGGTGATCTTTATACCCCCTCATCATGACAACTTCTATTTAAATCCTCATCCATGAATGGTCATTCTAGCACTCTGCTGACTCTCCCTAGTGCCCTCAAATCTCTCACATGAGTTGGCATTATATCATCTTTTTGTTGCTAGATTGTCTTGCCCAGCCAAAAAACAAAACTTTTTTTCAAGTATTAACAGAGAATAAAAAAAATTAAACTCTTGACTACCTTAAAACTTACTTGCATTAATATCTTACTTGTTGCATGTGCACCACTATGATACTTACTATTTGTTGTATAAAATAAATAAAATTTTTATAGTATAAAATTCTTTGGTATTGTAATGTTGTTATAGCCAGTGAGTTATTTCTTTTATAAAATAATATATAGGAAAAGATGTGTCTCTGCAATGAGTTAGTTGAGTACGTGTTGCCTGAACAATAACTTTTTTAATAAGATTTTGGATTTGTAGAGGTTGGATATTAAACATATGTATAATGGGGCTATAATATGTGTTTGATTGCAAGGTTGCTTGTTTAATGATTTTCTTGTTATCAAGGTTTTGTTTTCAATTCATATGTTTTGCTTTTATTATCAATATGTTTACTGAACATACTTTAGAAGAATTTCTTTGGTGCATGTTATTAGCAAAGGATGTTCTTCTAATTGATAACACTATATGGATGGGGTTAAAAATTAAGCTGGATTTGTGGATGACTACTTTAGAATAATCTAATGTGATTCACCTTTGTAGATCTAAAACAACTATATGACTTATTTTTAATCATAATAGAAGCCTTCTTCGAGCACATAATTATTGAGGACTGCGCAATCAAGAAGAGAGAGAAGTTCAAATACTGTAGTTATACTTTAGTTCTATTATACATAATAATGATGAAGAAAAAGATGATGTGATTATATGATTCAAATTAGTTGGATGAAATGGAAGAGCACTTCTAAATGTTATGTGTTTGGAAAGTTTCACTGTAAGTAAAGGAATTTTTTTCTTGTAGAAGCTTAAGGCCTATATGTTATATTGGGTAGAATGGTGGCCAATAAAGAAGAAACTCGTTAATAAATTTATTGCTATAGAGTTGAGGGTGCTAAGGTGAATGAGTTTGTGTACTAGAATGGATAGGACACGAAATGAGCTCATTTGTAGTAGAGTTTGTGCGACTCAAATGGTGGATAAGATTAGAGAATGTTGCCTTATAGATAGTTTGAACACATTAAGCATAGACCATTTGATGTCTCTTTTAGAAAAATGAGTGTCTCAATTTTGCTAGGCTAAAGGAAGACCAAAAACATATTCGAAGAGATTATTAGACCATATCTTCTCTTTTTGGAACTTAAGGAGGAGTTTTGATTGTGCACAATGAACTAAGGCTTGTTGTTATTGTAGATGGTAGTCTTGCCAATTCTTGTTATTGAATCAGGTCTGAATCTGACCCAAAATTAAATTGAGTCAACAAAGCCTAATCCAAATCCGATTTGTATGCTGAAATGGGTCATAACTCGATCCAAATTCTGCCCGTTCGTGTTTGGCTGACCAGGACTAAACTCGATTTAACCAGTTTTAAATCATTTTTATTGCCTAACCCGTTATAATTCGATTTGACGCAACTAGACCCTAGCAGCCCCAAAACATCTAATAGAAATCTTGCAACAGCTTATAAACCCGCATTATTGGGTTTATCGGTTCACGCGGACTGGCTCAAACCTGACTCGATATTGTTTCTGGGTTAGACTTTGCAACTCTAACCCGACTCATTTGATGCACGGGTTGAACCAAACTCAAAGTTTTTCCAATTTGAGTTTGGGTCGGGTATAGTAGATGGTAGGATATCTAGAGATGTAATTTATTCATATGAAGGGTTTCTTTTATCAATGGAAAATTTTCAAAAATTGAGATGTAAACTAAATTGGCTGGGGTCTAAATGATTGATATAACAATTATAGGATGACATAATTTATAATTGCCCGGAGCAAAGTTGGATAAATAATTTTGCTTTCTTAGCTCCATATATTAGGTCGAATACATGTGAGAAAGTTTGCAATCTGACCAAGGTAGGAAATCCATGGAAAGGTGATAAAATAGGGAAAATGTTCAGAAAGGTGATAAATTCGTTTATGCAATTTATTAATAAACCATTAATTTAAGGTCAATGATTTTTATGCGTGCATGTAATTAGCACAGCCTTCTAATATTTATTGAAATTAAGTTTTTAAGTAAAATAAAAAATAAATAGATATTTAGTTTTGTATTATTAGTGATTTTCCAATAGTTATAATTAAAATGCTGAATTTGATGGGCTAGGGATCATATAAAATAAATAAAGGCAAAGATTTAATATTGATAAAATGGAAATCTCATTTTAATTGAAGTATATATGCTTGTTTGTATGGACAAACGCACGCATGCGTTTGTGTGTATTTTAAGTTGGCAGAAATGGCTAGTAAGAGTCTTTGTGCACTTGCAGTAGTAGCTAGTAGGATTTGCGTTTGAGAGCTCTTGGTTATGTTCCATGACTGGGCTGTGCCTTACGTTCTTTAGATTTGCTAGTAGTTCAGCTTCACTGTTTGTGTTTGCTCACCATTCATTGCTTTTAACTAGAGTTTGTGCAATCGCCAGCTTTGGATCTTATTAATGGGCTGTCCACTGTGTGGTGGTGGTTATGGTCGTGCTTTAGATGTTTGGGTTGGATCGGTCTCACCTTTTGCTTTGAATGCCTTTGATTTCATATCTAGCTGATCTTGCTATGGCTGGCAATGCATTGGGTGCCATTTCAACTCATCTTCCTTAGAAGTTGAGTATAATTGCCTTGTTTGGTGCTTGCAATGCCCTTTTGTCGTTGAGGCAAGAGGTTGGTGTTATCCCGCCTGTATCACCTCTGTTTGATTCTGTTCTTATGACCATTTGGTAGACAATTGAGTGATAAGTCGATTACTCATGGAAGTCTGGGTGTCAGGAGTGTGACGACAAGTAAAATTTGTAGAAAAAGTAGTGCGCATACAGAATTCCTGAGCAATGTTAGCGTTTATTAATAAGTACTTAAACGGTAAGGTCAAACTCTTAAACAAGGAATACAATATTAAAGCAGAAAAGTGTACATAAACAACATTTGTGCTCTTATGTTGTTAAAATTTGAGGCAAGAGGTGGGTGCTATCCTGCCGGTAAAAGACTTATTGCTTCATTAGTTTTTGTAGTTGGGTTCCCACATTCAAGGAGATTTTTCATATATGATCTAAAAATTGCCTTGTAAACTTATATGACGGTAGCAATAAGATTGCAATATGCGGCTATTTTATTATCGTGTAATGATTTCTAAAAGACCTGCTCATTTGTTAGAACTGTTCTTGCATGTAGTTTTGGATACATATGAAGATCTTTATTGTCTTCCTGTGAATCAGATTAGATCAGGAATGATGCTTTGTCCTCTATTCAACATAAAGGCAACGATAATCGCAAAAGTTCAAGATGTTTAAATTTTTTTATACTGGGAAGATTGGGGTTTAGCAGGTATTTAGATTGATCATGGTCAAATCAAGAAGTAACCTTTGAGTCATACTTGTAGTGATGCACTCTTCATCATTTGAATTTTGAATCTTGATGGTTCAATCATTGTAATGCTCTTTCAATTGCAAAATTTTTTTGTTACAAATGTACACGCACATACATGCACTTGCACACACACATATCTGTGTAATCTCCCAACCCAGCTTTGTATCCTTTAAATTCTATCATTTAAATTGCTGTTTTTGTTATATATATATACATATATACATGCAAAGTGATTGGAAGAAATCTATTCATTTCGATGAAACTCTTAGTTTTATACACGGATGGATGGAGAGAGAACAAAATTTTAATCTTGAAAGATAACAAAATTTCTTTATATGCATATTCATATTTTTGACATCTAAGCTTTAATAAATACATAATTATTATTAATGCAACAAAACAGTCACCTTTTTTTATGTTCATAAATTGTTGAGAATCTCTATCTCTCTTTATATATGTGTATAGTAGTGCAACAAGCCCTGGACTGAACCTCGAGCCCAACAAAAAACTTGCATAAGACTCTATTAGCAAACGACATTTGCAGGATTAGCATCAGGGATAACATTAGCAGCAGGAATACCCAACCCTATAGAACTGGCCGGCTTCAAAATTAGCTAGCAGAAGAGATAATTAATTTAATTCAAGATTAAATAAATAAATTGGTTAACCAAAAGCATCTGGCCCATTCGAAGCAGGTAGAAAATAAAACTCCAAAAACAATCATCCAACTGAAGGGCGAGGTTGCTATAAAAGGAGGAAAATACCTGAAACAGACCACCAAATGCCTAACCTGATGTGCGAACCAAATCTAGGCAAAGATACCAATCATACAGTGCTAGAACAGATAGCCCAAATAAATCAAAGTCTGGCCCATTTGAAGCAAGTAGTAGCAAGAACTCCAAAATTAGCTGTCCAAATGAAGGACGAGGCTGCTGCAAAAGGATGAAAAGACCTGAAACAAATCGTCAAAAGCCCAACCTGACGCACCGACTTAATTGAGGCAAAAATACCAGCTGCAAGGTGCCAGAACATATAGCCCAAATCAGTCAAAGCAGGGCACAACAGCCGCCAACCAACAGCATGCAAAGGTAGTCAAACTAACTAGCCCAACTTAAATCAAGCAGCCGTTCTGGTCAACTCCAAATAGCACTTACCAGTTCAGCACCAACAAAACTAGCCATTCAAACTGAAGGATTAGGTTGCTACAAAAGGAAGAAAATAATCTGAAAAACAGCCTAACTTGTTGTGCCAACAAATCTAAGTAAAGATACCAACCATGCATTGTCAGAATATATAGCCCAAATATATCAAGCCTAGCCAATTCGAAGCAAGTGCAAACAAGAACTCCAAAATTAGCTGTCCAGCTGAAGGGCCATGTTGCTGCAAAATGGAAAAAATACCTGAAACAAATCGCCAAGTGCCCAACCTGATGCACCCCAACCAAATCGAGGCAAAGATGCCAGCCATAAAATGCCAGAACATATAGCCCAAATCAATCAAAACAGGGCACCACAGCTGCTAACCAACATCATGCAAAGGCAATCAAACTGACTAGCCCAACATCAATCAAGCAGCTATTTGAATCATCTCCAAATATCACTCAAAACGGCCAATTAAGCACAATCAAAACTAACCATTCAGACCGAACGAGAGCTCACCTTGAAGCACAAGCATAACTGAATTAAATATAAATATAAATATAAATGGAATATTGATGGTTCAAACCAGAGAGCACAAAATAGACCAAATAGGACACCCAACTAAGCCCATCTAGCAGCCCACCCAACGAGTGGCTAAAGGCCTTGACCAAATATATGTCCACCTTTCTGCTATTATCTAAAACATGATGCAAACCATGAAGCTTTTCTTTTGAAATTCCTTACAACTTAATGCTACCAATATTGATGGCAATGAAGATACTATAAATTTCATTGATTGTTGACATAATAATCAAAAGATAATTAAAGGGATACTGGTTTATTTAGCTTTATTTTATGCAATCTAGATATTCCAAATAATATATGATAATATAAAAAACCCCAAATGAGGTTTTTTTTTTGCTCAAAGAAAGATATTGTCAATTCAAGCAATAATATTGTCAATATTGTCCAAATAATTGATTGTCTCAACTCTAAAGATTGTTAATAACATTTTCACATTTCAATAGAAAGAAAATTTGCAAAAATCATGATTAATATACTTTATTGTTAATACAATAGCATTTAGAAGCACTAGAGAAATCTTATAACTGAAGGGGCAGTCGAATGAGTTGAAGTTTTTCAAAAGGCTCCACACAAAAAGGGGAATATGGGAAGGACTAATATTGTTCTAAAACACATTGGTTGAGCAATGTTTACTTTGTATTTGACGACGAACACAATTTCTAGTTAAGAAAATAGAATACTTAATATTGGGAGCAAGGGGTTAATAGATCTCATTCATGGAGCCAACCTAATAGGATTAGAAGTGACATGGGAGAGCGCAAGTTGGAATTGTTGTAACAAGATGATTAATATCCCTAGACAGTTAACTATAAAATATTTAATAGCCAATTTGGAATTTGTTACTTAACAAATGTACCAAGTCACATCAAATGGAAAACCAAAAATTGAATTCCCTTGAGGAAACTTGCTAATTGGATTAACTTTGAATCTGAGTATGAGATTTAACCAAAAGAGGGTTTATAGAAGCACAATATTTAGCCTTCGTTAGGTGAATCAAAATGAAATTTTTTGAGTGAAAACTTCATTGAAGTTTGAAGATGAAGGCTAGAGAGAGAGTTATGGTCCCTCTGCCTTAACCCACCTTCCACAAGAGGAAATCAAATGTATGAGATTTAACAAAAAGAGGGTTTATAGAAGCACAATTTTATCCTTGGTTAGGTGAATCCAAGTGGAATTTGATGAGTGAAAACTCTACTGATGTTTGAAGATGAAGGCTAAAGAGAGAGTTATGGTCCATCTACCCTAACTTACCTTCCATGAGGAAATAAATGCCATATTAGTTGATCCAAATGATTTTAGAACCACCAGCATATATCCGAAGGAATTTATTAAATATAGATTCTATGAAGAGATTCTTAAGGGGCGTCACATCTAACCATAAAAAGGAATAATATTGTGCACAAATTTAATTTGAGCAAGTCTGCCAGCATGAGATAGAAAGGTATGATCCCAATTAGAGATGCTACATAATATTTTGATATATATGTGATTATAGAAAATGCTTTTATTGTGACCAATAAAGAGGAACCCTTGAGTAGGTCAAAGGAAATTGACCCTAATGGAATTCCAAAGTATCTCTAATTCTATTGAATTTTGGGATGTTCAAGTTCAAGTAATAGAAGTTGGATTTAGTTTTGTTAAGAGCGCAACCTGAAATAAGTTCAAAAGAATTTAAGAGTTGTCAATATGCTTAATAGACCTCTTCTTAAAAATCATGTTATCATTTGCATATGAAAGATTGCAAAGAATGAATTGACTACCTAGAATTAAATTTCTAGTTTTTTTAGTTATGGTCTTATTTAGCTTTTAGAAAGACTTAGCTGTAGGGATAAAAAGAATGGGGGAAAGAGAATCCCCTTGTCTAATATCTCTATTTGAATGGAAATGGCTATGAGAAAAAATATTTTTTATAACAAAGAATTAAATATTTTCAATAATAGCATGAAATTTATCAATTAAAAATATTAGCAAAACCTTTTCTTATTTAGCTTTTTTAAGATTTAACATAATGATGATCTTGCCACCACAATGTTGGCCGACAAGAATGTTGCCCTTTAAGTAACTGCCCTGGTGATTGCACTTTGGTTGGGAGATAAATTAATGAGGAAAGGATTTTGCTTTTTGGTGTAGATCTTAGATAATATTTAGAAAAATTAGAGAAAAAATTTCAGAAAATTTAGAAAATTAAATACAAGTTTAAGTTTAGTAATTTTAGTATCTTTGGATTAAGAATATTAGTAAATGACTATATAGAAAGTTTCATCAAATTTGGAGCTTCAGATTAATCGTAAATTTCAAAAATTAATTATGGCTAATCTGGAGTTCCAAATTTGATGAAATATATTATATAGCCATTTACTAATATTTTCAATCCAATGGCACCAAAATTATTCAACTTGGACTTGTATTTTATTTTCTAAATTTTCTAAATCTTAAATATTCAGAATTTAATTCAGGAGTATGTGTTATCGTGATTGCTCCAAAATTTGGGTATTACGATCACAAAAATATATTCTATTTAACAGTATATTTTGTTTGACCTAATTTTAAACTAGCCTGAGATCTTGATTTTGCTTAATCGTATATTATAATTTACCCTGGCTAACACACACTCCCCCTCATACATGGCACAATCGTCTTGGTCACCCATATTCTTTAGATGCTAATGTTCCTTCAGAACTTGTTTGTCATTCTTGCTTGCAAGCTAAGAATCATTGACTCCATTTACCTAATTCTTTAAATATTTACAATAATCCCTTGGAATTATTATACACTGATGTTTGGGACCCAACTTCTGTTGTGTTTGTTGCTGGTCATCACAACTTCTTTTGTGTATAAAAGTGATGCTCTCCCCAATTTCATTTTAAATCCCTCGTAGAGAATGTCTATAAATTTAAAATAAAATAAATCCAATCTAATGGCGGGGTGAATTTCAAAAATTCACTCCCATTCTTTCTAAATATGGCATTCAACATCATTTTACTGCTCCATATGTTTTCCAACAAAATGGCTCCGCTAAACGCAAACATCGGCTTATTGTCAAAATTGTAATGCCTCCTTGTCCACCTCATTCCTCCCTCAAAACTATTTGCTTTATGCTTTTTAAACTGCCAATTACTTCATTAACATGTTACCCAACAACAACCATACCACCTTCTCTCCATTTGAAGTTCTTCATCGCATCAAATCGGACTATACCAAATTAAAAGTGTTCGGTTGTTATGCTTCCCTTGGCTCAAACCCTACACTCAATTCAAGATTGCTAATCGCTCCACACCTTGCATTTATCTTGGCCACAATAGCTCTCATTTCGCCTATGTGTCTTGCCCGAAAAGCAATAAAACTTTTATTTCTCTTTTTGTGGTGTTTGATGAAACTAACTTTTCTAGGATACATAACACACCCAAACAGCCTCTTCACTCGAACCCAGTAATCATCAATGCTCCCATCTCTCTTTCCCAGCAACCATTCGAACCCACAAATCACCCTTCAACTCCTTCATTTCCAGTGCAACAACCTTCCGACAACATTTTTGTTCTCGAAACTACAACTGAACCCCCCTCTTGAACATTTTTTTGAACCTATAATCGAACATATCCTTGAAAAACAGCTCCCATCTATCTATCTGTACCCGAATCTTCCCCAATCCTTACAAATCTGCCTCCACCTGAAGCTTTTTCAAAGCTTGCCACAGCCTTGAAACCTCCACCAACAAATCTTTCTTCGTTGCACCTCCTCAACAAAATACCAATACTCATTCAATGATAACTAGGCACAAATTTGGGAATCTCAAACATAAGTGTTATCTCACATTCGAGCATACAACATGCACCTGTTTTACTACCACTATTTCCACTACATCTATTCGAACCTATTCTCTAGCCATGCACAATCCTGACTGGCAGCGAGCTATGCAATTTTAATACAACGCCCTAATGCGCATTAAGACCTGATCTCTTGTTCTGTAAACTCCTAACATTACTTGCAAATGGTTGTATAAGATTAAATACAACAATGATGGGACCATCAGCCGGCACAAAGCAAGGTTAGTTGCTCGTGGCTTTCATCAACAAAAGGAGTTGATTATGATGAGACATTTAGTCCTGTGATAAAACTTGTCACCATTCGGATAATGCTAACACCTATGGTAACATACTCTTGGCCTATTCGTCAACTCATTTTGATAATGCTTTTTTTTTAACGGTGATCTATAAGAACACATCTTCATATCTCAACTAGAAGTTTTTGTCGACTCAACTTTCCCTATACATGTTTGCAAGCTGCATAAAGCATTGTTGGGTCCTAAGCAAGCTCCTTGTGCATGGTTCTCAAAGCTCTCTAGGTTTCTTCTTAAGTAGGGCTTTCGACAAGGTGTTGTAGACAACTCACTAATTTTCTATTGAAATAAATAGTATTTTGTTCTTTCTCATATATGTTGATGACATCATTCTTATAGGAAATGATCCAGCTATTATACTTCAACTAGTTCAGTCCTTCAATGATAACTTCGCAGTAAAAGATCTTGGTCAATCACAAGATTTTCTAGGGATTCAGCTCCATCGTAGGTCTACCGCTCTTTATCTCTCGCAATTTCAAAACATTTCAACATTACTTCAACAAACTGATATGGAGAATTTGAAGCCATGTGGAAGTCCCATGTGTCCTATGTCATTCTTGAAGCATCATTGGCACTCTACAGTATCTTCTTCTCATGCAGCAGTATATTTCATTTAGTATCGATCGCATATGTCAATTTATGTATTCTTTGCTACCTAAAAGCACCATTAGCCATTGTTATGCCATTCATCCGGCTCCTCATCGTTACGTTTAGGCATACACTGATGCCGATTGGATTAGCTACACGATTGAGATAGGAAATCTATTGATGGATACTTCATCGTTCTTAGATTCACACTTATTTCTTGATCTTCCAAAAAGCAAACCACTATTGCTCGCTCCAGTATTAAAGCAGAATATAAAGCTACATCTAACACAGCCAGTGAAGTTCTTTGGGTAGTTCATCTTCTACAAGAAATCGGCTTCTCCATTGCATCAATACCCACAATATGGTGTGACAATATCAGACAACCTATCTAGCTGCAAATGTGTGCTACACACTCACATGAAGCATGTGGCCTGTGATATTCTTTTTGTTTGCGAGCGAGTGGCTAAGAAAGAAGTCAAAGTGCGGCATATCCTATCCGAATTACAACTTACAGATGTTCTCACGAAGCCACTACCTCCTAAGAACTTTTAGATGTACCTCTCAAAGTAGTTCCGTCCGACACGCCTCATTTGTTGGGATGTCATAAGATAACTAAGCCCACATGAGTTTAATCTCATTTGTTAATTACATTCTTGATATTTGGATGTGATCATTTGTTTTTATTTATTGATAGACTATTCCTATTTAAAGAGAATTGCACCTCTTGTAATGATGTATGTGTGCAAATATAACTTCACAATTTAGAATAACCTTTTAGACGAAGAGCCCCCATGAAAATCTATTAGAAACCAACAAACATGAGGACCTATCATGACCTCAAGAATATTAAGACAAGTAATATTTAGGGAGGTTTTCACTATTTATTTGAAAAGTGACATTAGTTTTGCTACCAATTAAAATTTTTTCTGAAAGCTTATTAGAAAATTCAAATTAATCCAATAAATATCCTAGGAGTTGACTAGTTATCCAGGTTTGCAGTACTTTTATCAAGATGAGGTGCTCTGCCAAATTGCAGCAATGGATGACTGATTAACTAGGTGAAGCCCAACTCTTGGGAGGTTAACCCAAATAAGAACCATCATGGATTCACCTGTGGCATCAACAAAAGAAACCCACTTGACAAATCTAACTGCAAAACCATTGACCAAAATCAAACTCAGTAGAGAAGATACAAATCCCATTTAATCATTGTCATACTTTATTTAAATTGATCCATGTAGTTTAAGCTTAAGTTAAACATTTTTAATTAAGTAAAAAGCAGAAAGGTTCTTAGCAAGATTTTCATTTAATTTACGCACAAATTTGTTAGCCAAAGAAGCAATTTCAAAATTAATGCACAATCCTAGTTTGATTGATGACAAGGGGAAGTTTTAGAGGAATCACTAATAGCTTCACTAAAAGTCCTAGGTCTAGAAGTCGGATAGGACTGACCTGTGATATCCATCGAACCTTCAAAATATTTAGCAGAAAACCATGAAAACGACCATAGAAAAATCCAAAAAGCCAAAGTGAGTAAAAACCTTGATCAGCGCACTGAGATGGATCAAGTAAAAACATGAGTGAGACAAGAGAGCACTGGGAAGGTAAAAAGAGAGTAGGGAACACCAAGCCCATTGCTAACATACAAAGCACCATGACAAGGGAAGCCTTGATCGCCTAAGAAAAGCAAAGTTAAAAGATAAACCGAATAGAAGTTCATCAATGCATAAAGTTGATTTGATCGGGACAAGGGGCCGTTTTAGAGGAAGCACCAATTGCTTCATTGAAAGACCTAGGCCTAGGAGTAGGATAGGGCTGACTTGTCATGCCTATTGAACCTTCAGTTATTAGCAGAAAATCATGAAGGCAACCAAATAAAAATTCGAAAAAGGACAATGAGAGTAAAAAGTAGAACAGTCCCCCAAATGAATCTGGAGAGTATCCAAGCCAAAAAGTTGCCAGATAATACTCAATAAATCCAACTTAACAGTATATGCTAAACAATAATAAAACCAGCACCAGATGACAGAAATGCAAATTCTCAACAGGTACAGTCGGATAAAAGAGGCAACAATTACCTTATCTACATTACTGCTAGTCATCCTGGAATTTTGCATATAAAAGGTTTTTTCAGCCAAACACAAATACCAAGATAAGACCAGATACCGCCTGACCATCTTTTTAACACCACAGAGGTTTCGCTCATGATCCTATCTATTTATAAACATCCAGACTAGGGTATGCACGTTCAGGTTACCCCTAATTTTAACAAGCCAGCTAGCAGCAATCCACCAAATAATGAACTGACTCAGATTATGACACAGCATAGAGACCTCAGGACATCCATACTAGCAATCAATTAAAACAATCCAACAAAAAATTTGAAAATTTTGCTATGCACAACCTGACCAAATGATAAACTCAAGAATTGGTCGCAACAAGAATGCAACAGAAACATTAATGAAACTATCATGCATTATTAATAATGCCAATATCATGCAATATGAAAATGTTGTTAAATTTATATTTATCAGAATTTTTCCAGTTCAAAGCTTTTAAAGGAATACCTTTAGTCATCTGGTGGATCTCATTAACATTATAATTAGTGATAACCATATGACACATGGCTTTGGTATTATATTTTACTTGATTATTAGCCCTCACCCACATAGCAAATGGATCAATTAGATTGCCCACTTGAATTTTGTTGATCGTGGTGTTGGCTTTACCCATCTGCTCAAAAAAAGGAATAATATCAACCCTATTAGAATTTTGCTTGTTGATGGCTATAATATCTTCGACTTGCTTGCTAATCAAATTGTTTAGGAGGACATGGTTAATGGATTTCAAATTAACACAAAAAAGGCGTTTAGAAGCAAGTTGGAATTTCTTCCTTTGTATTTTTTAATTCACACTGATAAAACTTTTAAAAATTCTCCAATTAAAAAGGCCTATACGAGTTTAGATATAGTTATTCCAGAAGCAAGGGTTCCAAGAAGAGAGCTTATGAGATCTATACATTTGCCAAGAAAGTGATGAGCTAAATTTGTCTTTGATAACTAATTCAGATACAATAGTATTATTCCCACCAATATTGAGAGTTATATGAATTCGGTTTCTAAGGATATTATTGGGAACAAGGTTATGTATAAGGATCTAGTTCTAACCACCCTAACTATTGAAGCACTCACCAAAAGGCTAGACTGAGAAGACTCAAATTTTATCACTTATAATACTCAGATAAGACCAAATTTCAAACTAGAAGGAAATCGTAATATCGAGATTGTCCTAGGTTAGGAGATTATCCAAAGTGTTCCTTTGCTCAAGCATCCTTCTCTAAGTGATTGAATAGCTATTTTTGGTTAAAACAACATTAGGATGCTTAGTTGCACAATATTTGGCTTTAAAGATTTGGGCCCAAATGCTATTAAAAGCATTACTCACCCCAGGAGACCCTCATTTAAAGGGTACATACTATCATCTCAAGAAGTCCACATGATCATGGAGCTACCCTCATGCACCCAAAGAAATTTTTTTATTACTATTTTGATACAACTATAAATCCATTTGGTAGGAGGGATGACTTTCAACCAATATATAGGTGATAATATTTAGCACATGCTTAATCAGAATATGTCTACCCCAGAAAATGGTAATTGTGCTCCCAATCTCTTGTTCTATTGTTTTTTTCTTAACGAGCTATTTATAAATATCATTTTTTTGTAGCCATTGAAAATATGAATAGCTAGATAAGTTAGGAGAATTTACCTTTTTTTTAAACCAAAATTTTGTTTTTTGTTATTTTAGCTATTCATTGAAGCTGTTTTGTTTATATAGACTTTATATTTTTTTGCATTTATTTTCAATCCAATATTTATCTCAAGGTCATGGAGCAAATTGGACATTTTATTAATAGATCTCTTATTACTATTGGAAAGAATGATGAGATCGTCTGCATAAGCAAGATGATATACCATGTATTTCTTACCTAAGTTGTACCTCAAGGATTGATCATGTAATAATAAATTATTTAAATATTTGAACCAATAATTCATTATAATCACATAAATGATAGGAGATAAAGGGTCTCCTTATCTCAAGCCACTGAGCTTTGAAAAAACTTTCAGAAAAGTCATTCAAGATAATGGACAACCACACATTCTCAGTTAAGTGTTCAATTTTAACACAAGGCTCTATGAAACCAAAGTTTACTAGAGATTGAGGTAGGAAATTCCATCTAACTTTGTCATATGCCTTTACCAACTCAATTTTAAGCATGAGGTTGTGACCTCTTTACTTTTTTCCCAAGCTATGTTACGACTCTTGAATAGCAAGGATGCTGTCTTTAATATTTTTATTTGGGATAAAAGCACTTTGATTTCTCTCAATTAAGGATGCAAGTTTTTTTTCAGCCTTTTCATCTTGATTTTGGAAAAAAAATAGTAATGTAGAATATAGACTGATTGGTCTAAATTATTCCATCAAATGCTATTACTCTCTTTGGGAATGAGAGTGATGGCAAAGAGAATGAGAGAGATGGCAGTATGAGTGTAAATTTTGGGGATTGACACTCCACTGAAAATTCTCTAACAACATTACAGCAACTTTAATGATGTTCCAATTTTTATAAAATTCTTTAGGAAAATCATCAGGCTTTCTAGAAGAATCTCTTAAAGGTTTAACAACCATCTAGATTTCTCATCTTCAGGTATAATATTCAGATTTTTATTCATATTATTGTCTAATATTAAAAGAAGAGGCTTAAGATTAAGGTTGTTAGGAACGCTTACATCTTTACTATAAAGTTTGGAAAAGAAATTAATGGTAGACTCAATATTTTCTCTTCTCTAAAGAAGACCTTCAGGGGGTTAAAATTTCTTCGATTTTTTTAATGTTCTTTTTCTTATTAACCTATGAATGATAGAATTTAGTAATTTTTTCCCCTTTCATCCTTCAATTTAAGCTACATTTCTGCTTCTAAAATATTTCCACATTATGATTATGGATCAGAGTAGTTATGGTCTTAGAAAGGCACATTTGTTGGTCTCAGTAGAATTTTCTTCAAAAATATTTTCAAGATTAGAGGACAAATTTTCCTAACGAGTAGCATATTAAAAATGTTCCTATTAGTATTTTTACTCCAAGAAGCCAATTTAATCTTAAGTCTTTTGAGTTTAGTGGTAAATCTAATCATACCATAAATATCACAAGATTCATTCCAAGTATTAGAAACAATCTCTTCAAACTCATCTTTATAAAGCTTGAAGAGTTGAAACTCAAAATATATAGCAGTTGAAAGGGAATCTTTTGTTTAACCAAGTGAAAGGGCCCTGATTATTTAAAGTCACTAAGCTCACAATCAATGATTGTAGAATCTAAATCAGATGTGGAAAGCGAATGATTATGTGCATAATCTTATTATTTGTGTGACTAAGAACTGCATTGAAGTCCTCTCTAACAATTCAAGGGAGATTACTATGACTGCAATTTCTTAAAAAATTTCATTATCTTTCTCTATCAGATCTGAGGTTACCCACATATTGATAAAACTGGTTATAAATTGAATAGTAGATGTGTAAAATTTTATGTGAAGGGCTTGGTCACACTGACTAAGGATTTCAACTTCCTACCCTCTTTCTAAAAGACCCCAATCTTATTAAAAATATTAGTCAAAAGTTACTTAAACCTAACAAATTTACAAATTTTATTATTATCTCTCACATTAATTTGAGCCAAGAATGACCGCTATATCAATTTTACTTTATAAAGTATGCTTAAATCTGTTTTTGGATTAAGTATTTCCAATACTTAGATTTCAACAATGAAAACTCAACCTTAACACTTAAAAAACTCCACATTGGTCTTCTGTTTATCTGAAGATCTAGTAGTTCTTTTAGTAACATTGTCTCCATCAAGATTCTTGGTAATGTTATTAATTTTTCCAATGTTCAAGTTCCATCATCTTCATTGCAAGTATTTAGAATCTCAAATTTATTAGGAGAGGAACAGATAGCTTCGCTTTTGCCTGGGGAGATGAGTTTCTGATGTTTTCCATATCTGGGATAAGTTGTGACCTGCAGTTTCCCCTTAAAGCAAAACTTTACAGTAGTATTTACTGATTTTTCTCTCAAATAAGTGTCAAGCACTTTGTTTAAGTTAGCCAAAGAAGTTTGAGGACTTCCCACAGGCTTATTTGAAAGCTTTTAAGCATAAGACTCTTTTTGTTTCTCTGAAAACTCCTAATAGCCTCATTGGGATCACCAACAATCTTTTCCCCAACCTCCAAATCTGATTCATCACTCGATTTGCAATTAGAGTTCTCATAATTGACAATATTTTCAATAATTACATTCTCATTCCTTAAAACAACAACCTCTCTTATACAAGTCTCTAATTGAGTAACAGGGTCAATAAAAATATCATTATTACAAGGGATGATAACATTATAAACTGATGGAACAAGCTCAAAAACGGATTATTTTGGAGCCCGTTAGATCTAGGAGCATTTCAAATAGATGAATCAGCATTATTACAAATCTCATGTGACTCTTCCTGAATTTTTGTCCTGAGATTGATCAAAAGTTACGGAGTGCTCAATCCCCAAGGCCATAGAACAATGAAACTTTTCATGGCCAAACTACAAACAAAACTCACAATATTAAGGAATATTATCATTGACAATATTTTGAAAATAGCCTTTTGCCACGGGTCTCAGCCAACTTTTCTAGAAGAGATTGATATAAACATCAACTTCAACAAGCACCCTAGGAGCAGCTAAATTCCTATGAGTAGCAATATTTTTGTCTAAATACAGGGATCCCCCAGCGCTTTACAAATAGTAAATACTCCCTACTAGTGTATTGAAGCTGAGATCAGGGTAGTTAACCTAAACTGGCATTACAAGAACATCCTGTGTATGTCAATATCGGGTTCCACTTGCAATATTTCACGGCATGGCTGTTAATATCATACGAACCCCTTGCGAATGGTCGAGTATAATCTAGGTAGAAGAAATTCTAACAGCTCTCTTAATGAAGTGAAATATCATATGATAGCCACTACAATGAGTTTTAGATGGTTAACAAACGCTGTGATTAAACTAAAACTCTGTATAGTTCTAACAAATTTTTCAATGAGCGTGAGTTCAGCTAAACAATCTCATTGTTGGAAAAAAAATGTGCAGGACACCCATGAAGTTGAGAGATTTGTTTAGTAAAGATGGAGGAGTTTCTTTCCAAACTTTTCTAAAATATCAAATCATGGGTGGATTTGACATTTTGCTCACACCATGATATGAAAACAAAAACCAAGTTGAGAAAATAACAAACAAATAGAAAAAGAAAGGAAAAGAAAGGAAACTTTGAAATTAGCTCATACCCTTGAAGGACAAGCTCCAACCCCAACAAGTAGCGGCTACCGGCCAAAGGCCGATGCAGGGAACCTTGGATTCACTTTAGACGGGAGCTTCTCTTTCTTCCAAACTAGAGTCAAAAAATTACTACACTTATATATATATATATATATTTATATATATATATATATAAACAGAATATATACATATAGTTTTTCCCAAAATGAGAGCACTGTTTTATAATATATTGTAGGTGGCGCTAAGTTTCATATAAAAACCAACTGCACTGTGGCGTTTAGAGCTATATTGGCATGGTTTTATTTAGTTCAAAGTTTATAATAATCATACACCTGTATTCATCTTCTCTTGGCCATTTTGGTCAGCATTTTCAAGCTTGCAGTTTTGTTTATCGTCGTGATCATATTTAGATATCTTGATGCATCTTTTGTTATCTTCTTTTTGGAGAATATCATTAACACCATTTAGCTCGAGTCCTTTGGCATGCATAGCTCCAACCTCTTTATAATTTTTGTGGCACCCAATATTCTATATCAACAAAACTTGCACCCTACCTACTCATGTATTGAATCTTTTTCCTATTAATGATTGAAAGGCATAAATGGGGTGTTGGTTTTGATTTGAATAATGAGATTGAAGTATTTCATTTGTAATTATGAAAGCTTGGGTGTTACGTTAGATATAAAGATTTGAACGTTGTGTAATTATTGACCCAATTTATTTTGGAGCTTTCCCTATAGATGTGCAAGTATATTCTTGTCCCTACCTACCTGATCTCAAGAATCACAGTCAATTATTGACTCAACTTTGCTTTAACAGATAGCTACGAAAGTTGTAACAAAAAGATTTCTGCTAACAAACTTTGAAACTGGTGTGCTTTACTGGGTTATTAATGTTTCGGAGCTCCATGCATTCTACTCCAGTTTGCTTGAACTAGTTTATTTTATGTTTCATCTGATGTCTAAATGATAAAACTTTTGTAATCATTATGTCAATACTGATTCATGTGTATGTTTATCTAGTGTAGTCTAAACATTGTTTTAATTGAGTTGCTAAATTTAATGTGGCTTGCTGTTCTACAGGCAGAGAAAAAGGATTTAGTTGGTTTGCAAGAACAGGTTGGTCCCAATTACAGTTTCATGAAGCTAGAGTTGAGTATTTATTATATGATTCTTGTAATCTCTTTCTACATGCAGGTTTTTGTTAGAAAAGTTATTGAACTGCATGACAAGTACTTGGCTTATGTGAACGATTGTTTTCAGAATCATTCCCTTTTCCACAAGGTTGGTTTATAAATTTGAATAATTGCTAGCACAATTCTATCTACTTATGCTGATTTTGCAGGCTCTTAAAGAAGCTTTTGAGGTCTTCTGCAACAAGGGTGTTGCAGGTAGTTCAAGTGCTGAGTTATTAGCTACCTTTTGTGATAATATACTCAAGAAGGGCGGAAGTGAGAAACTAAGTGACGAAGCTATTGAAGAGACGCTTGAAAAGGTCACTACTTTTCTTATGTACATTTTATTTTCAATGATATATTCAATTTTGTAGTATTGTATATTTTTTTACAACATCGCAAGGAACTTAAATTTTTTGCAGGTTGTTAAGTTGCTTGCATATATTAGTGATAAAGATCTTTTTGCTGAGTTCTATAGGTATTTTTTCAGTTACACTTGAGCTATTTTTATTGCATTAGTTTGTTGCAACTTTTGGATGCTTTTATGTTGCTGCCAGGAAAAAGCTTGCTCGGAGGTTATTATTTGACAAAAGTGCCAATGATGATCATGAGAGGAGCATCCTTACAAAACTAAAGCAGCAATGTGGAGGACAGTTTACTTCAAAGATGGAGGGCATGGTTTGTTATATAACATGTATTTCTTTTGTTATTGTTTTGGAGTAAAGTTACTTTAATATTTTAGTTTCTATTCAGGTGACAGACTTAACATTGGCAAGAGAAAACCAAGCAAACTTTGAGGAATATCTCAGCAGTAATCCGCAAGTAAACCCAGGAATTGACTTAACTGTCACTGTCCTAACTACTGGTTTCTGGCCCAGCTATAAATCGTTTGACCTCAATCTCCCATATGAGATGGTAATGATCCATGTGATTGAATCTGGCATATGCTACTTATGCTACACACAATACCTCTTTTTGTTCTGGCTTCTAGTCACAATGGGGGGGTGGATATCTCTTGTGCTTGATCTTTTATTCTGATAATCTAAATTACTATTTACTTTCTTATATATTTAAATGCCACATGCATTTTCAGTGTTGGATTGAATCTTTTTTAGTTTCTGTTATGACTCCTATTCACAATGGGGGGTGGATGGTGCTTATGATTGATCAAATTATTCAGACAAATTAAGTGAATTTTTAGATCATGTACAAGTTTATTTCCATTTCTTAGTGTTCTAAAGGATGTCATTTTAATTCAGTATACAATACTAACTACTCGTGCATGTATATGCGTTATTAAAGGTTAAATGTGTAGAGGTTTTCAAGGAATTCTATCAGACGAAAACTAAACACAGAAAGCTTACATGGATATATTCTCTTGGTACCTGCAACATCAATGGAAAGTTTGAACCCAAAACAATGGAGCTTGTTGTTACAACTTATCAGGTATCACTCAGTTTCTTTTTTCCATCATTTAAATATTTTTAACCATTATTTTTCTAATAAAGACTTGGATATATACAGGCCTCTGCTCTACTCCTTTTTAATTCTTCAGACAGATTTAGTTACTCTGAGATCATGAATCAACTTAATTTGACCGATGATGATGTTGTCAGATTACTGCATTCCCTTTCTTGTGCAAAGTACAAAATTCTTAATAAAGAGCCAAATACTAAGACTATATCTCAAACAGATTATTTTGAATTCAATTCTAAGTTTACTGACAAAATGAGAAGGATTAAGGTTAATTATATTTTCTTTTGCATGTTAAATAAGTCTCATGTGACTAATTTCGATACTTTTGAGCTCAATTTGCTTGTTCAAACTGCAGATACCTCTTCCACCCGTGGATGAGAAAAAGAAGGTGATTGAAGATGTAGACAAAGATCGAAGATATGCCATTGATGCTTCTATTGTGCGAATTATGAAGAGCCGGAAAGTCTTGGGCCATCAGCAGTTAGTAATGGAATGTGTTGAGCAACTAGGCCGTATGTTTAAGGTAATTTGCTTTACCATGGCTTTTGTCTCCATTGTGATCGCTGATGAAATTTCTCAGCTAATGCCATAGTATTTGTCAGATAATTTATGTTTAACTGCTTTACATTCTGAAAATCCCTGCTATTTTTGTTTTTCCAATTACTACACTTACCTTAGGAAAATATTTCCTTACTTTCAGGTGTATCCTTAGTTTTGAACAGGCTATCAGGCACTGGCATGAGATACATACATGACATGAACATATTAAGAGTGCACGATGTATTCTTTTATCAGTAATCTACATACAATAATGATTAAACTGCTTAAAATACCTAATATTATCATTTTTTATGCAAGCCTGTATAATCGTAACTAATGATAAATTTTAAATTATGCTAAATGTATTTGAACTCCTGATGGTTTGTCAAATTATTTTTTTCAGTTGACTGCATCAAAGGATCACCTCTAAGTTCATGCCTTTGCATTAATTATGGATGTTTTTATCAAACATTTAAGAAGGGAGTGCTTCGATGCGTGTTGTTTGCAGATGTTATTCTTATTTCTTAAAACTATAAATTGGGTCAAATTGAAGCTCAAGCAATGGGAACTACACTTTAACTTAGGGTTTCATCTTACTAATATAAAATGGAAAATATAGAGTGCTAGTTTAGTCACAAAAGCAATGAGTTGTTTATCAAATTGATCCCTTGACTCTTGCAAAATGTTCAAATTGATCTTGACTCTTGAAAATATTATTTTTGATCTTGTGTTGTTTAATTTTTAATTTTGGCCCTACCGTTAATTGCTCGTTAAACCCCATTTTGTTCCAATAACTTTAAAAGAAATTATAATATTTGAGGATATACTAATTGTAATTCTGTAATCAATAAGGGAGGCTCAACTATCTTTAGTCGTACGATTTTTTGATGAAATAGAATGTAATCAATAGAATCCTTACAGATTTGGTCTAATAGAGTGCTTTTAGATACTTATAAGGAAAGTTTAATAAATTTCTATAAGAGCAGCAATGCAATAACAGTAGAATGCTGACATGCAAAGCATACTAATTAATTGCGTTGAAGAGATGAGTGTAAGGTGGATGGGTGGGTATACATGAAATGATATGATGGGAAGTACATTTGTAGCAAAGTGGCAGTCCTCTAGGTAAGGATAAACTTAGAGAAGATATACTGAGAAGTGACTGCATTTATAGTAAGATTGGAGAGCTTTGATTGAGGATAAGTTCAAAGATAGTCGTTCATATTTTGGATGGTTCAGACATTAATTATAGGCAGTTAGATGTTTTATTTATTTATGTATATTAAAGAGGAAGAGTAAGATAAAAAATACATAATAAGAAAATATTATGAATTATCTCACGTGTTTGGAAACACATAATCACTTATGCTTCATGAATGTATACTAAAGATATAGATTTTACAAAACTTAATAAAAGAATCCTTATAAAAGCTATATCTTTGCAAACTTCTTTCTCTAATCAACACCTGCTTCATACCACAATCACAAGATTAGTTGCAAATCGTACACTAGTTCTTTGAATCTTGTTGACGTTCTTCTTGTGCTAGCCTCTAGTTCTCCGCAATGAAAACCTTGGTATCGTAGCTTCAAGTAGAATTCCTCCAAGGCTCTCCAAAGCTTTCCAAGGCTTGGTGTTGCATGATTGGGGGTATTTATAGAGCAACACACCGGCCAAATATCTGAAAGCTAGCTGTATCTAGAGATGGGAAGTTTGCTTACAAAAATTACTTGCTAGAATATACCCTCAATTATATCTACAAATACTGAGAATAATTAATAAAAATGTATCTAAAATTAGTAAATTATGAGTCTTAATTTATTTTATTGATCAATCAGTCAATCAACTCCAATCAAATTCCACTTCGGCTGAGCCCTTAAAGATTAGATTGGCTGAAATACTGTATTTTTGAGATCTCTTGACTAATTTACATTATGGGCTTGGATTTCTAATAGCTTTACTCAAATGAAAACGGTGATAAAATTATAAAATTTCACATTAAATTTACAAAAAGATCTCCTAAATTATTGTGCTAAATCAGCCCTTGGATTAGTTCTTGGTCCACACTTTATCCCCATGTTTATTGATTTAATTTCTTTTTAAAAGGATGTATGTTTTTTAATTAGATAATAAATCTTTGATTAGATAATTAAATTATTGTATTTGATTTATATATTTTTCAAGTTAATAAATACTTAATTTTATTTATGAATAATTAAAGAATCTGAGCACTTTCTTAAATTATAAGCATGCACATAAATTAGGAAAGTGATTAATTAGAATAAATATGCATTGATCAAACTTTTTCAATTTATTAATAATTGAATATTTATTTGAATTCCAACATAACTATAATGATATTATCATATATTATGAACTTATGAAAAATTGTAAATTGCAGTAATTCCATGAATTGATACTGAATTTGCATATGTACCTCCCTCCACTGTGCGGATAATTTCGGAAGATCCTTAATTATTATCTTTTTAGTCAATACTCTAAACACACACATAAAATTAAATAATTGCATAATTAATTAATTAAGCTCATTTTATCTGAGATTTAATCCGATGTTTAAAAGGTAAGTTAAATAAGGCAATTTGTGAATGGTAAGCATACATGTTTCACAACCTTTCAATTTTTATTTTAAATTGTGAATGTTTTCAATATATATAAAAATGATTAAATAATCCATACAATAAAAAATTTGAATCAATGATGATAAATAAATACCAAAGATGCAAGCTCAACCATCAGTCATCCTGGTAGTTGACAATGATGTTAAATAAAGCTCATGGTTGGAAGGAACAGCTTTGAAAGTTGGTGTTGGGGTAGGCGGGAGAGATGATATTGAATGATTTTTGAGGCTGGAAATTATTGCAAGAAGGATCTATTAACATCGTCTCTACCTCTTATAAAATTATAGAGATCTTAAAATTTAATAATAGGGAACTTACCATTGAAGAATATCAATATTACAATAATGAACTCAAGTCAAAACTTTTAATCTATTGTAAAATAAAACAAACTTTTAGTAGATGGAGAAGGCAAGACCAAGGAGTTTCAGGATCTTAAGAACTTGGTACAAGCAATTCTGGCAATGTCTGGCATTGAAAGTGAACCTTATAAAGCTAGACTAGTCACTTTTATAATGTCAGCTCTTTTATTCACCATAGATTCTGTTGTATAATGGTAGCTCTTTTCATTCACCAATTACTAGGCAAAAAGTACCTTGGTTTCAGTTTTCTGTACAACTATTTTTTGAGGGTTAACTAGTCAGTAGTTGGCTAGCAAGCAGCAAAAAAAATTGTTCTGCATACAATAATAGTGCATGGTCAGCCAGCATCTGGCCAGCTAGTCAGCAGCAAGAAAGTTGTTCTAAATTAGCAGCAAGAAAGTTGTTCTAAATATTGTTTGAGTCACTATATCATATTTATATGAAAGTACGCACTTTTTAATTTTTCTGTTTGACAATGCCTTTTTGGCTTTTAGATGCTGTTACTACATAATGCCTTAAATCTAGCTACCCTTAGCTCCAACACTTTTTTTGAATGTTTAGATGTCAAATTATGATATAGGAGAATTATTTTGTACTAATTTTAAAGGATGGAGAATAGCTTAAAATTGTTTTAGAAGAGTTAAAATTATGAGTCACTTTGTGATGAAGCCATTTTATAGTAATGAAATGTTAACTTAATAAAAAGTACTGGATATGTAAATGCTCAAATTTAGTGTGTTATATAATTTGTTAGAACCTAAATTGTTGCAGGTCAAACCGAGTTTTATGCTATAAAGTGAGATGCATAATTGTAACTTTTTTCTTAGGTTCGTATTCTGATTTATCTTACTAATAAACAGTTCAAATTTTCTTTCTTAAAATTTATTTATGTAGCCCGACTTCAAGGCAATTAAGAAGCGGATAGAGGATCTGATCACCAGAGACTATTTGGAGCGTGACAAGGACAATCCTAACCTGTTCAGATACCTTGCCTAAGTTGAAAAATAATAAAAAATACGGTATTCTTACAGGTTTGCATATTTGCCTTTGCCCTCTTTAGATGGATCTGTCATCACTCAGCAGCAATGCTTTCTGGAAAGGAAAATGCTACACTTACCTGATGATGTATGTCCAGGCGAGCTGATTGATGATGTGGCAAATACTTGCCACCTCATATATATATATATATATATATATATATATGCATGTATACATTCTATTTAGCAGAGAAAGGAAACGTAGTCCAACTGTATTGGGGGAAATGGCATTGCTTTTTCAGTATCTCTCTTTATATAGATCTCTTTCTCTCTCTCTCTCTCTCACCATATCTGCTCGTGATCTCTTCCTCTCTCTCTCATGACTGTGTTGGCATCTTCATTTCTTGGCCACATTGCTTGCTGCAGGAACTTGTTGGTATGGATGGTATTTCTCAAGCTGTATTTAGATTACAACTCGGTATTTTATATCATTGGCGGATTTAACCTTCTGAACAGTCAGCTTGTCTATCTACATATATGTATGTATTTGTATATTCGTTATTTTATATGTGCCAGGATGATGTACAATGAACACTGCAATTTAATTTTAAAGGCATTGGCATGCATACTATTGAGGAGGAGCTTGTTAAACATAATGAAACTGCTTATATGAATCAATATTAACTATTTACCCTTAACTACATTAAATTTAACACTCGTTCGTTTGACTGTTTTTGTCATAATGTTGGATTAAGGGTGGGTAGCTGATTGTAAATGGAAAAAGTTGAATGCAAGGCGAGTGCCTTATCCTCTTAAAAGTGCATTGGTTGGTTTTCCTTACTTGAGGGCTTAGGTATTTTGCTAAAGGAACCAGCTTTCCTTTCCTATGTGGTGTTGGGAGGGTTGGCTTTTTTGCTATCATAGTCACTTGAGCTTTTTGATAATTGCCGTTTAAAATTCTAACTCTTTACAAGATTTTGCAAAAACCTATTAAAAATTCAAAAAAAAAAAATAGTACTACAATGTGTGCAAATAGAAAACAAAAAGCATTATCCTTTTTCTTTTTTCTTTAGAAAGTTTCTGCAATTTGTGCATATTGAAAGTGGATATGTTTACAATTTGTACAAATAAAAAACATAAATTTTATTTGTAGAGCAGAAATAAAAAATATTTGTTGTAGATACCCTAAATTCATTATTTTAAAAAGATTATATGTTAACCCTAAAACAATTTCTTCAAATTATTCACTAACAAGTAGACATGCATCAAGAAACTCAATACCATAAACCTTAAAAACATGCAGCTAGAGCCATGCATGTGTAAGAAATTGAATATCAATTGATTTGCCAAGAAACTTTAAGAAAAATAAATTGATAGATTAAACCCTAAACTTGTTAGTTTTTAAAGATATGTAATAAAAAATACTAATAAATTTAAAATTTATCTTTATTGGCTTACTACATGATTGCATACAAGTGTAGAAAATAGTAAAAAAATTCAGCACCTTATGTGATAATCTGTATTTGATTAGTAGGACTATTCCAATATTATGTGTTAATATCCCATGATGCTCTTTGGTACTTAGCATAGCAGTGTAGGCATATTAAATAACTATTTTCACATTAACTTCAACATTCAGAAATATCATAATAATAAAAAAAATACATTCATATCAAAAATAATAATGGTTAGAATTTTTATTATATGTAATGTAAAAAGTTAAAGAAGTTAAAAATTATATCTTTCATTAAGAAAAATTAGCTTAAATAATTGCATTAAATGAGATAAAATTTGTATTAAATTGATCCTTCTTTCGACACCTCCTCATCCTCAAATACTTCATCATCAGTCAATTTCTGATCTGCCATATATACATATATGACAGCAAAAAAAAAAGAAAAAATATGAAAAAGGAAAATAAATTAGATGCATATGTTTAAGTAAGATTGGTAGTACATCACCATTTAAAGATAATATTAAGCAGAATTCATCTTAAATAATATGCATGGACATTCATGGATATGAATGCTGAGAAAAATGTAAAAGGCAGAAACAAGAAAAATACTATGCAATATTATAATAAAATTATTCCTGTAAAATTTTCATAATTGAAACAAATGCACATATAT
The DNA here is from genome assembly GCA_016760335.1 of Gastrodia elata. Classification (NCBI taxonomy): domain Eukaryota; kingdom Viridiplantae; phylum Streptophyta; class Magnoliopsida; order Asparagales; family Orchidaceae; genus Gastrodia; species Gastrodia elata. The sequence continues at coordinate 22,824,634 of CM028684.1, read as the reverse complement.
ATATATATATATATATATATATATATATATATATATATATATATATATAATATTAAAAGTGTGCTCAATCTGAAAGAAAATGATAGTAAATGTAATATTTACAATATTGGGTAAAGTAATAGAAAATCTGAGGAGCTAGATATGTGTATCTAATTATCTGAGATCTTAGATTTCTGATTAACTACACATTTCTTCTCAAATATTTAGTAAAAATTCTTTCAAATATGATCAAACTATATTATACTATAATATTCATACTTTATTTTAAGTGTTCTAATAATTTTGCTTCGTTATTTAAGATCTTACAACACAAATAGAAATTGTCTTACTCAAAAATTTGTAAGTTATTAATTCTGCCTTAAATATTTACAAAAATCCTCTAATTCATAAGTTTTATTATTCTAAGTTGGTTTTGGCAACAAAATAAAAGTTTTATAGATGTTTGATATTAAATCATAATTTTTCTTATTGTGATGTTTCTTAAGTTTTAAGGACTTAAATCTTAAACATACTCAAATTCAAATCCCTTTTAAACAATAAGGTTTAAGTCATAAATTCCTTTCATTTTGTCATATCATTAAACTATATTGAACTTAAAATATGTTTGATTTTTCATTTAATTTAATTGTGGATTATAATTATTATTACTTAATTATTGAACTTAAAATATTACTATTACTTAATTATTTAATCATTTAACTATTTAAACTATATTGAACTTAAAATATTACTATTACTTAATTATTTAATAATTTAACTATTTAATATTATTATCATTAATGGTTACTATTATTTTAATTATATATTTATACTTATGTTACATCATAAATTATTGTGTGACTTGTATTAACATTATGCTAAAATCACATTATATTAAGGATAACTTAATATTTACTTAGATATTATCTTTATATTAAATTATGTTATCAAAATAATTTAGGACATATATTAAACTTACTTTATTTAAATTTTAAGTTAAAGTTTATTATATTTAAAGTCACATTATTATAGCAAAGTTTGTATTAGATTTACTTATTAAATTATGTTAGCTTTTTATATATTATGTTTTATATGTGCATTAATTAATTATATTAAAGTTATAAATATGTTATAAGTTGCATATCTATTGTATTTCTATTAAGAAAATGCTATGGTTACACAAGAATATACACCAAAAAGTATTCAGGACCAATTAAAAATATGGGTCTTAAAATGCTCAGGAGAGCGGCCCCATCACTGTAGTAGTATTAATTTTCTCATTTGGACATCAGGACAAAAAGTTAACCCTAGAACTCTTAGTGAAAAATGACCAAAATGTTCTTAGAATTCAAATGACCATAACTTGGTCAAATCAACTCCAAATTCAAAATTTTAAGATGCTAACTAACTTAGAATTTCAATGGCATCAATAAAATGAAACAATATTTAGGATCTGAACCTTAAAAATTTAGATAAATGACCAAATTACCCCCATGATCTCGTTTTGGTCATATCTTGTGTAAAATATCAGAAATTCTTTTCAAAATTATTTATTAATATTTAAATAATTTAGATCTCAGATTGAAAAACTAACTTCGCCATTGCATTCACCACCCCAAATTAATTAGTGGTGAAATTTTGAATGTATTTGGAAGATGTAAATTTTTGGCGAATATTTTAATATCATTTTAAATACTTGAAAAATTCAAATAAATAAAAACTCGTCGGATGAAAAATCCGATTGGACCGTTGCATTCATCACCCCTCAATTAGTTAGGAGTAAATATTTCGATGATTTTTGAAAATCATTCAAATTGGAAATTATTTAATTAAATTCTAATATATATATATATATATAAATTTTTCATTCTTATCTTTCTAAATCGGCCGGCAGTCCCTAGCTCTCGAACCTCTTGACGCGTGGCTCACATCGCTCGGCACGCGTCCTCTTCTACTCTCGCTATCTCCGCCTCTTATTCCCTAAGGAAGCGCAAGCCGAGTCGGGAGAAGGGAGAGCTTGTGTCGTTTCTCAAGTAAGCCGAGCCCTCAGCCTCGACTGTGTCGTTTCTCAAGTAAGCCGAGCCCTCAGCCTCGACTCTCTTCCTTTCGGCGTTCGGCAGCGGGAGTCGTCGACCCTTTTTCAACTGTTGAGCTCCTCCAAGCGCCGACCTCTCCTCCATTCGGCGCCATCAAGGTTTAGTTTTCATAAGAATTTCATTTGTTTTGGGATTATTTCATTTATTCTCAATAATTAAAAAAAAAAAAAATTAACTTCTGATGCGTGAATGAAATTGTTTGATCTTATTGAGAGACATGCTACTCTAAACACGAACTTTTGTATGATCTTAAGTTTAGAACCTATGGTTGTTTGATTGTTTCGATAAAAGTTCATTTAAATAACTATGTTTAGACTGAAATTTTTTGAAACTAAACGATAAAATAATATTATCGTTGAGTGTGTTGAGAGATTGTAAATGTTTGGTTCACAGTATTTAGAAATTTTATTCAGTATTTAGAGATTTTAAATGTTTTACTCTCAGTTTGGTAATCCAAGGCTAGCTGTCACTGAATTTTTCCATATTAAAAGCTTAATTACAATATTCTTGTGTTTTTAAAGAGTGTGAAGTTCAAATGTGTTGCACAATTTAACTAGCATTGCTGTTGTTTATGTTTTCTAGATTAATTTTCTAAAATATGTAAAACAAGTAAGAAACTACCAACAAAAAAATTAATGATCAAATATGATTGAAAACTGAAAATAGCTGAAGATTCATGCAATCTTTTATTGGAGGTCACAACAGATCAATCCAAATACACCATTAAATGCTCCATTATTTTTATTGAAAAAGAAGGAAACGAGCATTAAGTCTAGATTGCTTAAGATGTGATAATGATGTTGTTGTGAGACTACATTGTACATAATGAATAGTTTAAGGCCATATTGTTTAAACTGCAATAGCGTACTGCTTTGACAATTTCTTTCTTTTCAAAATTTAAAATAGCCATTGCGGCCAACATTTTGTTTCATGCAAATGTCATTGTCAAGGACCTGATAAGTGTCTATTGTGTGCATCTATTGATATTATGGGCTTGTATAGAATATTGCTCGTGATTGAACAACCATTAATGGTAGACTGATGTTCAAATTTGTATATGTTTCAACTATTTTTAACTACTAATTACATACACTTAAACTTGAAGTTTAAACAAATTTTTTTTTTTTTTTGAGGTAACGTGATTATCCATTAGGTTTTTAAAACTGAATTGACATTTAACTCCTATGTTTTGTAGCCTGTTTTCACAAAATTATTACTTTTAATTACTTCATTTGACAGCATTTTCTTTGATAATGTACTTTTAGTTAATCACCTAAACCTTCACAACAATAATAAGAACTTTCTTGCATTTATAGGTTCATAAGTCATCTTCTAATCTAAAATGAACTAGAATATATTAACAATTTTTGTTATCTACTTAACATTTCATAACAATTTTCTCTTAGCTTATAGAAAACCATGTGCTGTTTTTATTAAAATTTGTTTATTCTTTTGATTCATGAAGAATGCATTTAAGACTTTTAAGAATATGATTTAATTAGTGTTGTTTGGTTATTATGCTTAAAGGAGCATCTTTGTTTGTTTGTTCATTCAATCTTATATTACATCTATTTATAATTATAAGGCGCCTCTTAAAGTTATTTATATAAATAACATAATGATTTACTGCAGCATATTTTACTTTTATGCAAAAGGTCATTGTGAAAGGATTCCTAAATTAATCATTCATCTGAATCGTTCAACATAGCATGTGTTAAATATTTTGACTAATAATTGCTCAACTTTTAATGTATTCAATTTTTTTTATATAATTTATATGATGTTGATCCATCTTATGAATTAAGAACTTTGCATGTGTTAAAAATATTGGAAGCCTATTGTGTTAGGTAAATCATCTTACACATGTTTAGAGCAAGAAATATATGCTGTGGTGATATGGTTTGGGTGTCCCTGCGGGGTAATGATTTCTTTCGCTATATTAACTGTTTACATATTTCAGTTGCATTCATCTTATTTTGCTTAAAGATAGTGAGCTACCATAAATTTATTCAATAAATTTTTTCATGGAGATAAAGTCACCTTTGGTGCAAAATAACTCAATAGCAATGCAGTTCCTAGAATTAATAACACTCAGCCAAACAGCCGGTGTTACTTGATTAATACTAATATATGAATAGCATGTGTCTGAATAACATGTATTCTTACAGCCCCATAATAATATCAAAAATATAATAAAATATTGCAACATTAATCAAGACCATTCTCATGTTAACTTAATTACTTCATTTGACAACATTAATTATCTATGCCTCCAATATTTCAATTTAGGAGATTCTTTGACTCAGAATAGGGTTTGATTTGATCCCTTTGATTGATATTTATTTATACTAGTTTTAGTATGATCCATGGTAACAATAGGATAGTTTTCTCTATGCAAGGGGATCACCATTTGATGAATCTTCTGGATTTGGTGACCTTATTATTTCATTCTCATATCAATATCAACAAACTTGAAAGAAAATTCAATTTATTATGAGAGACATTTATACCAGCCACTTCTTTATTTGTCGAGGGGTCATTAAAATTCTTCTTTGGTGCGATCAACACTTGCTTTTATTCTAGAGTATTGCTCTCTAGGAAATGAATTTGCACATTTGCAACATGATTGGATCTAGAAGGGCTCAAACACTTTTTGAGTACATGGTAAGATTGTATGATATCAAGATCTGTGTTAGGTTCTTGCCCATTATTCTTGGGACAGATCCGAGAGTCAAGGAAGGGCTCAACCATTAAACTAGCGAGACCACATTCCTAGCCACTTGCATTATAGCTATAGAGGATTTATAGGAGCAGTCTCTGATGCATATAAATTGCTGAACTAACTTGCATTCAAATGATGGTTTTCAAAACTAGGAAGATGGATTAAATAAGGATTAGCTTTTGGATATGTGATCTTTCATGGCCAAAGCATCAACAACAAGTGAAAATGAAGGTAAATTTTTAAAATGGATTTACCGATGTTATCCTTGGGTATGAGAACCCAGCCAAGTTCTTTTTAAAATCTTAGAAGAAATCATCTATTTCTACTGGAGCCCTCTGGGCATACAGGTTCCAAGATATAGTCGTATTCTTATCTAATTGAAGTAGTTTTCCTACAGCCCTCACAATGGAAAAAAGAGATTTATGATTGTTGATAAATTGCAAGCATAAACCACAAAGTTTAATCCGTATAAGTATGATCAGGGAGTTGAGGTATACATCTATCGAAAGCAACCACTTAAAAAGTTTGATACATTTGACCTAAAATATCATAAGTCCCTTGAGCAAATAAGTTGGCGTAATCCAAATCTGAAAAAAACATATAAAATATAATGTTTTTTAAATGGCATGAATGCAACTACATGAGCTAGTTTAAACGTCTTAGTGAAATCATAGATCATACTTAACTAAGTCAACGCCTAGAAAATTATTGATAAAAGTTAGTTCAAATGATTTAGCCAAATTAGTAATTTTATTATAAAAAAAGGTTGGGGAACCTTCTTTGAAAGATATTGGCTTGAACTTGAGGTAGGTTGGGAGGACCATGAAAGAAGATCTTTGAACCAAGCATTGAGGCTCCATACGCGAAAGTAAAGGCTTAGACATTACAATCAGAAATAGGACATTCCAAACAAGAGAATGCATGAGCCAAAATTTCGGAATCACAAGGAAATAGAAAACAAATTAAGAGATCAAACTTGGAAACCATGAAAATAGGAAATGAGGAAAGCAAGTAAGGAGATCTTAGGATAGATCTTAGTCTATCGACATTGGCCAAAAGCAAGAAAATAGAGAAACTCATCAAAACACCTAGAATAAATTAAGGTACAAACCAAAGAATCTCTAAGGAACTAAAAATCATAGCACAGGCCATTTGCCAGAGGCCGAGGAGGGGAGAACAACAAAACACTAAGGAATCACCTTCGGGTGAGCTTCTTTCTCTTTTACAAGTCTCTCATACAACAAAGTTGTCTACAAATTAAGAATTGTTTGGAAATTTTCAAGTATTATGAATTTAATTACTATTTGGAAATTTTCAAACATTATGGCTTAATGTTGTTTAAAAATTATCAGAAAATAAATTTTCTAATATATTTGTTGATTCATTTAAGAGCTCTTAAAAATTTTCAAAATTCAAGCTACTTTTACATATTTAAGGGTAGTTCATATGTGAAGAAATTGATACTTCTTTGCCCAAAGTTCATTTTTATCTAATTGAATTCTAGCATTACAATTTTTATTTTGCTAGAATAGATTTCCATTAGGGGCTATCTGGTACGAGGAAATTGGAGAAATCTGAGTGTATAGTAATCTGATTACAATTTAATCAGAAAACTTTTCTGCTGTTTGGTAGTTTTTCAAGAAATTTAAATTTTTGTGTTTGGAATGAAGTAATTTGAGAGTGTGATTTTTTGAGTAGAAAAGGAGGTAAGAATACCTCCAAAAAAAAGCTTTTTTTATTTGAAATATTCGTTCAAACGTTTTATCGAATAATTCGATCATTCGAATGAACGATTTGATTATTCGAACGAACGATTCAATCATTTGACCGAACGATTCGATCGAATCGATCGTTCGAACGATCGAACAAATGAATCTCTTGGTTAGTTGCCGTAGAAGGAGGTTTCACAAACGAATGGTTTAATCCATCGAATTGTTCGAACGAATGAATTGTTCGATTTATTGCCGATGAAGGAGGTTTCACGTCGCAGTCACTTGGCTTGCGGAGGTCTTCTTGCTCGTGTCTCGTTTGTTCGGCTTTTCCATCGAAACAGCGTAATCGCTAGTTACGCTCGATTCGGGCGTAACAACATTACGCCATCACTTTGTATACGCGCACAAAATTGAATTACATTGTAAAAGTTTTTCACCCATTTTACTTCAAATCAAATGCAGTTAATCTCACTTTAGTCGAATTTTTTTTACTTTACTCCAGTTCCTTTCAAACCAAACAGCCCCTTAATGAACAAGTGCATATCTTCATTTGCGAAAATTGCATATCTTTATTTGCAAACAAAATCAATAAGAAACAATTGCTTTGATTTTACAAAATCTTTAAAAATTTTGCAAATAAAATCATTAAGAATTAATTGTGTATGTTTATTTGCAAAATTATTATTTCAATCAAATTGCAATAGATTCTTTTAAATTTCTTTTTAATGAGTTTTGTTATTTTTTCCCACGTAGTGCTCTTAATTGCACTCAACTTTTGAGCCACAATCACTATGCCGTAATTGCACTTAACTTTGACATTGTTCTTCTATTGCAGAGAAGTGGGCGGTTTCTCATCCGAGTCTTCAATACCAGACACCTCTCTAGCACTCTTTTCCGGCCATTTGAGTTTGGTTTTGCTTGCTCACCGGTGCCTTATTTTTGAGGGGGGCTAAAGGCAGCTAAAATACAAATGAGGATTGTTGGATTGACGGGTGGTATTGCTTCTGGAAAGAGCACCGTTTCAGACCTCTTTAGGTCCAACGGTGTCCCAGTCGTGGACAGTGATCTTGTTGCACGGGTTTGAACTTTCTTTTATTCCTCCTTTCATATTCCTGATCGCAGATTTCGTTCAAATTAAAAAATGAAAAATAAGTTTTTTGTTTGGAGATTCATGGAATCTGACATGAATAAACATGCATTTTTTTGTTTACCTCGCTCCTTAAAAAGTTGCAATTATTTTATTTTATATTTTTTTTGAGTTCTTTTTAAATGAAGTATGTTTTTCTTAAAACATAACTTCTTTTTTATAACAGAACTGTATCACCAATGACAACCTAACAAAAATCAAGCCTTAGTCCACCAAGTGAGGTTGGCTATATGACTCGTTTGTCTCATTGCACGCGATCAAACAACAACCCCTCAAACCTAAGTATTTGAAATTATTCTTATTAATTTCTCGTTGTCTTTTTGGTGTTCTTTTTATCTTTTTATAATGGGCAAAATTTACAAACTCAACTTCCTTAACTCTGGCATCTAGTAGTACAAGCCATTTTAGACAACTTTATCTACATTCATCCTCAATTTAAGCCACTCCAACCTTATTGTGATTGATTTCATCTCTCATTATATCCTTTTGTGTTAATACCCACTCATTCACCTTAGCACCCTTATCTTTGCAATACTATCAATATGCTTCTACTTCACCAACTAAGTGTTGTGTTGCTCATATAGCATAGCTAGTTTTATAATTGTTCTTTAGAACTTTTCTTTAAATTTGTGTGAAATTTTCATTCATGCAACACTCTAGAAGTGCCCTTCCAAGATTTTTTGATAACATGATACTGTACCACTCAAGTTTGAGGTTTTCATATACCATGGGTTACCTTTAGCTCTCTCATCTTATTAGTTAAAAAACTAACTTTTAGATATTATTAACTTGCAAGAGCGATGAAAAACTTGTATAAGAAGAGGCCATTTAGATGATCAAACTATTGCCAAAAAAAATAAGTTAGCTCCAAAACCTACAACTATTCCTTTCCAAAATGTAATTAAAAAGAGTTTGCGGGCAATGCTGCCCACATCCCTCTTCCATATATGTGAACTTGAAAGCTATACAAAGACGAGAAAGAAGCATGCCACTTAAAGAAAATTATTTGGGGAAAGTTCTATGATGAAAAGTCGTGAGGGGTGCAAGAGCATTCGCTCAATGATGTAACATCCATAAGAAACCATAACTAAAGTGCTAAAATTCTTTAGCCATGTAAATTTGTATGCTATTTTTAATTTTAAGATTAAGAAGTCATAGCCTCAATCAAAGGTAGAGCAATTATTTTTTTAATCAAAATTTCAAAGGCCAAGATTGTCATAAATTGGATAAATTATGGTTTAAAAAGAGTGCAAATAATAAGACCGATTGACAAATCAAGCTCAGATCAAATTAAACACAAATTGAGTGAGGCTAGATTGAATATAACTAGCTTGAAATCAATCAAAATGCAAGAGTTCACTTCTATGAATATATATATATATATATATACATTTATTTAAAATTAATGTACACATGTATGTGTATGTATGCATTTTAATATTTAATTTAGAATATGAATGCAAATATGTATGCCCAATGAAACATAAATTTATTCTGGAAATTGAAAATTAATCAAAATCAGGCCTATTTTTAGCTTGAATTGAAGTTAGCAAGCTGAATCTAACCATCCTAGAAAAAATAAATTGGCTGAATTTAAGATAAAGTTGTGTTACTGTAAGCTGATATTGAGCCAAGAGAGGCCAACTAGGAATCAAATTGTTCACAGAATCAAGAGAGCAATCAAATTGTCAAAATTCTCCAATTCAAAGAGTATTATTAATCCACAGCAAGGGTAAAGCAAACCTCTCTCGGCTTAGCAATCCAGCACTACTAGGGTATCTAAACTAGCAGTCAGTCACTCTCTTGCAAACTAATTGTCTTTTTTCAATAATCAATCACGAATGTTATTGATGTTATTTTTTCAGTAACAATCACGAATAAAATGATGTTAGTTGATGTCTTTTTTTCCAATAATCAACCACGAATATCACTGATGTCATTTTTTCAGTGACAACCATGAATAAAATGATGTTGGTTATTTGATGTTTTTTTCCAATAACCAACTACGAATATCACTGATATCATTTTTCCAGTGACAACAACGAATAAAATTATGTTGGTTACTTGATGCCTTTTTTCCAATAATCAATTACAAATGTCACTAATGTCATTTTTTCAGTGACCCACGAATGTTACTGATGTCAATTTTCAGTAACTTACGAATGTTATCATGTTGGTTCTGAATAACCAACCAAGCTTCAATTGAATTTGACTCAAAGCAAATAAGCGAAGTTAAGCATCAATAAATTATAAAAAGTAATACATATTATATACTAGATACTTTTATTCTTTAAGATCCAAAGTTTGATAGTTTAACTTTTGGATTTGTATTTAGATTTAGATTTTTTTAAACTAGCTTTTAGCCATTGTTCTTAGGAGTAATTACTATCTTCTTTTACATTAAGTTGGCATTTATTATTATGATAATAATAATAATATACGAAAGTAAAAGACAATGAAAATGATAGAAATTAAATTGCATAAAATAATAATAATAATAAAATGTTAAAATGAAAAGTGCCTGAATGAAAACATAGTCATCGTATAACATATGCGCTTGTTTATCATTATTGACTAATGACAACAATGCTAATGTGATGACATAATTTTTATCATATTTATTTTCATAATAATGATTATTATATATATATATATATATGAAAAGAATACATAATAGTAAAATCTCCTAATTTCTGCCTCATTTCTCTCTCATCTTACCTAGGATAGAATTGTCGGGAGGCTGAGGGAGGCCGGACGGTTGTAGGAGGTGGCCGAAATGGTGGTTGGCAAGAGGAGGGCTGGTGGTCGGCAAGAGGAGGGCTGCAGGAAGGGGAAGAGAGGGGCTGGCTGGTTTGGAGGGTCCGAAAGGGTGGCTGGGATGGCTGTTGGGGCTGGCAGCAGGGAGAGGGGGCTAAGAGGGGTGAGGGTGTTTGTGAGGGGAAAGGAAGAGGGGAGGGGGTTTAAATAGAGAAAGGGGGGGGAGGAAGAGGCAGGTGGGGTGGGGCCCTCCAGGCAGGCAGAAGTAGCCTTGAGAGTTGGGGAAAATCGGGTGAAAATTTAAAGTTAAATTTTTCGCATTTTTCTGCCATTTGACGTCCAAATACAACGAAACTTGACATCGATGTGTGTTATGATGTAATAAACACCATCGCGCCAAAAATATTTTATTCTGACAAATATTTTATTTTTTATTAATTTATGAAGTTTTAAACTTCAAAAATTAATTTAGGTCGAACCGACGATCCAAAATTGATGAAGCTTCATGAGCAGCTTTTAAATAATGTTCTTAACACAATGACATAAAAATTGATGAATTTGGACACGTATTTTGATGTTCTTGATTTATTAAATTTAAGAAAATTCAGAAATTAAAGCGGGAGTTTCTATTATCCGGATTTCTCCCAAACTAGGGTGTTTTGATTTATGAATTTTCAAAGCGCCCTAGTTCAATCCTGATTGTTTGCCTTAACTTGTAGCTCCCGAGAACTAACCTCGTCCCTAACCTATTCAATCATCGTTTCAGAACCTTTTGCAACATCCACAAGATACATAAACATCATTTTGTCTCTTTTATATCATTAGTAAAAGTAATGCATTTAATCACAACACGAAATAGGCTCAAAGTGATGCTTAAGCAGCAACAAAAATAAATAAGTGTACAAATATTAATATCCAGTAACATTTGTGTTCAACTGTTGAGAAAATACTCAAAATTTGATATGTCTGCAGGACTTCCAGGCAGTTTTTCTTTTGGGCAGCCCGTTGGATCTCGCCAATAAAGCCTCCTATGGTTTTCGTTACCGAGATATCTTTTCTTTAGGGTAGGCCGCGCAGCGGTTCTATCTAAGAAGTAGTTGAACTCATTGTCGCTCAGCCCGACGACTTCATTCACTTCACACTTTGAACAAATTTCTTAGATTGCCATCCAACCGTCTGACAAAACCCCAAATTTGTGTCTTTTAAAGCTCAAGGCCATTTTGATTTGTAGATTGTCGTCCCGGCTGCACTGCTTGCCTGCTCAACCCAGAAGAGACAATTAATGCTGCGCGGTCTCTCTTTTACTGGAAGATTTTAGCTGCGAAGCAGGTAAAGAAAGGCGAGCTTGTTCATTGTTCAGTCTGGTTCTCAAGTTAGCGAGGTCAATCTTCTTGTTTCTCTTTCATCCGGGAAGGGAAGAACCAGAGTAAGAGTCTATAGCTTATAGAAACAAGGCTACGTAGTAGACTCTAGAGGAAAGTGAAAATTGATTTGCAAGTACTACCCAAGGTTCATAACTAGGTTCACTATCTCCGAACTCCTAATAAAAGCTCTCCTACCTACCGCTTCGCTTCTCATTTGCTCACATATATCTCTTCGCTTCGACTCTCGTCTCAAAGAAAAAAAGCCTCCCGTTGGTCGCTAGATCCTACCCTCCTGGTGGATTCGACTAGCGTCTCATATATCCTATCCTTCGCTGCTTTATTAAGGATCACAATATCCTCCGGGTGGCCTGCTTCGCAGCTCACAAATCAGATTTGACGTCAGATGAGTTGATTTATTCGACTCTCGTCTCAGACTCGGTCCGCCTCTCCCTAGTCAGTTTGTCACCTCTGAAACCACTTGAGTTCATTTCTGTCTTTGAAATATTTGTTTGTATTATCAAAACATATATTTTCATTCTCAAGTTTTATTTATATGTTTATACTTGGGTTATGATCTCAAAACTTCTTTAGAGTTATTCTAACTAAAAATTCATTTGGAAGCTTCTAAGCTTATGTAAATATTCTCTAAACTTATTAAGTTCTAATAATTTAAAGAGATTATTTTGACATTAATTTATATTTTAATGTGCAATTCCTTAGAAATAAAATAGGAGGTGATTATATTTAATTGGAGTAATTAAATCATTTCGCTAAGGAACTAAAAACTTACCGGAGCCTAATCTTAAAGATTTATCAAAATGTCTCCTACTTATATTATAATGCTCTAAGATAGTAATAATCCAACATGAACATTCTCCATGCATAGGATATTATTAGAATCTCTTGCAAGTAATTATGATAAATGAAATGAGTTCCATGAATACCTTTAGAATACATTTCTCATTAAAATTCAGCTTAACACCCAAAGATAATATTTTAAATGCTCAGAACATAGATTGTCTTATTAAGGTTTCACAAATTCAGTTCATTAGTAAGGTTTAGAAAATTCATGACTAATCCTAATATCTAAAAATGCTCAGTTTCATTTGACGAAGTTATTAAATAACAAAATAAATTAAATCCCAAGTTATCATTCAGAATTTTAACAACAAAATTAAAAGGAAACTTGTACCTTAGGACCGGCCGAGTGCAGAAGGAATTGAGCAAAGAAAGGATCGTGCAGAGTGGCGATCGTGCGGAAGATAGTAGATGTTGCTTGTTGAGGTGTGGGGATCGTCTACTTCCGTTGGCTTATGTGCCTATGTTGCCAGCTACAAGGTTCGTCCCTAATGACTGCTACGTCCAGAGTCGTTCTTTCATGCAGGAGGGTCGAGCGGGAGGGCTCGGTTGGCTGAGTGGGAGAGAAGACGTGATCGAGTGCTTTAGTGAGGGTGGGGAGAGTTGAGTGGCTCCTTGCGAGTTAAATAGGATGTGTGTACATAACACACGTCTGCTTCTCGCGCTTAGACTGCCGATCAACATGCGACGTATGTTACGGGCCTTCCCGTGCGACTCTTCGATCCTCTCTTTTGAAACTGTCAGCTCTTTTATGCGTTGATTACAGGAAGGTAATGACTATCGTACGTTTTGTCGACTCTTCCATTGAAACCATCTGTCAATAAAGTATGACGGTTTCTGACAGGAAAGATGTGCTTTGCGTTAATGGAGAATTGAAGGTTCCTTGATTATTGGCTTAGAATGCTAGAGTCGTGTTTATAATGGGAAAATTAAGGCCGTTCTAAACAAACCCCCCTGTGCTTATAATGGAAAAATTAAGGCCTGTAACATACGTCGCACCTTGATCGAGTGCTTTAGCGAAGGTGGGAGAGTCGAGCGGCTTCTTGTGGGTTAAATAGGACGTGCGTTCGTAACACACATCCATTTCTCGCTCTCTGATTGCCGATCAAGGTGCGACATATGTTACGGGCCTTCCCGTACGGCTCTTCGATCCTCCCTTTTGAAACTGCCAGCTCTTTTATGCGTCGATTACAGGAAGGTAACGGCTATCATATGTTTTGTCGACTCTTCCATTGAAACCATCAGTCAATAGAGTTGGACGGTTTCTAACAGGAAAGGCGTGCTTTCTCTGCGTTAATGGAGAATTGAAGGTTCCTTGATTATTGGCTTAGAATGCTAGAGTCGTGCTTATAATGGAAAAATTAAGGACGTTCTAAACAAGCTCCCCCTCACCACCTTTTTTTCTTTAATTACATTGAATGAAAGTAATAATGTTTTCATCTTAGCAGGATTTGGGTAGAATGAATTCTCAAAACTTTCTAATGAATTTATTATACCATACCTGTTGTAGCATTTTAACAGATTCTAGCGGGAGTTGATGAAAATTGATTTTAGTGGGAAATTTTTAACTAAAAATGATAATTCGCGGATAATAAATAGAAAAAATCTCACCCGAAGGTGATTCCTTAGTGTTTTGTTGTTCTCCCCTTTCTCGGCCTTTGGCAAAGGGCCTGTGCTGTGATTTTTAGTGCTTTAGAGATTCTTTGGTTTGCACCTTAATTTATTCTAGGTGTTTTGACGAGTTTCTCTATTTTCTTGCTTTTGGCCAATGTCAATAGGCTAAGATCTATCCTAAGATCTTCTACTTGCTTTCTTTATTTCCTATTTTCAAGGTTTGCAAGTTTGATCTCTTAATTTGTTTTCTATTTCCTTGTGATTCCCGTAATTTTGGCTCGTGCATTCTCTTGTTTGGAATGTCTTGTTTCTGATTGTATTGTCCAAGTCTTTACTTCTGTGTATGGAGCCTCAATGCTTGTTCAAAGCTCTTCTTTCACGGTCCTTCCAACCTAGCACAAGTTCAAGCCAATCTCTTTCCTAGAAGGTTCCCCAGCCTTTTTTTTATGATAAAATTACTAATTTGGCTAAATCATTTGAACTAACATTTATCAATAATTTTCTAGGTCTTGACTTAGTTTAAGTATGATCTAATGATTTCATTAAGAAGTTTAAACTAGCTGATGTAGTCGCATTCATGCCATTTAAAAAACACTATATTTTATATATTTTTTGTCATATTTGGATTACGTCAACATATTTGCTCGAGGGATTTATGATATTCTAGGTCAATGTATCAAACTTTTAAGATGTATACCTCGACACCCTGATCATACTTATTTGGATTAAACTGTGGTTTACGCTTGTAATTTATCAATCATAATCTCTTTTTTGCATTGTGAAGGCTGTAGGAAAACTACTTCAGTTAGATAAGAATACGGCTATATCTTGGAACCTGTATGCCTAGAGGGTTCCAGTAGAAATATATGATTTCTTCTAAGATTTAAAAAAAAACTTGGCTGGGTTCTCTTGCCCAAGGATACTATCAGCAAATCCATTTTGAAAATCTACCTTCATTTTCACCTGTTGTTGATGCTTTGGCCATGAAAGATCACATATCCAAAAGCTAATCCTAATTTAATCCCTCTTCTTAGTTTTGAAAACCATCATTTGAATGCAGGTTAGTCTAGTAATTCGTATGCATCAAAGACTGCTCCTATAAATCCTCCATAGCTATAATGCAAGTGGCTAGGAATGTGGTTTCGCTAGTTTAATGGTTGAACCCCTCCTTGACTCTCGGATCTTTTCCCTAATAATTTATTTGAACTTCTGGGGCTAAAACCTAACACAGATCTTGATATCATACAATCTTACCTTGTACTCAAAAAGTGTTCGAGTCCTTCTAGATCCAATCATGTTGCAAATGTGCAAATTCAGTTCCTAGAGAACAATACCCAGAGTAAAAGCAGGTGTTGATCGCACCATAGAAGAGTTTTAATGACCCCTCGACAAATAAAGAAGTGGCTGGTATAAATGTCTCTCCTAATAAATTGAATTTTCTTTTAAAGTTTGTTGTTATTGAGATGGGAATGAAATAATAAGGTCATCAAATCCAGGAGATTCATAAAATGGTGATCCCCTTGCATAGAGAAAACTATCCTATTGTTACCATGGATCATACTAAAACTAATATAAATAAATATCAATCAAAGGGATCAAATCAAACCCTATTCTGAGTTAAAGAATCTCCTAAATTGAAATATTTGAGGCATAGATAATACCCAGTATGCTAATAGATTTAAACATTTGACGGCACAAAATTAACATCGTAGTTATTATTAAACCAAAATTTCACAATGACAAAATTGTTACTATATGCAAAGAATTTGGGCTTATTCACTGCATAACAATGCTAATAATAGGATTTGAGCATATCTAATCGTAACCGATGCTTATTAATGTCTTTATCTTCAAATTAGGTCAAATTCCTGTCTCATAATTCATCTATTTCGTGTTGTTATGTTAAGTATATTATTTAAAGGCTATTTGAAAAGTTTATCAAATTTTGAGCATCAGTTTGATCTCAATTAATTTTTGAATTTTAAAACTTTAGAAATTAATTAAAAATAAAATATTGCTATGAATCGTAAAGTTTTGACACCAGGGTGTTCGTTATGTCATAACACACGTCGATGTCAAGTTTCATTATTTTTTGACACTAAACGGCAGGCAAATTTGAAAAATTTAAGTTTAAAAGTAATGTTTTTTTACTTTTCATTAAGTTCCTTCCTCTCCTTCTACCCCCAAGATCAGGATCGCAGGCTGTCGCAAGACAGAGCTTGCTCTGCAGGCAGAACCTTCCTGCGCCGTTTTTGGCGCAGGTTGCCGACCAACTTGGTCGACCCCCTCCCTGTCCCTCTCTTCACTGCTTCTTCCCTACTTATACCCCTTCAACCCACCCCTCCTCTCCCATAGCAGCTCCCTCCTCTCCCTGCTAGCCCTCTCCCTCAAACCTGCTAGCCCTCTCCCTCAATCCAGCCAACCCCCTCATCCCCTGCTAACCAACCCCCCTAGCTGTTGCAGCCAGCCTCCCAGCCGGCAGCCACTGAGCCTCGCTCCTTCGGCCACGTCCGGCCTCTCTCCGTCTTCCGGCGATCCTAATCTTAAAGGTAAGAGGAGATGGAAAAGAGGAGAAAAGGAAAGGAATTTTTTTTATTTCATTCTTTTTATTCTATTATGATAATAATAATGATAGTTTTATTATCTCAAATACATCGTTCACATTATCATTATTTTCATTAATTATATAATGGATAACAGTGAAAATGTTATAGATAAACAAAAAAACATTTTCAACAACACTTGGTATCATGAAAAAAAGCAGACATCCCCAATTTGGAACTTGAATTTAGAACATAGCTTACAAATATCTTTAAGACCAATAAATTTAGAGGGGGATGCGCTTTTCAATTTGAACAGATTATCGGTCTTATTAACAAATCTATTTAAAAGACTCTTCCCTTCCTGTAGTCTGAAAAGCAGCATTGCAACAAAGAAATTCATAACATAAATTCATAAGGTTTAGCTCATAAATTAGGAAACTAAAAAATTAAAACAAAAAATGTTATAAACAAAGATGAAGCCCTTATTGTGGATTCGATTGTGAATTTC
This sequence comes from Gastrodia elata, assembly GCA_016760335.1. Lineage (NCBI taxonomy): Eukaryota > Viridiplantae > Streptophyta > Magnoliopsida > Asparagales > Orchidaceae > Gastrodia > Gastrodia elata. The sequence goes on along the minus strand of CM028684.1, from coordinate 22,807,334 downwards.
TTTAAGAATCACTTTGGTATTCTAATATATGCTCACATAACTTTAGGTTGAATCCTCAAAATAAAGTTAGCTTGGATCATCAAAACCACACACTTATGAAAATGCCAAATAAAAATGAAATTTTGGATATTATTAAAAACAAAAATGAACATTGTGGCAGGTCCTTATGCTTTCCCTTTAGAGCTTTTCAAAAATTGTTGAAGAAAAATAAAGTTAATTGTGTGAATGTTGTTTAGGGGTTTGGTGCCAATACTCCAGAATTCTTCACTCACATACCATTACATTAATTCTTAAGGATGAGAACTAATCAAAGAAATTTCATGGAGGAAAGAAATATTAAAGATAATATCCTCTAAGCTCAAGAACTTTTTCATAAAGTTAAATATAGGGATTTTACTATTAAATTATATTTGGAAATTTAGAGGGGGATGCGCTTTTCAATTTGAACAGCTTATTGATCTTATTAACAAATCTTTTTAAAAGACTCTCTTTCTTTATTGCAGTCTGAAAAGCAGCATTACAACAAAGAAATTCATAACATAAATTCATGAGGTTTAGCTCAAAATTAGGAAACTAAAAAATTAAAACAAAAAATGTTATAAACATCATGTAAAAGAAAATTAAAATTATATCACGAAACAAGAAAATTTCTCATTTTCATCTTTCCCTCAATTTTCTCTAAATCTTGACAAAGTGCTTAATTGGCCTATAAGAAAATTCAATGCTTAATTAAGCAAAAAATTTAAGAGAAATCAAGAATAACTCAAAATCAAAATTTTTCAAAATGGTAGGAGACCCAAATGAGAAGCAGAAGGAAGGGTGACACTAAACCTTTTATAACACATAATTAGTAAGAGTAATAAACTAAATCCATGTCATGAGTGGCAATTTAAAACTAAAAATGTGATCAACATCATATAAAGATACACAATTGTTTCTTAAGCATATAACTTTATTAACAAGTGCAAAAGCAGTATCACAAAAATATGAAAAGACAATAAAATTTATTAAAAAGAAACTTATAAAAAAATATATTCATTTCAATCAAAATTAGAATTTTGCAGTTAAAGATATCTAATTGTTTCTTAAGTATGTGATCTCTTAAGCTATGAAAAAAAATTTTTATAGCAAGCAACTCCAAATAAATGTTTAGACTTTCAAAAAAAAAAAAGTTACGAAATGTGAATGACTAAATTAATAATAGAAAAAAAATGGTTTATAAAACACAGAAAATCAATAGGTAATAATTTTATATTACCCATTTTTTCCAATATAGTTGAAAATTAGCATTTTTAAACTTCTTTGCATAATGTATAATGCAAATAGTTCAAATAATAAGGATTCACAATAAAGCTAAAAAGTATTTTATTACTACAATTTTCTAATATTAAGAGTGAACCTTAAAGATAAATGTATTTAAAATATTCAGTCATTCAAATCTGTATACAAATGCTTGGAACACTATTTCAGTAATAGTTGAAATATAATTTCTACAACGGTTGAGGCTAATCATTGAAAAAGTTAAACCCTATGTTATAAAAAATCAATTTAGAGCCCAATAAGTAAAAATTAAAGGGATATCGTGCTTAAGGAGATGCATATGACTGATTGCAAACTTTGATATTCAATTCAACAAAACACTGAACATTTCATTTTTGAATATCTTTCTTTCAACATCGTGGCCTAAGCATTCGTGAAAACAACAAATGAAGTGATTTTTTGCCTTCTAATTTATTGTTGGAAGCTTGTAATAAATAAAAGCGGTATGGCTATGAAATTTTGCAATCAAAGTGTTGTGGAATGTAATCATCTTTATTTTAAAGGCCTACAATTGCTCCTGTCTTAAAAAAAAATCCATTTCTCAAAATGGACACTCTCTGGCTGACAAAATTTATAAAATATTTGGCAATTATTCTTTTAATCAGCAATGTGGAATATTCAAACTAAATAAATACAAAATATTCTCCAAAGAAAAATGTTGCAAGTTTCGTTATGAATGATAAGAAAAAAACTAACACAATGGCATCAATATGCACCCTCATATGAAATTTCAAAAACGCTCCTATTTCATTTGTCCACCACTTATTAGTGTTTTTCTCAGATCCTTTTATTGTACTTAGTGTCACTTTCCTTTGATTAATGGCAAGAGGGTTCCCAACATTTTACTCCAAAAAAGAAAGACGTCACATAGTTTTTCAAAAAATATAAATATACAAAATAAAGTAAAAAAGACCACATTAGTTTTATATAAAGACGTCTCCAGTTCCACAAATCTTGCAAAATCTTACAGGCTAGCTTTCAATACACTCCAAAGTTCATGATAGAATGCCGCAACACGCACGCCCTTTATTTAGGTTTTTTTATTAGTAATCTGTTTTAAACAATGCTGCTTCAAATCTAAATTAGCAAACAATCCCATGATAACTAACAAACATTCATAAAGGGCATCAAATTAAATAGAGTGCCAAGAAAAACCAAGAGCATCACACAGAATGATGGGATTTTCTGCATTTTCTAGCGCATGCAATCTATTGACCTTGAGCACAGAAATCGATTTTCTTCACAAATTCAAGTAAACAGACGAAGCATTACAAAAAAAGATACAGAATCGAATAGCGGTTTGTCTGTATTTGGCTGTTCAAGAAAAGGGAGGATCGCAGGCACATCCAGTGAAGAGGCGCCTCGCCTAAGAAAAAAAAAAGTTGCCTGAACCGATCACCAGCCTCAGAGATGAACTTCTGCGATGATCAGAGCAAGTTGCGAACTTCATGCTGCGATGAATGATGAACTTCAAGCGGCTGCAATGAAGTTCTGCAGGAAATCGTGTGTTGAACTTCTGCGGATGATTCAGCGAGGCAGTGTAGTTGCAGCAAGGGAGGGAGGAGGAAGGATCTGTCCGATTTAAGCGATTGGGAACGATGAACCCTCACATAGTTGCTTTTTTTCTGTGCAAAATGATTTTGCAGCGGCGGAAAATATCGAAGTGCCGCCCGCTGCGGCGTGCGTGTTAGTCATATTTTGCTATGCTTAGGATAGGAAACTCGAAATTCGAATTCTATTATAATGAAATTGAAATATTTTGATTCGACTCAAAAATTTTTTAGTCTAGTTCGAGTCATAAATTTTCTAGCACATTCAATGATAAAATTTTTTTATTAGTAAACTGTGTAACAATGCCGCTTCAAATCTAAATTAACTTTAAATTAACAAACAATCCCATGATAACTAACAAACAATTATAAAGGGCATCAAATTAAATAAATGCATTTTTAATTTGCTCAACCAAATACGTCTTTGTTGTGTAGAATTTTTTTTTTCAAACCGTCTTTTGAAAAAATTAAACTGGCCTTACTGCATAAGTGCTTCCATGTTTGTCGTGTATTCCAATGATTAACCCTGCTAGTGAGTGTTTTGTGAAGTCTTAAAAATTTATTGCAAATTTTTAAAATAATTTATCTAGATATTAAAATTTTGAAATCATTGTTTTTTGGCATTTAAATAAAAACTCAGTTATTTTGTATCATAACAGATCTGTATGCTCACTGCTATTATATGGCATAAATTTTGTTTGAAGATATTATTTTCCGGTTATTACTTTATTTCAGGATGTTGTAAAAAAGGGAAAACCTGGATGGAGAAAGATCGCTGCAGCATTTGGAGATGATGTTTTACTAGAAAATGGAGAGATCAATAGATCACACCTTGGACAGATTATTTTTTCCGATCCATCAAAGCGACAACTTCTAAATCGGTAGGCATTTTAATATCATAATCTATTATATCTGCAATGGGAAGTATTCCATATAATTTTTCGGGAAATTTTATTCACTTTCTACTTACTATAGTTTTGCCGCATACATCAATTTTGATCACCTTACATGGGAAAAAAATTGGTTAGGATTTTGTAATCAAAACTTATTCTGAATGTTATTGAAATCGTTTCATCTATGAGATGGATGGTCTTCCCTGCATATGGTAATTTGCTATGACATACTTTTTAAAAGATAAAAATATTTATGCATCTAAAGTATCTTTTCTCTTTAAGAGGATGTTACAAACCTTAATCGCCTACTTACGTGACTAAATCATATATTATTCTCTTTAATCTCAGGCTCTTGGCTCCGCATATATCTTCGGGCATATTTTGGGAAATTTTTAAGCATTGGGTGAAGGGGTGCAAGGTCATTGTCCTTGACATACCATTGTTATTTGAAGCTAAGATGGATCGATGGACAAAACCTATTGTTGTTGTATGGGTAAATCCGGAAACACAACTTCGACGGCTCATGGACAGAGATGGAATATCCGAAGAGGAGGCGAGAAACAAGATCAATGCCCAGGCTTCATTGGATTGGAAGAAGACGAAGGCTGACATTGTCATTGACAACTCTGGTTCAATTGACGAAACAAGAATACAATTTCAGAAAGTGCTGCAGCAGGCCACAAAAGGTTTCAACTGGAAAGAATTTTGCTTATCCAGAGAAAGCATGGCATTGGTTTTTGTATCTATATTCATATCTCTTGGATTCTACACAGTCGCACGTGTTTGACTGCAAGTTTATGTTGTGCTTTTACTCTTTAGTGAAGCTTTGGTCGGATATATATTTGGGCATACTCTGAGAATTGCAATATCTGTTAAATTTGATCAAGATCAATGAGAGCTGAATGTTCCAAAAAATTTGGGCCTCGCTTAATAGAAAACCTCAGCAAAAACAAGCAGATAAATTTTGCCGAGCATCATATTTGATGATGGTAAAAAAAAAGAAAAATATTATTTGACTTTAAATAACTCAATTAAAAATATTTAAATATAAGAGAATTCTTCAATTATACCAAATAATAGTGGAATCATTACAAAAAGTCTAACAAGTCGAGAAAAAATCGACAATGCAATGAAAGTGTCATATGCGCAACAAGTTAAGTGAATTTACATAAATTAATTTCTTCCTGATAATGTATTGAAATTGGATTGATCTATTGGTTGCTCAGCAAAGAGAGTTCCAATGCAACAAAACCAACAATCTATAATAACATCACATAAAAGGCTTAAAGAGATCTCATCTCCTCAATCATCTAAAGAATAAACCAATAAAAAAACAAAACAAAAGGCCATTACTTTGCTCCCTAATATATATACATTCCCTGAAAAGAAAAAGATAAGTTTAGTCAGATTATATATCCCAGCAAAGACTTTGTATATGAACAAAACTATGGTTCTATTTTTGCCGAATTTCCATCATCTTCCTTCTTTGTGCAGCTGAATCCTTGGCAAATGGAAACCCATATAATGAGCACAAGCAGCAAAAGTACTCCGAGAATCACCAACTTTATTTTCTTATTCTGGACCCACAGTTTCTTGCGCAGTTTTACTCCTTGTTTCCTAAAATCTTGAGCCTGAAAAATACAATTAACGTTAAAAATCTGCTGCCCTTACAAGCATATATATATATATATATATATATATATATATATACACACAGATATACAAATGTGTGTATCAAGCATTATACCTGGGAGTGTAAATCCGTCGTCTTTTCGGCTAGTTCATTGAGCATTTCACCTCGATCAAGAGTCTGGACGAAGCATAAGTGGCAGGTATAAGATCATGTCATATATATATACTATTTTATTCTTTTTTAGTGTTGCCGATGAGACTTGAACTCACGACTTGAGAGCCTCAACCACTGAGCTACAAATCATTCTCTATAAAAAAAAAATATATATATATATATATATATATATATAGGAAATTTAAATTTTGATTTAATGAATTAATTTTTAATAATAGAATTTGCCAAAGCTCACATTCTGAATCTAGAGAAATTTTCTAAAGCGAGGCCGAGAAGAGTAATTAAGAAGATTGTGCCTGCTCTTGAGTTCAAGGCTTCGAATTTCCAGTATATTTGTTGAGTATATGAAAAGGATTTTCAAAGAGGTGCAATTAAAAGGGATCGAAGTTGGTCTAGATTATATTAAAGATCAAATTCATTTTTAATCTAAAAGTGAAGGGTGATGTCCAATCATTGATATTTCCAACCAATACAATACAAGCCTAAATCTAAAGCTTCACTTGAGGTCTAAATGGGATGAATAAGAGCGAACAAGGTTTTATTAGTATTGAGCTCATTTAAGTAACTTTTGTTGGCCAAACACAAATGAAGTCGATAAAAAATAAATCCAAAATTGGTTTGTTAAATATCGAACCAAACATTAGTGGAGCACACAAAGAAACGAGGCAAAAGTGCAAAAAAAAGCCATCAGATAATAAGCGAACAAACTAAAAAATTTATGATTCATGCAAAATGTATGCTTTGTAGGCAAATCTTTAATTATACAAAGTGTTTGGCTTGGATCAATCCGTTAAAAACTTGCAATTTATTATGAATATAGATATTAAATTCATATTAATATACTATATGTAATATGTATTTATGGTTATATATAGACATTTTTGTTATAAACTTGTGAATTACATGAGCGATACTTAAAAATTTGTTATTCACATATTTACATTTAAAATAGATTTTTTTAATAAAACATCATAACTTGTACGTGTTTGAAATGCCATCCCTTAAAATAGTACAAGCTTTGTGTTATCATCATGTACAAGAAAAAGTAATTAAAAAAGTATCATTGCAGAAACATAGATTGTGCTATGAAAATAAAAGGATGCTTGACTGTAAGAAATACCATAAAATCTATGTATCAATACTTAGATTTAATCGAGCTATAAAGACTTGCTTGTATTTGACTAGTTAAGAAAAAAGTTAAAGTTTTATGTCGACTTATTTTCTGAATGATTGAGACAAAAATGACCTTATCGAGCCAAACACATAGTGTTTGCAAATGATGAGCTTTAAGACAACCCTGGCTTCACACATTTATATTGGCTCCCTAATGTGGGAGTTCTCCACATCAATTATCACTCCCACTTGAACCAAGGCTATCATGCACAAGAGCATGCATAATTTAAGTATAGTGAGAATCAGTTGCTTATAGAGCTATTTGGTTGGAGTTTAAAATGCATGTATTTCTAGAATGCATTATGAGAAAGATGTTAAGTAGTTTGCCGCTTGCTTTTATTTTTAGGTGTTTAAATGGGTATCACAGATGAGTGGTGTATCTTTGAGAAAGAGTACCCCAAGCGTAAATAAAAATAGAAAAATTAAAACATAAATGAATCAGGTTAGGTGGAGGCGGCAATAAGGAGGGGAAGCAGGGTCAGGGTGGGTGGAAATGACTAGATGAAGCTAGGCAAAGTCGGGTTGGTGCCAGCAGTGAGAGTGAGTGAAGGCAAAGTTGGTGGTAAAATGGTGAATGCGAGGTCAAGGAGAGCTGCGAGAGGGTACTTCCCATTTAAGGTGAAATTGGGGCTTGTGCATGAGAGAGCCTTGAAAACCTAGCATTTTTTTTTCCAAGGTAAACCGATTTAGAGTAAGGGTTTCATGCCAACCAATTTAATATTTTTATATGAATAAATTCATTTTTATTGAATATGTGAATATAAAGAAGCCTTTACTGCAAGCTTGAAGCAATGGAAGAGTTGCTAGTTTTAGAGCAATGAAAAAGTTGCTGCCATTGTGCCTTTAAGCTCGGTATCTGGATTTAATAGACAGCTGAAATGTATGAGTAGGGTTCAGCACATTAAATTCCTCTCCATGCTTGTTGCTTGATGCAATAAACATGGTGTTTGGATGCTCATTTATTTGCGTAGAGACTTTATGAAAGTAAACACAGGCTCTCATAATATACGAGTGTAGTTAGTACAATCAGCCTGAACGAATCCAAAAAGTGCATTTCTGGCCATTTCTGATGATACCCAACATGAAACTGGGACTTGTACAAACTTTCGAAGCTCCTTGTTACAATAGTAGCTTTACAATGAAAATTTAAGAAAAAAGTACCACTATAGCTCAACATTAAAGTTGTGCACTTTTTTTTTATGCTTGAATTTTTTTAAAAGCAGGTTCCTAACAATTGCTAACAAATTTGAAAAACCTTTTACATATCAAACTAGGAAGTTTTCCAAATGTCCTAAGAGAAATAAAAGCCTGAAATTTTCTAAGAAAACACTAAGCTAGAATGGTGTTAATCATACAAAGTAGCTCACACAATAACAGTTTTCAATTATTGGGTAAGTCATCCTTTTTAGATTGTCATGAAGGCCAAGCTGAAACATTGGCACAAACAACATAAAAAATATTTTTTTTAAATCATTAAATGAAAATAATGCACAAGTAAATGCTGTTGTACCCCAATGGTTAAAGCCATGATTTGTTATCCCATATCATGGGTTTAGTCTCATTGGCCACACATTTGCTTCTTATTTGAAGCTCATCTTCTTTTAAAAAAAATTAAGAAAATAGAAAAGTATAAAATATAAATAGATAAGAATGAGATTAATTAAAGATGATGGAGCCATTACAAGCCAAGATTACTAAAAAAAGCAAGTGAATCTTGACTTGTATGTCAGAAACATGATTAAAACCTATAACATATACTTGGAACTATGTAGAAGATTTCTTGAACTAGAGCTTCCGTCAGCAATAATGCTATATAAAATTACAGCATTAGTAGAAAATCACATGGAACGTGGGATCAGAATTTATTTGTTAAAGTATTAGATTTGAGGTTTTTCTTTGACTGTAAGTCCCACACAATTTGTTATAATCCATCAAGTGATGTTATATTATGGCACCCTCCCTTACTGCAAATGTAAACCCCCCTGCGACTGCACTGCCAAACTTCTCTCAATGTGATTTCTCTCCTCTTACAAAATGGCCAAGAAAATCACTAAAAATATGCATACCTTTTGACTGATTAAAATATAATTATTAAAATTGAGAAATTTGCATATGGATCTTTAAGTATTTCTTAGCTTTAAAGAAGAGGCTCCTTGGCGCATGTTATTTGGTGATGGCATTCTCCTAATTGGTAATACTAGAGACGTAGTTAAAGAAAAGCTCACATTATTGGGGAGGATTATGTTAGAACTTAAAGTGTTTCACCTTAGTATATATAAATTGAAACATATGGAGTGTAAGTTTAGTCATAATAAATGCTTTAATCTCAAGAGCATAACAATTGAGGATCATGTGGCCAAGAAGAATGAGAAGCTCTAAAACATTGGTTTAAAATACAGTATAGTGATGAATTAGAGGGTGATATAATTAATAGGATTTAAACTATTTGGATGAAATGGAGTGCTTTCGGAGTGCTGCCTCAACTTAAAATCCAACACAAATTAAAGAATAGTTTTATAATGAAATTAATCATCAAGTTATGCTATATGGGGTAAGATGTTGCTAGCAAAGCAAAAAATTATGGATGAAGTAAATGCTATAGAGATGAGGATGATATGGCTGATGAGTGGGTATAATCAATAGAGTAGGATGAGAACTGTGTTAATTCATAGACAGGTTGGAGTGGTTTCAATTGTAAAAAAGATTAAAGAAAGCCGTCATAGTTGATTCAAGCAAATTAAGCGTAGATTCTTCGATACTTTTATTAGAAAAATTGAGTGTGAATGTTACTAAAAGAGAAAGAAGAAGACCAAAAAAATATGGAAGAAATCATTGGAAAAGACCTTCCCTATCTGGAATTATATAGAGGTTTTAGTTGATCATGCACAATGGAAAATAATTTTTGTAGCTGACCTCACTTAGTCGGAATGCACATTAATTTGTAAATTATTTTCTAAATTTTTTTACTTAAAAATTTATATAAAGTATACATGTGTGAAAAAATACATATAACACATTAAACATGTAATGAAGAGTTGCCTATTTTAGTTCTTTCGTACTAGACCTTGGACCTTATTAAATTTGAGTCAATTAAAATCATGCAGACTGAGGATACCCAAATATAAGGATATTTTAAAAGCTAAATGAACCATTAGACTGTTAACAAGAACTAACTAGCCCGTAAGAAAATAACAATAAAACAAAAAGCACCAAAAACAAATGAAAACTGAGAACTTGAAAAAATTTGCTAGAAGGAAACAACAGCAGATAGCTGATGACAAAATAGCAGATATTTTAATAGATACAGATGTATAATGAAATGCCATGTCTAATCTCAAAATGATTTTCCTAACAAATATATTCGAAATAGTATTAAGACTAGAAGATGCCGAATAAGAAAAAAAATATTATTTTTAAATATGCATTATACAATAGAAATTTATATTAATGTTAAGGGTAAGAAGATGCTTATGATCATCTGTTAAATGGAATCACACTTCATACAATTAACGTAAACAAGTAATATAAATATAGACATGGTTGTTATAAAAAAAAAATAAAAAATAAAAAATAAAAAAAAAAATAAAAAAAAGACGTGGTTGTTAGATTTGAGATATATGTGAGGTAAAGAAATTGAAATGCAGATATTTTTAAATTTGAAATGTTTGGTTTGATCACTTTATGAAAACCAGAAATTGAAATGCAGAAATTATGTGACTAATTTTGAATTCCAAAACTGGAGAACTATTTTGCTCCCCCCCAAGTATATTTTATTTTGAGATTTAAAACAGCTCCCCCATTCTGGTCTGTAAGTGCATTATGTTTGTAAGTATCTTTATATGTTAGTAACAAAGGCTTTTAAACTAGGAAGAAAGTATGCATGCAACATATTGAAAACCTTGTGGTGCACATTATCACAACCCTTGTTTGAAAAGTAACTAGCAAGTCTCTTTGGTTTAATTTAATTTCAAAATTTAAGGCATACTCAGGTGATGACAGGGATAAGAGTTTAGGAGATGAAGAAAATTCTTGGATCAAACAGTAGAAAATTTCGAGTTATAGTTCTCTACCCTTAATGGGTTACATGCTTGAAAATAAAATAAAAATCTAGTTGTCTATCCAATGTAAATTTTCCTTCTTAAAAAATACTATGTTAAATCACAAATGGGATTCAAAATTTTGCAACAAACGTGAAAGGAAATTAAGTAGCATCATAATCCCTTTGTGACTGCAAGAAAGAATTAGAATAATCATCTTATATAAATTCTACCTAAAAAATTCAAGGAGAAAATGTTCAAATTCAAGAAAGTAACTCTTTTGAAGATAAATAACATCTTTTGATTCGATAAGTAATATTTATATGCCTCTTGAATTAATAATGATTGATGGGAGAGAAACAAGACATGGATGGAGTTGATTGTATCCTTTGGGAAGAATTCATGAGTTGCTATGACAAGAAACAAGGAGAGATTATGAGTGCAATTCATCTAGCCAAGAATATAATTTTTCATTCTAGAATGAAACACATCCAGTTGCGGTATCATTTTATCTGTTCACTGATAGAAGATGGTCAACAATCATTAGAGAAAACACACACATCACAGAATCCAGCATATACGTTTACAAAAGCAGTGACAGTGAAGAAACTGAAGCTGCGTATGGAACTTGATGAGAAGACGAGGTGAGACGCATCAAAACCTTTGCTACGATTGATGCTATGGTGGAGAATTCCAGAATTTAAGAAGTTTTGATTGCAACCAGTCTCTAAGTTGGAGATTATTATGTGCGGAGCCTGATTGGGTCAGCACAGGAAGTGGTGATGGAGCCTCGGCAAGGCTGGAGAGACACCAGGCATGCTTGGGCACCTGTCAACAGTAAGTTGGGCGCCCAAGTGCACCCAAGAACCTGTGAAAGTCAAGCCATTAGTCGACTAGGCGTCCAGGCGCCTGTGGCAATTATGCAACGAATAGGCGAGACTCTTCGCAAGCGATGCGACGCACGAATGACCCGAGGTTGGGCGCCAAAACATGCCCAAGCGCCCAGTCGCACCTTAGCACCTGCGGAGATTTGGCCACGAAGGGAACCTTTGGTCATTACTAGACAAGACGTTAACCTCCCCGCTAAAATCTGTTTTACATTAAGTACGTGCTAAATTTCGTTTTATGTTAATTTTCGGCCGATTTTCGTTTCATGCTATAACAATCTATGGTCATTATGGACTAATCATAATTTTATTAGTTAAACTCCCTAATTTAGAAGGACAGTAAATAAGAAAAATAAATCAATACTCGAGATCTAAAAAATAATATAATTGCATCCCTGCACCTAAATTAGCTAGGGTAAAAGTTTCGTAAAATTTGAACTTAAAATGAAGGATATATGGAATTGGAATGGAAATTAAAATAAATAATATGTAAATAATATTAATAAGAAATAACATTGATAAATCCTGGCGTAAAAGAACTACCTATTCATTCCCTTGCATCATTAGAGCGACAGGCACCGTGAAGTCGCAGCGCCTCCTGTGGAAGGACACACTGCTTCGAAGACGTCTGTAGAGGGCATATAAAACCCCCACAGCTCCAAGGCAAGAACATCGCAGCCCTCGTGTTCTAACAGAACCCCATTCCCTCGACTTATCGTCTGCCCTCAATGACGTGCATGAGCCTCTTCTTGAACCCCTTAGTGTTAAGTTGTGGAGGCTAATTGGAGGATCCATTATAAAGCCAATGGAGTTTTGTAGGTTTCCAAGGAAAAAATGATCCAATTATAGCGGCCCAGGTGCTGAGGCGCGTTATGCACCAGACAGTTTGAGCACCAGGCGTTCAGGCGCGCCCAAGCGTAAGGAGGAAATGCAACCTACTTATGACGTGGTTTGGCCTATTTTAGAATGCCCAAGGACCGCGTCTTAGGTTTTCATATAAATACCTAAACATTGTTCTAAGGTTTAATGCATTTGCCAAAACCTAATTGAGAGCTTCTAGAGGCTAAGCAAGGTGAAACCCTAGAGTGAGAGCTTAGAGAAATTTCAGAGAAGGGAACGAGAAACCAAAAGGCGGTGATTTCTTCTAGCTCTTGAGATTGATAAGTTCTCTATAACTCTATATTTTCTTCCTTACATAGTGAAATAATTTATGGTGGTGTGGCTTTGTGGTTTTTCCCATTCTTAGGATTTCCACGTAAAATCCTTTGTGCTTGTGTGCTTGTGTGCTTGTGTGATTGAATGCTTGAGCTATGATTTTAGATTGTTTGTGTTGGTATATTTTTTTCGTGTTTGTTTCGGTGATTCTCAGTAGTCAAACCCCAATCCTAGAGACTTGTTCGCAGGAGAAGATCTCTCCATCCTTAACAAATGGTATCAAAGTGTTGTGTTGTTTTAAGGCTTGCTAAGCTTGAGTGGGAGCAACGGCTGAAGAAATGAGACACAAGATTGAAAAGTTTAACGACACAAATTTCGATTTTGGAAGATTGAAATAGAAGATTCATTCTATCAGAAGAAGCTATACTTGCCATTGGAAGGAGTCGAAATGAAACCTGAAACCATGTCGAAAGGCGAATGGAAAGTTCTCGAAAGGACAGCTAGGCTTGATACGTCTTTCCTTATCCTCGTCAAATTGCATTTAATATTGTGAATGAGAAGACTATAGTCGATTTCATGGTGGCCCTTACCCGAATGTATGAGAAGCCCTCATCTTCCAACAAGGTATTTTTGATAAAGATGCTACTCAACATGAAGATCATATATGGTGGCTCAGTAACAGAACATCTGAATGAGTTCAACGCTGTAAAAATCCAATTAAGCTCAATGGAAATCAACTTTGACGATGAAGTTAGAGCTTTGTTGCTTCTGTCTTCTTTGTCAAATAGCTGGGACGAACTGGTGACTGCAGTCAACAATTCTTCTGAAAATGCCAAGTTAAAATTCAATGACATTGTCGGGCTATTGTTGAATGAAGAAGGAAATGCTCCAATGGTGAAGCATCTACTTTAGCCTTAAATGCAAAATTCGGAGGAAGAAGTACAAACCGAAAGCTCAATAGAAACAGGTCGAAGTCAAGGCATGGGAAATCAAAATCGAGCAAAGGAAAAATAGATTGCTAGCACTGCAGGAAGTCTGGGCAATTCACGAAGGATAGTTTTACTCTAAAGAAAGCTGAAGGTGGAAACAAAGAGAAAAATCCTTTAGTAAATATCACAATGGAAGAAGATCAGGATGCACTAATCTTGTCTCTTGTTATTACTAAGTCCTGGGTTGTGGACTCAAGTGCATCCTTTCATGCAAGCTTATCAAAGGAAACTTTCAAGAGCTATACCAAAGGTGATTTGTGGAAGTCTGCTTGGGTGATGACAAAGCATGCAACATAATAAGCAAGGGAGACGTGGACATCAGCTTACCGAACAAATCAGTGTGGATGCTAAGGGATGTTAGACATGTTTTATGTTTAAAGAGAAATTTAATTTTTGTTAGCCAGTTAGTTCGTGAAGGCTACATTACAAGCTTCACAGGGGATATTTGGAAAGTAATAAAGGGCGCTCTTGCTGTAGCGCGTAGGAATATGGATGGAACACTTTACCTGATCGATAAGGTGCCTAACTCCATTGTAGCAACTGAATAGGTGGCAATTATATGGCACCAATTAGTCACATGAGCGAGAAATGCTTAGTCACTACAATCCAAAGGAAAAATTCCAGGGTTAAAATCAGTTGATTTAGAATTTTGTGAAAGCTGTGTATACGACAAACAAAAGAAAGTAAGCTTCACAAAGAGTGGGAAAGACTTGAAGTCCCAGAAGCTAGAATTAATACATACAAATGTGTGGGGAACAACTTCCACGCCTTCATTGATGACCATACCAGGAAGGTATGGGTATACTTCTTAAAATAAAAATATGTGGTCGATGTGTTTAAGAAATGCTTGTCCTTAGTACAGAATAAGACAGGGTTGAAGTTCAAGTGCCTGAGATCAAATAATGGTGGCGAGTACTGTAATAAAGAGTTTAAAGAATTATGTACACTGAATGAAATCATAAGAAAATTCATTGTTCCAAGAATCCCTCAGCAGAATGGTATTGCAGAATGAATGAATAGAACTCTTACAGAGCGAGCCAAGAGTATAAGACTAGTAAATACTGTAGCTTATCTGATCAATAGGGGTGACCAAGAGGGGACACTTACTCACCTTAAGGTATTTGGTTGCTTATCATATGTACATGTTGATGTAACTACCAGAAGCAAGCTTGATTCAAAGGCAATCAAGTGCACCTTCATAGGGTATGGAATAGGTGGATTCAGCTACAAATATTTGGACCATCAGAATAAAAAAATCACCATAAGTCGGTATGTCACTTTCAATAAAAATGAAATGTACAAGAACTGGAATGTTGTTTAAAACAATTCATCTAGAACTTCAGGCGATGCACCAAAGTATCTAGAGGTAGATGATGATTCCAAGCAGAGTGAATAAGCACAACATGCTCAAAACGGTAGAGAACAAGCAGCTCCTCAGACACCTGCTACTAAGCTGAGGAGATATACTGGGATTTCATGACATACACAGAGATACTCTCCTTCTTTATACTATTTATTACTAACATATAATAATGAACCATAATGTAATGAAGAAGCCCTTCAAGTTGATGAATCAATCAAGTGGGAATCGGCCAAGGATGACGAGATGAAGTCATACATGTCAAATGAGACCTGGGAATTAGCTAGACTACCAGAAGGAAAGAAAGCACTTCAAAATAAATGGGTTTACTACAAGTTGAAGGAAGATGGTAGCAAACACTATAAAGCAAGGCTTGTGGTGAAAGACTTCCAGCAGAAGCACGGCGTGGACTACAGTGCCATCTTCGCTCCAATAGTGAAGATGACTGCTATCAGAGTAATGTTGAACATCGTGGCAGTCGAAATATGAATCTGGAATAGATGGATGTGAAAATACATTCCTGCACGGTGAACTGAGGGAAGAGTTGTACATGAAACAGCCATAAGGTTTTGAAATCAAAGGTAAAGATGAGTTGTCTGCAAGCACCAAAAAAGCATGTATGGCTTAAAACAAGTGCCAAGGCAATGGTATAAAAGGTTTGACAAGTTCATGCTAGGCATGGGATATAAAAGATGCCAGGCGGATCATTGTTGTTATATGAAGCAGTTCGACACCACCTATATCATTCAACTTCTGTATGTACATGATATGCTAATAGCATGATCCAATATGGAGGAGATAAGAAGAAATTTTTCAAAGGAGTTTGACATGAAGGACTTGGACCAGCAAAGTAAATACTCGGGATGAGGATCAGTAGGGAAAGAAGTGCAGAGATATTGAAGCTATTTCAGGCTAATTATGTTGAAAGTGTACTCAAGAGTTTCAACATGGAAGAGACATCCAATTTGCACTCACCTAGCAAGTTTCTTCAACTTGACAAAGAAACAGATGCCAAAGACTGAAGCCAAACAGGAACCCATGGAAAAGGTTCCTCATGCTTCAGCGGTCGAGAGTTTGATGCACGCGATGATTTGCACAAGACCGGATATTGCTCATTCAGTAGCAGTGATCAGCAGATATATGAGCAACCCCGGGAAGCCTCATTAGGAGGCAGAATGGATTCTCAGATATTTGAGTGGTATAATGAACAAAGCACTTTGCTTTGGAAATTCTAAGATTGAGCTATAGAGATATGTAGACTCAGACTTAGCGGGAGATATTGACAGCAAGAGGAGCACGATTGGTTATGTTTTCACATTGAACAGTGCAGCACTACACTGGATCTCCAAGTTACAAAAGATAGTCATCCTATCTACATCAGAGGTAGAGTATGTCACCATCACAGAGGTAAGCAAGGAAATAATCTGGTTAAAGAGATTCATGGCTGAGTTGGACAAGAAGCAAAGAGCTGGAAGACTGCATAGTAACAATATGATTGCTATTCACCTACTAAGAACGCCACATTTCACATCACAACGAAACACATTTAGTTGAGGTATCACTTTATTAGATCACTATTAAAAGATGGTCAATTGGAGTTGGAGAATATTAATACTTCTAAAAATCCAGTCAACATGCTCACAAAGACGGTGACAACAGAAAAATTGAAGCTATGCTCAACTTCAATTGGCCTCGAAAGATAAAGAAAGGGCAAAATGAGCCATATCGCTTTCTTTGCAAAGATAAAATCAAGGTGAAGAAATTTTTTTTGGGTTTGAAAACGGACATATTACAAATAACCTCCAAGTGGGAGATTGTTATGAAGGCTAATTGGAGGATCCATGGTGGAGCCAATGGAGTCTCAGAGGTTTCCAGTAAGGAGGAGGATCCAATTGCAGTGGCCCAGGCGCCAGATAGGTCGAGCGCCAAACGCTGAAGCGTGCCCAGGCACCAACAGGTTGAGCGACAGGCGCTGAGGTGCGCCCAGGCGCCAGGCAGAAATGCAGCCTACTTATGATGTGGCTTGAGCCTATTTTAGGGCACCTAAAGAATGTCTTAGGTCCTCGTATAAATACCTAAACTTTGCTTTAGGGTTTAATGCATCCACCAAAACTTGATTGAGAGTTTTTGGAGGCTATGCAAGGTGAAATCCTAAAGTGAGAGCTTGGAGAGAAATTTCAGAGGTGATCGGGAAATCAAAAGGTGATGATTTATTCTTGCTCTTAAGATTTATAAGTTCTCTGTAACTCTATATTTTCTATCTTACATAGTAAAATCATTTGTGGTGGTGTGACTGATTTTTTTCATTCTTAAGTTTTATATGTAAAATCTTTTGTGCTTGTATGCTTGTGTGATTGAATGTTTGTGATGTGATATTAGATCGCCTGTGTTAAAATACTTTTTTCGTATTTGCTTCGGTGATTCTCAGCGGTCAAACCCTGATCTAGGAACTTCTTCGTAGGAGAAGATCTCTTAGTCCCTAACATTTCCTACTCTCCGGAGATGAATCGGTCATTGGAAGAAACCCTTAGCGCCTTTCGATCCTTCTCCTATGTGATTCCTTTTCCTACGGCAAGGAGGTCTACTCGATCCCTTCGTCTGATCCTCATTTCTTCGATGAGAAGCTCCACCCCTATTCCCTTCATTCGAATTTTTGATCATCATGTTTGAACCATCTTTTCCTTGTTCTCCTGATCCCTAGAGATCGACCCGATTTCACAGGATATACGTTTTATTTAGAATGCCTTTGATTTAATTTCACTTAGATCCTCTAAACTGAAGCCAATGATCTGTTTTACATCATTGGTAGCAGAATCTTTCATAATCAACAGGGCCTTTAAATGTTAAGGAGATACCTTTATCATAGTTCTAGTGTTAACTTGTAAGTGAAATCTGAAATTAAATTGAGACTTGTTGCGCTTGAGGTGAATTGAAATTCTGCTGTAATCAATGGCTTGCACCTAATATCACTCACTTGTAAATATAGATCTTAATCAGATCAGATGCTTGAAGGTGAATATAAGCATTTGTATTGAAGCAAGGTATAATTGTCTGCAGTAGGATAAATTCCATAGAGTGCTAAACTTTAACTAATACCAGGATAGATTTGAGTAGAATTAGAACACAGTTTGGATTCACCTAAATTTTATCAAATTCTGAACAGTCTTCAAGAATCAAATTGAATTTAAATTCTATTTCAATCATATATAGATGTTAAGAATAGGTGAGATATTAAGTTATGGCAGCAAGGAATTTAGACCATGTTCTGAATCATAAGACCACAATATGAAAAAAAATAAAAAATAAAAAATATGATATATATATATATTATACAACGAGTAAGTAAAGCTAAGAATCATACTATTTGAATTAAACTTGATAATGAACCTAATAGAACAATAAATCAATCTATACTCTTGACGCCCTAATGACAAATCTGTGGACCAGTGGAATGGCTGTTTAATGTTGATTAAGTTCAATGCTACCTTACATCTGTGACTTACAATGGAATGACTGAGATTCACTGCCACTAAGAACATAGGATTATAGAAATAAGCATGTAACATTGAGAATACTAACCCAGGTTAGGATTTGTTAAAGATGTTAATATTACTGTTTCTAATATATGAAGAGAGGCTGGCGGTTTAATATGTTCAGATAAGTATAACTGAACTTACGAATTTGTTTATTTTATACAGGAACTAAAAATGTTTATTTTATGCTAAAATATTATTTCCTGCAAATTTTGATTTTTTTTATTTTCTTAGCATACTGCTTGAAAAAAAAAAGTAGTAGTTAATATATGTTTGGTACTTAGAATATTTTCTAATTACTGAGAATTCAAATCTCGGTATTGTTTTAAAATGATGCCGCCATGTCAAGTACAATTGGAGGACGTTGAGCAAGCTTGACTATAGGATATTTGATGAATTATTTTTGGAACTTGTAGAAAGCACTTTAGCTTCATTTTATTTACTATTTTAGAAAAGAAGTAAAATTGATGTTTAATTTATTTCTGACATAAATGTTATGATGTATTCTGGATTTCTATATTAAAATGAATGGAATATTTCGAGCATAACTGTTATGGAGTGCTGGTTTACTTCAAAGATACTCAATTGGTTTGATTCTGATTAGCTCTCCTCGACAAGTACTGATTAGAGCTTCTCGAAAGGATATAGGCGCCGAAGATGCCACCGCTCTCTTTCGACGAAGAACCGAAAGAGAATCAGATTCTTCTAGACTAGCTCCCAGACGTCGGAGTCTGGCCAATGAAACACCAAGAGCCGGTGGTGAGAGTCAATCGTATATGTCCGAGCAAATAAGAGGATCGGACTCCCCCAGCCCAACTTCGGGCTGACGAATCTCAGTCAACGCTGCGTTGAGTGCCGACGTAGGGACAGACGCCTCCATCCCAGCTTTGTGACGCCGGAGCCCGTTTAACATTGAGTCAAGAGAAGGGTGAGAGCCGCCTAAAAATCGTAAATCTGAGCCATCACTCTCTCATTTCCTTCACTCTCAATAATCTTCACTCCTCTTCCTTGACCTTACTGTGTCTCAAATTGAGTGCTTCATCATCCGCAAAGGAGCTCAGCCAAGAGACCATAAACTCAAGAATGCACGCACGCACACACAGATATATATATATAACACCCATATATTTAAATGTACAAAAGCAAAAATAATATAAAAAACCAAATTTTTCATAATTGTCAAGTGCCAATACGATTTGAATATGCATGATATAATTCAAGGACTATCAAAAAATAACAAAAACAAAAATTACAAGAAATTAAACAGGCTCAAGCATCATGGATTATAAGGATAACGTGGAGATTTGAAATAAATAATTTAGAATTGCAAGTCATTTATGATGTGCAGTTTGAAGTATGAAAATATTTTATAAGCTGATGATAATATTAAGATAAAACATAAAATAAATTATTAATTATTAATGGATGGTTGGATTTACATTTATTTAAAATAAGACAGTTCAAGATATACTAACTTAATTGAACATGTACAAAGAATGGTAAAAAGTGCAGCCAACATATGAAGTTGAAAGCTAAAATTAATTGTAAGAGATTATTGAAGGAAAATGAATATAATTGTGATAATACAAATGATGGTGGTATTAACAACATTTAGTAACTGTGTGTTGGAACTAGAGTTCTTGCCAGGAGTAGCATGACGCACTGTTTCAGTCAGAACTGCAAAAATATATCCAGTTTTATAAGGAAGACGTGCTTTCCATGGTATTTTGTTTAAGTTTGCTTGGTTTTTCTAATTCAGAATAGGCCAAAGAGAATACCTTTTCTATATTTTCAAACATAATGTTCTTGATTTCAGAAATTTGAGCCTTCACTTTTAGAAGCTTTTCTATCTCATCAGCATGCTCAATGATATACTGCATGTGCTCCTTTATCACTGGTCTGTATATTAAGCTTACATTACTGCTGAGAATAAATGAAATAAAAGATTCTAGAGGTTATTTGGTATAAGTAACAAGAAAGCAGTCGTACCCAAATTCTTTATTCAAACTTTTTGCAACTGCAGTGTCAGCCTTACCACCTCCGTACCTCTTTTTGAAGTCTGTCTTTACTCGTTCCAAAAGGGCCATGGAAACATGTTTAGGAACAGATTCTTTTGCAACGACACAATATACTGCAAAATGACAGTAAAAGTTCAATAAAAATAACTCAAGTTTGCATTTATGATTTTCTTCTCATAATGCAATTCTTAGCTATCAAAACACTTAAAATATTTATCACTTTTTAGTTTTGCATTATATAATCTTATACATGCGGCTGTTAGTATCTATTTCAGACAAAATGTATAAATAGGGAAACATAATAACAAAAATAATACCATAAACTAAGCCACCGTCAGAACTTTTTACTAAAAACCAACCAAAAAAACATAACAAAAAGATGTTATTCCATAACAATTATATTGTTTCTCACAAAATGCTCTTTCAAAAAACATATAACATGTGTCCAGTTTCAAGATTCACACTTAATTCATGGAATGTGACATCGCAGTTTTTAAAAAATTTAAGAATATGCATTTGAGAAAATACTTTACAACTCATTATGGTTTAATGCATACATTGTTAATATATTCAACACTTACTTTGGACAAAAGTATATTTGAGAAAATACTTTCCAACTCATTATGGTTTAATGCATACATTGTTAATATATACAACACTTACTTTGGGTAAAGGTTTATCCCATACTGCATAACTGTTTTTATAACTCTTTTATAAAATTTCCATGTACAACACCGAAGAATTGCTACTCCGTTTTATCCAACCAACTTGAATTCTCTAAATCACATCACCCTCTATTTTATCATTGTTTTATGAATTAAACAAAATATATTTGAACATCCCACTCTTCTTGATAACACAATTTTTAATTGTCAATCAATATCATTATAGATTTTTTGTTTGAAATTAGGTGAGCTTCAAATATGAAGTAATTGTGTAGCCGGTTAAATTTAAACCCAAGACCTAGAATAATAAATACTAAGCCTTAACCACTAGGCTATAACATCATTCACTTAATAAATCTATTGCAACACTCAAGTTAATTTATCATTATTAAGCTTACATAATAAATTTCATTTTGAGTCAACTAAGATAAAATCTTTTAGATCCTAAAGTAGTAATCCATTTTTAGTTTTATTGATAAAAGGAACATTAAAATTTTACCAAAGCACCTCCCCTTGAAGCTTTCCAAAGGTATGTTTAAAATCAATACAAAGAGCAATAACAATGTCCATAATCAAGGCTAAGAATACAAACAAAGCGCAAGCTTTTTATGCAATCTGATTGAAATAAAGAAACATTAAACAAAGCCCCTTGCAATCGAGGGCATAAAATGTAGCATTATATGTCTTTAATAACATCAATATAAGCTGCACAAATACCTCTTCTTTCATACTCTCATTAGAATTTTTCTTAGCACTTTGTCACAAGCCTTTATCAAATTAATAAATATCAAATTGAGATCTTTTTTCCCTCTAAATTTCTCAATCAATCCTTAAGTGTTTGTACAACATCCATAATTGATTCAATTAGCATAAATTAATTTGAGTTTATGAAATACTAATATCTATTGCAACATGTAATCAATCACTCTACCCAACTTTAGAGTATGGCCCATTTAACTTAGTTCTTTTATAATTTATACAATCCTGCATATTGCATTAATTCTTATAAATAGGTACCGTTATTAAAAAAAAAGACGAAACAGAGGCGAAGAAGCGGGTTACTGAAGACGAAGAAGAAAACATACCTACTGACGACGCCTTCATCTCTCACATCCTTGCCTGCAATCTTCACCACCTCCTGGCGATGGTTGGAGCTAGCCGAACCTTTTTGAGATCCGTCTCAGCCACCACGCCTAACACACGAAGGAACTTACTCTTCATACATCAATACGTCTAGTTTTTCGACACATCAACCGGCCACAACAGAACTCGATTAAGGTCATAGGAGCTTTTGATCAGACTGTGGAAATCATGTCTCCCACGAACTTTGAGAGCTCAAATGCATGCGAGGAGCTACCAAATAGCAGTTATACCCAATATTTCTCTCACTAAACATCTTTCTAGCCTCAAAATTATATCACAAAAGCTAGTAAACAAAGAAAATCTTCATCATCCAAACATTCACACATTACCATGAATTTCAACTAGCTCTCCAGCTTTTTACTACTCTTCCCTTTTTAAGAATATCCATAATTCAAATTTATTTATTAAAAGAGAGTAATTTGACATTATCATTAGAACAACAAAACCACTTACATAAATCTAGTTATTACAACATTCATTTACAAGCTTACCAACATAATTCATCCATCGATGTTGAATGTTTTCATTACTAAGAAATGTATTTGATCATCATCATTAACACAGTACATTTAGATCAAACTTTAGGTTTTTTTAATATCAATTTTGTTAGCGTATCTATGCGCCTCCCCCTAACTATAAAAAACGGTCAGAACATGAGACATTTTTCTTTACTATTAAAAGATAAACAAGACTAGCACATGAAAAAGATAAATTGGATGTTCCCAATAACATGAATTGACAAATAAAATTATATGATTGAAAAAGATTTTAAAGCTTCTTTAAGGAATCTTTAAATTCATTAACAATTAATCACAAAGCACATGTGCACAAATTAGGATCACCAAAAACACAAAATATACACAAATTCAAGTAAAAGAAACAAGCAAAAATACTAGATTTTTATGTAGTTCAACCCCAACCAACTTCTACCATCTAGACCTTGCCCCAAATCTAACATTTCCCAACCCAATCCACTAATACAAAGAATCAAACTTTTAATCAGCCTTATAAACTACATTTGTCATAAACCTAAAAATTTCCTTAAAACATCAAGTCATATACCCGAATTTAAGAATAATCACAACCTTTAGATGTTACCACAGATCTAAGAATAATCACAACATTGTTCAACCCTCATTTATTTTGTTAAATGCTTAAAATGAGAGTATATTCATTTAACAATCAATTAATTTTGTTTAACAAAACTAAACAATCACACAATCATTCTTGAATGATGCTATTATCATTTGATAAGCATCTTTAAATTTTCCTATGCATTATTAAGCTTTAATAAAACTTGATTAAGTCTAATACAATTGAGCTTCCTTGGTCAAATCTTTATAGAAGCAAAAGCTCTTTAATTTTGAATGAATTGTTACCAATATAGATTGTAGATATGTACAACATTAAGCAAAGAATATCAAATGAGTATACAAACCATGAACATAGCATACATCTCTCCTTAAGAATACACTAATCATTGTACATAATCTTTTCCTTTTAACATCTATTAAAGAAGATTTATATAGCAAAAATATAGCATACAATTTTTCGATAAAGATCGTAAATTTTTCAAATAATAATAATTTAATATAGAAGTGATCTAAATAGTTTTCAGTATTAATATATTCAAGTGAAATCACATTAAACTCTATAAAGGCTTTAATAAATGATGCATTTATTTATAAGCTTAGTGCAAGAACATTGTATTGAATTTTGCTAAAAATTGCACTTGTGTTATCACATATGATCGGAATATGTTTAAGCTTGATTGTGTAACCTTTTTATTGTTGCTTAAGCAAGTGCACTTGTACAATACAATTAAAAACAAAGAATTGCAAGTGCCTAGTATATTTATTCTATCAAGCATTTAGTACAAACATCATAAACTAGGAAATTTTAAATATCAAGGACCTAACAAGGTTGAGCTTAAAGAAATTGAAATATTCATAAAAGTCATATGAAATACTTTGAGACAAAAATTATGCACAAACACATATAACTAAATAATATCTGATCTATAATCTGTTAGATATAGAGTGATCCAATTATATTTCTATAGAAGTGTGAATCAATAGATTTTTCTACCTCATCTAGATACAAACTAGTAAATACTCGGGTATTAGCAGATTTAAATCTCGTCATTTAAAACATTCTAATTCTAATCAGTCTATAACCTTTCGAAGGCATAATAACAGCATCACAAATTGCTTTAATGGATTCACAATAAAATCATTTATATTTTTTCATTTTTAATATATACAGCTAAACAACTCTTTAAAACAAAAAAAAAAATCTTTTTTTAGCATCTTAATTTAACGACCAAGCACCTTGAGCATTAAGAGTGGGGACCTTGCCGATGTAATAAAAATTGTTTAGTGCATTAAATTAGCTTCCACTTGACGTTCCATTATCCAAATTCTATTGTCATTTTTATCTATATAACTTCCTATAATCATATTAAAGGATTGCTCATTATGGTTGCTTGAGGGCTCAAAATCTCTAGATCTCATACATAACATTATATTTATGGCAGAATCATAAAAAATTCTAAATTGCCAAATATGCATTTGATACATTTGTCCCTTACTAAATTAAATAAAATTTGCAAATATCTAGGGAAGCGCAGCTCCACAATCAATACATTCAAAGGAGTGGTTGCACAGGCTTCACTGCCTAATATGGCAACAGTGATGGAGTGGACTCATGACTCGAGTAGATTTTTGAAAGAGACGAACTTATAAAGTGTGGGCGTAATGTCTGAGTTTACCCAAACTACTATAAATTTGTGTTATTTTATTATTTAATTTTAATTTAATTTTGCTTTTGTGTGCTTATATTTTGTGTTTTATTTTCTTAGATTAATTATTTCAGGCTCGCCCATAAATTAAGCAAAGATTTTTAAAGTTAAAATTTCTATAAATTAGTAACCAATTCACCCCCTCTTTTGGTAATGTATGCTTGGACTCAAACCAATAAGGAGATAATGAGCAATCCTTGCTTAATTATCAAAACCATTCTTATGATCTTGATCCTAATCATTTCTGCGATCAGGATCATTAACATCCATGCAGTTCCATTGATTCTGATCACTATGTTTATCATAGTCATTATTGTGATTCTCAATTAGTTATCTTTACAACAAATATATTTATTTATATAACATATAAATATATATATATATATATTTATATCATATAATTGTTAAATAACTAGATACAAATTTATTTATGTCCATAAAATATATATGTGCCTTTATGTGTATATATGCATACATATATCCTCAAAGCGTCATGTTCATCTTGGCCTCATCATTACCACATTTTCATATCATCACTGCAACATCAGCAAAGGTTCTATGCTGCTGTAGGTTTTCCTGCTAAAAACCTTTACTGGAATTTCCTTGAGATGAATAGCTTGCAACTCATTTTTCCTATGCATGATTTTAATGATGTGCATCTTTAACATTTAAATGGAATACTATATGAGCATTATTTCTGCTTATTTATGGGTTCAGTTTTGGCTCTTGTATTGGATTAGGCTGATTATACTATTTTGGATAACGTTCTGATTTGATTTGGGGTGAACCTTAACGTTTATACAATTTATATTGTTGGTAATTTGAACATTATTGGCTTTAACTGGAAAGATATGAATAGCGGTTTGGATTTGGTGGTGGGCTGTTTCCTCTTACAATTTCATTGGTTAGTTCTTAATTAGCTCTGTTCACAAGTCCAGAACATTGGTCTATTTCATCTAGCAGGATATTTGGTCCGGCATATAAGCCATGATATTGACGTTTAATGGATAATGATTTTTGTTATATTAACTTTAAAGATAGTTTTTGCCGGTGGTAGAGGTAAAATAAGGATAAAGTCTTTTATTCTAGGGCCTGTCTCTATGTGCATAATATCGATATCTATCTTGTTGAATTGTATATTTCATTTTATCATGTGGAAATGGTGGCTTATTTTACATTGATTATTTTTACTCACAATTTTGGAAACAATATAACGTGGTTTTCAGTTAGCTTAACTTTCCTTAGTGTGCTAATTGTTCAATGTCTGGGATTTAAATGAGTGTTCATATGCTCTTTATTAGTTCGGTGGCTAACAATATGGATTTTGGTATCTCTGAACTGATGACTTTAGTTCCTGTGTCTTGATTTATATACTGGTGGACGTATCTTTGTATAACCCATTTGTCAAATAAAATCTTTAAACATCTATGAAAAATTCACATTTGGCTTCTTTCATTTTTCCAACGGGCTAATTTTTTATGGGCTGTGATGTGGTGAGCTCTCTCACTGAACTAAATCTTTAGTCTGTTATCCCATAAAATTAATATTAAAGGCAACAACTCTATTGGCTAGAGGGCCATCTTAGAATATTAATTCGGGTTGATGGCAGTTTGAGCCCAAAGATAGATTTGCTCTACCTTTGTCATTTTTTGTTTCTTTCAGAAGGCGAATAAAGTAATAATTTGCGGAACGACTTGGGGAACACATAAAGGAGCTAGCTCTTACACTCACTGTACTACATATAGAAGAATCATAACTTTAACCTTGGATACGCTAAACAGTTGGCAGAATGAGCAAAGTCAACCTGCAAACATGGCCGTCTAGAATTTCAAGGGTTATTGGGGGAGGATTGCAAGCTAGTTGTCCTTTTTCCAACTAAAGAATTCTTTTATGTTTTGGCATGATTAGAAGTAGTTTTTGTTTTCTACCTAAGACATTGCTATTGGTGTTTTTCATTTGAGTTTGTTGTGTTGTGGAGACCATTTAGTCCATTATGGAGATGCTAATGGTGCTCCGGTGAGCTTTCGGGAGGTTTCGAGGCTATTCAGAACAAGGTGTGAAGTCTAGGAACAGCACAGGCGCCGCGCGCCGCCGCGCGCCGCCGCGCGCCGCCGCGCTCTCTCATCCGAGACAGAGGCGCTATCGCGCGCCTCATCGGCCAGCAGACAGAAAAGCGAGCGCTACCGCGCTCCGCAACGGAATTCGGCGCTACAACCCGAAAGGCGGGCGCTCTAGCAGAGTTCTGCTCCGGTTCAGGTTTCTCCTTAAGTAAATTGGGGGGTATTTTGAACCATTCATGGTCTGAAAATAAGCTGGGTACTTAAGGAAACATGTGGAGAAGTTTCCTATGTAAGCTAAGGGTGTTGGCATTTCAATTAGAGGCTTTGGCTGTTGTGATGAGGAGATCCCAAGGTGAAACTCTAATGAAGCTGCAGTGCAAGAAACCTCTTGCATGTTGGAGAAGATACTCCAGGTGGTAGCTACTTCTTCTCATCTTCATCTTAGAGTAAGAGCTTGTGCATTTCTTGTCAAAGGTTTAGCTCTTTGTAACTCTGAACTCTTTAAGATTTTTAGTGGATATTTTCTGTGGTGTGGCTCTGTGATTTTTTTCATTCTTGGGTTTTCCACGTAATTTCTGTGTTTGATATTTGTGTGCTTGAGTTTATTTTGCATGCATGTGTTGTGATCTACTTTTTGTGGTTCTGTGATTTCAGATTTACTTGGTAACTGTCAACGCAATCCCGGTCCTCAATCGAGTGCGCTATCCAAGCCGCTTCCACTGCGGAGTGTGTGCTCGGTGATCGTCAAGTATTTTTTCCAACAGAGTTTTCATTATTTTGGAATTATACTTTGTAATTTGCATTATTAATAAAATCATCCTTTTTCTAGGGAATGTGTGTGAGTGTGTAAAGAAAAGAAATCAAAACTCCCCACTATAGTCGAGTAAGGGATAGGACGGTCTACAGCATCATTTCTAGACAGCATGAGAGGATGGCTCGGTTGGTTATTGGGCACGAAGGTGGCAAACGTAGAATGGTGGATATAATAGATAAAGGGGGCTAGGATGGTGTAGCAAGGTGATTTGGACCTAAAGTAGGCTGTAAGAGAGAGGACCAAGAGTTTCAGTGTAATGCAAAAAGAGTACTGTTACAGTGCTAAAAAATAGCCAATATAAAGTATGGAGGATGCAATCGTCCTATGTGTAAGCACATAATTGGTACAATATATTTTTTTTTGGCTCATGTGCAAAATAAAAAATAAGAATTTCTAATGATCTTGGATTTTCTTTTTTGGCTATTTTTTTGGAGGTTTAACATTTTCCATAGAAGAAATAGGAGGTGAGGAGATAAAATGGAATGACTAATAATATTATAAAATATATTATATATATGGTAATACATAATTAACTCTTTTTTATACTCAAAATCTAACTTGACTCCAAATATCATCAAATTACAACAAAAGTAAGAAATAATACTTTAGGTAATATTTTGAAAGAAAATTTTAATTTTAACTAAATAGACAATTTATTATAATGCTTTTAAAGCTTTTAATTTTCAAATTTTAATAATAAATCCAAAAAATTCAAAAAACTCACAAAAATGGAGAGAAATATTCTCTATCAAATGACTCAAAAGTTTTATGAAAATTGGAAATAATTTGCAAATAACATTAAAGAGAATTTTATTGAAAATCGCAAAAGAATTTTTTTATGGGCAGGGCATGTTGTTAAACATTGCATATTATTCAGAGTTATTGAAATTATTCCAACAAATTTACCCAATTTATGAAAAGGAATTTTAACCTTGCATTAACTGGTGAAGTATTAAAGGAGATAAGAAAGAGATAAAGATTCACACCTACCACAAACCTCTACATTACTTGTAGACTCAGTCAAAGTTGTAGCATGCGAACCAAATGAAACAAATTAGTTATCTACAGCATTTCACCCTATTCATCCGATACAAAAAGGGTGCGGAGACGAAAATGGTAGACATGTTATCTTGACTATTAGTAAATCTTACTACATTGATGCAGGTTAACTCAAAAAATTAATAGCTTATATCAAAGATTCAAACTTCTAGAAGATTTTGGAGCCCTGTTGATGACCTATAAAACTAGTCAGGCTATTTTATCACCTGACCAAGAAGATGTTGAATTTGCTGGAGTCAAAAATCTAGCACATTAGGGGTATAGATGGCTTACAAAGGTGAGTTGTGTATTCTTAATGAACCCAATAAACTGAGATGAATACAAGAACCCTATACTTCAAAACCTGTTGGCTACTTTGGGGTGGGAAAAAATTTTGTTCAACTTAGATAGATATGCCTACTAGCCTCAAATGCAAGAAAATGTGAAGATGTATATCCGAGCTTGTGTATTATTTTGCACTATCCAAACCAAGTAATAGAAAGCAAGAATCGTACTTGCAATCGTCTATCCCGAGTCAACCATGGGAGAGTGTTTCAATAAATTTCTTGGAGGATTGTTGACTAACAAAAAGAATAACCATTATGTGTTTAGAGTTGTGCCAGATTCTCAAAAATAACCATTCTAATACCTTGAAAGAATACTAATACAGGTGTTGAGGTTATCGAGTTATTTTTCAAGCATGTATGGTTCCCTTTAGCATCCCAAGCTCAATCATATTTGATATTGATACTCAGATTTTAGGTTAATTTTGGAGATGCTGATACCACTCTAAACCACAGCATTGCATTTCACACTCATATTGATAGGTAAATCGAGGTACTTAATTAGACAATCATCCATCTACTAAGAGGGTTCCATAGTAAGAATTTGAAACCTTGATATAAGAGATTGCCCAACAAATAATTTGCATTCAATCAGGGAACACACAGCTCCACAGCCACCAGTCTATTGGAGGCGTGTCTGGGCTATCTTCCGAAGAGCTTATTTGATTTGCAGATCCAGGACAAAAAGAGCAGTGCGTGAAACAGTGAACTTGACAGATACTGCTGATTGATCGACTAAGTTCTTATAATCAGCTACGGAAATTCATACTTCAGTTGAGGAAAAACTAATGAAAGCACTGTAAAGGTACAAATACTAACAAAATAAACACAAAGTCAAGAAGATATTCTCAATCAGCGATCTAATGTGATTACTTATCGACAAGAACCAACTAAAGGGGGCCATCAGAAGCTGAATCGACTCTATATATATCATTCAGCATTATAACTTAAATAAGTGAAAATGCTTATCAACTTGTGTATCGAGTTACATGCACATATACTCTGTTACCAATATCAAGAACGAGAAATCATTTGGGCCTTCCATCCAAGACGGAGATGATAAATTAGTGCTATCTTCCAACGAGTGACCTATACTCCATCTTAAGAAGGCATTTGGAAAAGTTATGAACCAATGAGAGGACACAAAATGGGCTCAAAATGGACTCCGGGGCAAAAGTTATTCTTCCGTCGAGTGCTTGGGAGCACCCGGCTAGCTGCTTTTCAGATGTTTTGGCTGAGGCGAGCGCTTGGACCCCGGACGCATTGTCGGGAAGCTTTGAAGCATTGTAAACCCGAGGTATGGGCTCTTGTGCGCGCACAATTCTTGACGAACTATTTTTTGCGCATTTTCGGCTGAGGAGGCCAGGCGAGCGCTGAAACACGTATTTTCACGCCAGTAATGTAAAAACTGCTTTATGATGGCAGTTTTGAGCAAATTTTTGTCCAAGTATAAATTCCTAAGATGTTTTAGGGATTGTAAATAAAAAACTGCATTTTTATCCTTTTGGGGGCTGCCATTATTTTGGTTTAGAGGAAGCCATTAGAAAGGGTTTAGAACCCTTTGAAGCTTGAAACATCTCCTTTTTCCTCCTTCAATAATGAAATATTCCTCTTCCTCTTCATGAACTTGTGATTCTGTTCTTAGGCAATGACAATTCATGTTCCTAGGGGGCGCAATCTCAACAGATAATGCGGGTGTGCTTTCAAGTTTTTTTTTAATAAAATATATAATTTTAAGCGGTATAAATCAGAGGAATTTTAAGGGGAGATGCTGTTTTTTTTTGGTCTTTTGCTCCTTATTTTTATATCCATTTTGGTGCTCTTCTTTCTTAAAGGGAATTTGGATCTTCCATTGCAATTTTCTTGTAATAATCTTCTATCGATAGTAAAATCTTACATAGTTCAGGAGTGCCCTCTTTGTTTTCCTGTGCCTTCCACTAGTTTCACTTGGTGTAAAGTTAGACCTTGATTTAGTCGTTCAATAAGACTATCTCCTACATAATCCTTAAAGCACAAGTCTGCAAGGTGATCATTAAGTATTCCAGTGAGACATTTGAAGTTATTATCAGCTGTCTTAAGCTCCTAAATGTGATAACTTCTAACCTATTATTGTCACTAAACTTCCCATGAGAAATAATAATATTGCCCATCACAAGTTCACAATCACTAGATAGACATTCAAGCAACTAAACTAGACCAAGAAAATATCAAATCTAAACCTTAAAGGTAAAAGAAAATGAACAACCATTTATAAATTGGAGTAAAGACTTCTGCATATTATCATGAATAGCTCATCCTTTAATGTTTTATGAATTGGGCATATCTTATTTTTTGAACCTTGAGGAAACTATTCAACCTTAATATTTGATATATTAGTTATTTACTCTATAAAACACCAAATCTTCAATTCCTTATTTTGAGATTCGGCATAAAAATGATTAATTTAATCTATATATGTTTCTTATGATATAAAGCAATAAATATGTAAAAAATTTTATTACTGCAAAGAACCTATTGGCTATGCTTCAGTGGAAAAAACAAAGTAGTCTTGCAAGGTTGAAGGTATTGAGAGAACCATATCATTTTGAAAGATTGATACTGAAAGACTGCTCTCATGAGACCAATCAGTCACATGTATCTCTGAATGGCGATGGTGAGGTAAGGAAAGTAGAAATTTGATCCATATATTGCTTGGAGATTGTGAACTCTGTTGAGACCCAATATGGATGGTTTGAGAACTAGACTTAACCTTTGTAAGTTTAATTTTTGTTGGAAAATTTGATGTAATTTTGATTTCCTGAGATTTATTGTAATACCTTTTTGGGTTTGGTTTTGATATTGTGGTTAATTTGGTTTTGATAAATTTGTTCAAAGCATTACGATTAATGGTTTATTACCAAAGGAGTTCCTTTAATGCCCTTTTTTTGAGCAACGTCTACTATTAGCGATTGATTGTTATTTAACATAATTCTGACCTCTCAATTTAACTAATGCCTTGTGAATCCTGCAAATTGACAGAATGAGCAACTGTCCACAATTAGAGTGGCAGTCAATTGTTGAAAAACTAACTCGCGATAACTGGAAGAAATTTCAAGTGAAAAATCCGCAATATTTGCTAAATTGCCACTTAACATCCCATAAAATAATAAATACTGTCCATCGCATGTTCACAATCATCGGGTAGACTTCTAAGCAACTAAACCAGATCAAGAAAGCACCAGATCTAAACCTTAGATGCCGAAAAGTGAACAGCCTTTTGTACTCTGAAAGACAATCTTGTGCATATTATTATGACTAGCTCATCATAAAAAAAACAGTCAACATTGGCATATCTTTTGTTTTTAAATCTCAAGCCAATTATTCATCTTCTATTTTATCAAATCTTCAACTTCATCGACTAGCTATCTATTCTGTACATCTTTAGAATTTTAAGATTTCAGGTAAGAAACGGTGCTTTCAAATCTGGACTACTTCTAATGAGATGAGACAAAACATATGTTATATGCCCGGAAAGCTACTGTCATCGTAGTAATACCAAATAATTCGCAATATAGACCATTAGACCGGATCCGATGATCTAGAAAGCAACGTAGTACATGGCAGGGAAATTGAGAACGGGGAGAAAAAATACCATATCCATTGTGGAGAAGGAAATTGAATGTGTGATGGTCGCAAGCATAGGTGTAACGATTGTTAGAAGCAGGGAGCCGTTGAAGGCATTGCGCGGCTATCGCCGGAAAGTTTCCGGTGTACTCTGTGAACTCGGATAGCACTAATGTCCCGCGAGCGACGAAGCTGTAGATGAACCAGCAACCTTCTTCCTTCTGATGCTTCTCCCCCATTCGTCTCTCTCTCTCTCTCTCTCTCTCTCTCTCTCTCCCTCCCGGAATAGTAGAGAAGGAGATCGGAGGTAATGGCAGAAATTTCTGGACGCAGCTGTCTCCCGCTTTTTCCCACTGCGGAGGAGTGAGAGTGAAGAATGAGTGAGTAAAGAAGGGAAATAAAATACGAAAAAAATGCTAGCACTCAAATATTTCTAAAAAATATGAATTATTAGGATTTAAAATAAAAAAAATATATTTTTATGAGCTTTACAATTAAAAATGAATTTAATAAAAAAAATTTATTTCACTTAACTCTTTAAATCCTAATCATTAATACATTTTAAGAAATAATTAAATTTTTTTTCTTTTTTTTTATTCTTTTTCTTTTATTTTTTATTGGACTAGTAAATTAATTTGACCCAATTGGATGGTGTTTAATTTTTCTTTGAGCTAAAATCTTGATATTTATATTATCACTATGTCAAATAATTTCTTAAGCTAAGTGTATATATTTATTTATTTTATATATTTTGAGTATGGCAAAATCAAAATTTACTTAAAATTAATTGGATTGAGTTGGAGTCGAACTTGACTCGAGTCAAGCACTACCGCAAGACTATTTTTTTCTCCTATTTAAAATACTTGAAAATTGCTCTTGATTTGAATTAGGTGGGGCTCGAATGGCTCAAAATCAACCTTATATATCATATATCAGCAAAGAGTGAGATCTCTCCAATGCTATTTTCATTGGGTGATGCCATCACTTGTCTTCTTATAAAATTCCTAATAGAGGAATATCTTTTTCTTCACTAGCAATATAGCAAGAGTTCAAATATATGGCATCAAAATAGATTTTAAATACTTCAAGCCGTATTAAGAATTGTTCGATTCTTCATCTCTGCCACACCATTTTGTTGAGGGAACTTGGCACTGCTAAATTGCATCAAATTCCATAATCTTCACAAAATCTCTTAAACGCAATGTTAAAGGATGTCGAATTCTATAATCTTCACAAAATATTTTAAACTCATTTGATGTGAACACCCTCGATCAAATCTCATGAACTTTATTTCAAGCTTATTTTCTTTCTCAACAAAACTTCAAACTTCTTTAAATAATCAAAAAATTTGAATTTCTCTTTTAGGAAATAAACTTGTATTTTCTTGAAAAGTCATCAATAAAGCATGAAGTATTTAATTTTAACAAATGGAGTTTGATTGATAAGACCGCAAACATCTGTATGTACAAGTTCCAATGGCTTCGTTGTTCTAGTAGTTGATTCCGTTGGAAAGCTCTTGCAAGATGCTGACAGACCTAAAGTACGTGTCTGCGTTCGCACGCAAGTGTATGTGGTCCGAAGTAATATGAAATTGTGAGATCCTGAGATTTATCATCATTTGATAATAGTATTTAGATTTGGTTTGAGTTTCTAAATTATATTTCATAAATGCTTAAGCAATCGAATTTGTTTCGTTTGAGTTCCTAAATTATATTTCATAAATTACTTTCGTTTTGAATAAGTTTTGGAAAATTGGGAAAAATTGAGGTTAAACATACAGTTCATTATGAGTTCATATAGATTACTCTTCTTCTCAAATCTATGTCAAATAAGTTGAATTAATCTTAATTTTATTATCAAGAAATTTAGTATTATCTAATGAATACACTAAATATAATAAATCTTATCTAGTGCTATGAGATGAACACCATAAGGTTCAATCTCGGCACATAGATAATCACGTGATCTTTTAGTGAATGAAATCATCTCTTACGTCTAAGTAATAAAATCTATATTTTTAGTTAAGTATTACATGACCTTGATTCCACCTGTGGTTCACACGCATCTGCTCTTAATTTAGCTAAGAAAATGATATACGAATCTAAATGAGCTTATGTCACATCACTCATAGCTTGACGCACTCGAATTCCTCACATAAATTAAGAGCGAGCTATGAAGCTCTATATGTGATTCTCGACTCACATGCATCAAGTTTATGCCTCGACTGGTATGAACTGAACTATAGAGCTCAGATAATATTATATTTCTCATGGTTCAAATGATCAAGCTCTTGCCAAAAGTTGTGCACGAGAAGTTTTTGCACAGCGAATGCTGTCACGGCCATTCATGGTGTTAACGCTCAAGAGAGCACCGCTTTTTGGACAAGACGATCATCAAGCTCTATGAGACTCTCATTTAGATTTACTGAAAATTATTTACATTTATAAGGATGTATCATTCTCCAACTTGTTCATAAAATAAAAGATGCAAATATTTTGAGCTCTAAATGATATTTTATTAATAAGAAGAGTTTCACATGCATTACATCAAGATTACTATATATTCTTGCCCAACCCTCTTTAAGGGGGTTTAGGTTGCCATTACAATGGATAAACAAAAATGCTACATGAGATGTTGAATTTGTTCATCGCTCTTACAAGGAAACTAAAGAAAAATTGAGTGAGAATATAATATTCAGGAACACCCTTGGCATTATCTTCATCTTCTTGTCGCTTCCAATCTTCTTCCCTTCTCCTTGCTCTCTGTGCTTTTCCTTCTTCTAAATATGCAGCATTCTCCTCCTCCTTAGGGTAGGATGTGCTCCTCAATATCTCTTTTCCAAATTGAAAAATTAAAACCTTCTCTAAGTAATTCTCCTTGCCTTTTATACTACTCTCTCTAGCCTCTCTCTCCAAGCAACCAACAATCTTCCCTTGAAACTTGGATTTTAAATTAATTATTATTCCTTCACTTCTTTGGAAATGAGGGAGTTTAATACTTTTCATTTATTATTGGGGTAGGAAAATGGAGAATTTTAAGTATTTTGCCTGTCCCAATACTGACTTGAAGCAGGTTTTCAAGATAGCATTACGGCACGCGCTACGGTGCGGTATAACGCCACGCTTTCGACCTGTCTTGCGCTACGGCGCGCGATAGTGCCTTAGTCTCTGGAGCTCTGGCGCTAGGGCGTGCTATAGCGCCTTAGTCTCAGGGAACCAGGCGTTGTGATGGGCTATAGTGCCTGAGTTTTGGAATCCAAGCATTATGGCATGCCGTAGTGCCTTGTCTCTGGATGTCTGGCACAATGACTCTCTATGGCACCTTGTTTTTGGAAATTTGGTCGCTGAGGTGCGCTATTGCACCTTTCTTTCTGGAGGCTGGGACTACGATGCGCCATTGTGCGCCGTAGCGCGCTGTAGTGTTCATTTTTGCACAAATCTCTTTTTTTTGGAATATTTCACTTTAAAGCTGAATTGACATAAAAACACACTAAAATAACGACATATTTTAATAAAAACAAGCATTTTAAATAAGAAAATGACTATAACTATGTGGTTGATCAATTGCTTTCCAAATAAGCATCCTTCAGATACTTAATATGGTAGGTTGAAACTATGGTAATACTCTGATCATCTCTTTCTTTGATAGCATTTCAAGTTCACCAAAGTCAAGATATCTAAATCGTAAACGCTACAACTGTGATGGCTCACTATAACAAGCCTTCAAACACTTTGCAGTATCATATTGAATATTTTAAAAACATTCAATTTTTGGATATGGGTACATTCGGGCAATCAAATTATTTTATCATCTCTTGGAGGAAATGTTGCTTTCTCATAAATGAATATCATATCCTTTTCTAGTAATTAACCTAAACTCAAAATATTATTTTTTATATTCGGCATGAAATAAACATTTAAAATAAATAGTATCATACATTTTTTAGCCCTATTAGAATTTTACATTTGCCTTTGACCGGTATTTTTGATTCATCTCTAAATGAGACATTTCCTTCCACCGCTTCATCAAGCTTTATGATTATACTTCATTTTCCACACATGATTACTAGCCATGGTGTCAAAGTACCATTTATTTTTTTGGTCTTTATTTGTATCTTTACATGCTAACAATAGTGTTGCATATTCTTCTTCATTCTTATCTTCAACGAGATTAGCTTTCTCCTCCATTTGTTTGGACATTTACAATAAGAAGCATAGTGGCCAAATTTATTGCAATAATAATATTCGATATGAGATTTAGCATACCATGCTAATACTTTGCTTTTACCCAACCTTTTGTTGTTTGCGAACTTTCTTTTTTACCTCTATTATTGAAGCAGTTGAAGTGGTTGTTGCAGCTATCTCTTTCTCGTCCCTAACAATGACCTCTACCACAATCTATTCCTTTATGGCTTCAGTTGTTGCCAAAATTTTCTTCTTTTAAATTGAATTGTAGTAGTTGTTCCGTTGTCTCCTTCTGTATCTTCTGCCTCTTTAATTTTCTTCATATGCTTGCAAGGAACTCATTAAATATTCCATGCTCACAATTTCTAAATTTTTGGTCTCTTCAATTATAGTAGCAATGACTTCAAAACTTGAATTTAACGTGCGTTGTATCTTTTCAATAACTTTCTCGGCACTAATATTTTCACCATTTCTTCTCAATTGATTAACAATGGCTAACACTATAGAAAAATAATCTAAGAAGATTAAGCAAATTAGTTGATGTTTATTAAGAATTATGTTAAGTTTCAAGGTTGAGTAAGGATTATAAATGGTTACATAATTTTATTTGCATATATTAACTATGAGAGTGCCTTATGCAAATAGCAAACACTGAGAAACCGTTTGATTTGGCTCACTTAGTTGTTGTGAACATGCCCAGACGTGAGCACGATTCTAGCCCGACGTGCCAGGGTATTGCGGGCGCAACATTAAGAGTGCCCGGGCCGGCCCGGACTGACTAGAGGAGGTTTGAACAAGCGCCTGACAAAGTGAGCGATATTTGCAATGTGCTCGGACGTGGAGGAACGTTTGCCATTCACGATCGTGGAGTCGAAGCGTTTTTTTTTCAACGACGAAGACATGTACGGGTGCAGCCAAACCCGACACGTTGAGATGCGGGCACAAATGCCTTGATTCGTGGACCCATCGGATCGCTCACGGGTGCTATCGGGCTCGCTCTTGGATGTGGACGGATAAGATTAGATGAGTAACAATAATTTTAAAGTGCAGGAACACGGTGAAGAAGTGCTGCCGCTAATTTATACAAAATGTGATAATTTGGTGTGAATTTAAATAAAAAATGAATATTATTGAGGTGCGAGTATATACATATATATTAATTTAGAAAATTTAAAAATACACATGTTCATCTATGAGTGATAATATATTTCAAGTTAATTGGGCCTAAGGATATATTGTGGAACCTTTTCTAGTGATGCTTGTATTCCATCCTTAGTCCAATTAAATAAGAGAAGTCTTTTGCAATTAGGGCATGCTCTTAACCCGGGGATTGTTCGCCCGACGAGCCCTGCCGAGGCCATCCCGAATATCGACAGCACCCTTCTGGCCAACTATGGGAATTCGGCACCATCGTCTTCGGCCTTCGCCCCAATGGACAGGCGGGTCGAGGTTGTAGCCACAAAAAACAGAGTTTAGGTTTTGCCTTTTCGACCCAGAGTAATGGTGATGTGTCCTCAGACAGGCCGAAACTCGATGCGGGGGCCCAATGCGGGCTGAGGTCAACCACAAATGCCCAAGCACCTCCTGAGAATGAAGTAGTTTTGATTTACACAACTTTTTGTCGCTGATCACTAAGAGACTGTCGTGTTTGAAGATAATATTGCGGTCCCTAATGACGGTTTGGAAACTTGTGCCCACTCGCCTAGCGCCGGTGTGGACTGCAAGTTATCAGAATATGACAAATATTCTTCAGGAAAGCTGCGTGATACCCTTTCTCTACTAAAATCCTAAGGAGGCGCAATGCGGGAGAGATTAATGGGAGCTCTTTCAGAAGGGCTTCAAGAATTTGTGGATCTCTATAATCATGAGCAAACGAGCCTTGTTAGAATCTGGCCCCTGTGGCGGTTTTCTGGTCGGGAGGGGAAGCAATTCTCCTGTTCTAGCGGAGGAAGAGACTTGAGACTCGGAGACGGATGCTCGATTACAAGTTCGGGAAATGACTTTGGAAGCATCGAAAAGCCGTGGAAGAAAGCATTCCAATGGCTCTCCCATTCTGGCAGAAAAACATATTACAACCTTTAGCCTTGCCGTATGACGTACGTCAGTCTCCTTGCCCTTTATACTACTCTCTTTAGCCTCTTTTCTCCGAGCTTTTAATGAGTCTCTAAGTAAATATACGTACTCATTATTTCAATATAAATTAAAAAAATAATATTTGTAAATAAATAAATACTAACAAAATTTTATTGAATTGATTTTATTGAGTATCATCAATGGGTCTAAATAATATTTTTCTTTGATATTTTTTTTTCTTTATTGCTTGTTGCCTACTTCTAAATGTTGTATTATATATATATATATATATATATATATATATATATATATGAGAAATGCTATTTAGGCCAGGCACCCAAAAAACTATTCAATAAATGATATTCAAATTTTATTGGATAAATTTTTTGAGTACCACGTGAGCGGATCTATATATATATATATATATAATAATAATAATATATAAGAATACATTCATTTATGCACCATAATATAATTTAATTTAATTGAACATTAACGTATATTTGAAATCTTTTTAGGTTATAATTTAACTCCATATTAGTTCTATTAACAATGAGAATGTCCTATGCAAATAACATGCGCCAAAGAATCTTTTGATTTAAACCACTTAGTTACTATGGACACGCCTAGATGCGTGCATAGGTCTCGCGCAGGCGCCTTGGGGTATTATGGGCGTGTGACTTTGATTTGCCTAGGGGGGCGAGCCGGCCCGGCCGGGGGAAAGGATTCATGGCAAGCATCAAACATTTGGAGCGATGCTCGCAATGCCTTTGGACGATGTGGGACTTCGTTAATTGTAAATCTTGGCATCACAACACTTTGTTTCAACGCCGAGAAAAAATGCCCGGGCCCAAGCAAGTGCCACCAAACCGGATATACTAGACGCATTCAGAATTGTCCTGATTCGCCCACCCATTTGAATGTGTCATTGCTCATTCGGGCTTGCGCCCTGACGTGGACGGATCATATTAGACGTGCAAAATTAATTTTTAAGGTATTTCTGGTATGATTAAGATGATTTAATAAAATCATTATTACTTAAAATTTAATCACCAATTATAATTTCATTCAAAAATCACATTTCAATTTTTAGAACGCTTTTTTATGAATTGAATTCAAAACTTAATATGCTAGAATTGTGTTTTAAGAGTTTGATCTTATTTGTTAGTGAGTGATATATGTGACTTTGAGCTCTTTTATTGATCCTCAATAGTAGTTTTTGCTAAGAATCATGTATTGAGCCAATCATAGAAAATACAAATATTTGCTAAAATATTCAAGAGTGCAACATGTTCTTTTATGACACTGATTATCTGTATATCTTTATAACAAGCCACTATCTACCGTAGCTCTTTGTGCTTTGTATGTCTCTTAGTTTGTCTTTGGTGATCGCAAATTATAGTTATCATTGTCTTGCTTGTGTACATATGATTTTGTGTAGTAAATATTTATGGAAACTATATAATTGACAATTTTCAGCTCCGAATTCAAGACTTTATTCTAGTTTGTCATTTGTTTTAGCTTATTTCGATTTACTATTCTGTATAGCTGTTATGTATCGTAAATTTCTAAACTTTAAGAGAGAAAATTAGATACAGAGCCAGCTAAACGCACTGTGCAATTTTTTTAAGCACGTGCACACGCTCATACTCTGCGCGGTTTGGCGCAAGCGCCTGGATACGGTTATGAGCGTACATAGATGTAAGCGCTGATGTTGATCTACTCAGGTGCATCTGCCTCAGTGAGGAGCAGTCAAAAGCCAATATATTTGATAACTTTTTTTATTGTATGTCATATAAATCACATTTTCATTTTGTTAATTTTCTTCATTATGCATTTTAGGACCCCACCCATTTTGTTCTTATGTTGTTCAAATACTTGCAACTGTATTGCTAAAAAGTGAATAAATTTTACTTTTGATATTCAAAGGAGAAAACCAAATAATAAATGGAAAGCAAATGTTAGAAATTGTCTCATGATTTATTAATCTATAATGGTTCTATGTCTACTACTCTCTCTTTAACATCTTGAATTCTAGTAGGTCTTGTTTCTCTAGCATCTAACAACTCTACTGACTCTTAAAATATAGGTTCCACATTAATTGGATCCTGGATTATCTTACTTATATGATCTAGATTAAAGTTCTACTTTACTTCTAAAGAATCTTTTCTAATCCTCTATTATTAGTTCAGAAGGAATGATGATTTTCTGTAGTCATATAAAACAAGTTCATTTCTATAAGGTTTGAGGGATACTTCTTATGCTATGTTCATTTAAGCAACCTGTTGCATTTTCTTGAGTTTACAGCAGGACTGCTCATTAATTAAGAAAATATTTGTGATAGTCTTGTATTCTCTTTCATATTATTCTTTATATTGTTTACTTCTCATGGATGAGGTAAATCTTCCTTTTGTTCTTGTAAGAATCTTGCTGCCCATGAAATTATGTTTGTGCTTTGTATTGATTAAGAAATTTTGATTGGGACGTAGCTCAAATGACAGTGCTCTCGTAGTCTATATGAGAGGTTCAGGGTTCGATCTCCTACATCACCAAATAAGTAAACTGATATATTTGAATGTCAAATATAGGTCCATTGTCTTACCTAATTTTACATGTAATTGAATCTTTTCATGTGTATGATTTTAAGATATCCATATTGCCTTACTTTAGAGGAGATGGTGGAGCTTAAGGCTTATCAATTAAGGACTTGGTTGACTGAATAACACACATTATTTTCTCAAATGGTGGAATATGAGCAAAAAGTCAATTTTTGTTATTTGTACTGTTTTGTTGCTCAATGTTGGCAATAGAACAGTTTCTCTTAGGTGGGTCGAGTTACGGGGTAGATCAGATGCAAACATTCTATTTCATTCTATTTTCCAAAGGCATGTAGCAGGGCAATTACAACAACGAACCCAACATTCATGACAAGAAGGATGTTTGGAGATATCTTAAGGGCTGCAATATCATCAGTGTATAACTACACCATTATGGATGCAACAACTTTTCCTATTGCGGGATCGTTCACGCACCCGCGCAAGCCAGCATAAGGTGTTGTTGCATTGCCCATTGGGAGGCATCATCACTGTAGAGAAATAAGTTATGAAATATCGTTGATTTATATAAAAAATGAATATCGTTGAATTAGAAAATATATGAGTTAGAGAATGTTTATCAGAATGTTAAATTTGGAAATTGAAAAAAAAATTTGGTGTGAGCTAGTAGTTTTGTCAACATTATAGTTTAATTAAAAACAATTAATGTTAAAAAAGGATTGATGAAGTTAGGAGAATAAAATAAGGGTCGTTAAGTTTGAGCAAAGAAAATAACGAGTTCTTGA
The DNA here is from genome assembly GCA_016760335.1 of Gastrodia elata. NCBI lineage: Eukaryota > Viridiplantae > Streptophyta > Magnoliopsida > Asparagales > Orchidaceae > Gastrodia > Gastrodia elata. The sequence goes on along the minus strand of CM028684.1, from coordinate 22,764,548 downwards.
GAATATTGATTAGATCATTTCTCAATTTATTCATGTCATCCCTGCGCAGGGCCATGCCAATTCTTCTCTGTATCGTTCCAATCTTCTGAGAACAAAACTGTAAGGCTTTCAGGAACAATCCTAGGTTGTTACATAGCTCAATTTTAGCTTAATTACAGTATAATTATCATTTCATTAAGTTTATTTAGTCATTAGAACCAATCTTTAAAATTTCAGAGCGATTCGGAGCTCAATTTAATATTTGAGTTATTTTAATATATTTAACTAATTAGAAAATTGAAATATTTAAATTGACATTGAAATTGAAATCCGACTTCGCCGTTGCGCTCGTCACCCCCAAATTAGCTATGGGCAATGTTTTGGAAATATTTGGAAATCGTCAGATTTTCGCGAATATTTCAATATAATTAAAAACCTCAGAAAAATAGAATAATTAAATAATCGTCAGAATCGAAATCCGACTTCGTCATTGAGTTTCTCACCCTCAAATTAGTTAGGGAAGAATATTTGGGATTTTTTGGAGTCCATTTATTCTTCCAATTTTTAATTAAAAAATTGGGCTAATTGAAAATTAGAAATAAATAATTAACCATTTATTTAAATCCATTTTTCTTTCTTTATTTTTTTTCCCTCTGGCTGGCCCCATACCCTGCATTAGGCGCCCCTATCTTTCCTTACGCACGCAAGAAGCCCTGCCTCTCCCCTCTTCTCGTCCATGCTGATGGGAGAGCTCAAGGGAGAGCCATGCCTCCATCTCTTCAATAAAGGCAGCCCTCAGCCCTCCTCCTTTCCTCCATTTGGCCATCAGCTGAAGTTTCTTCTTCCTCCCCAAGCTCCACCCTAAGCTGAAGGTTCTTTATTTTAAGACTTGAAGAAAGCAACGTTCTTTTCTTTCATCCAAGGCCAAGGTACCCATTTGCTACACTCTTCCTTGGCTACTCTCTTCATCTAATTTATCAAAGTATTATGAATGACATTTTCATTAGCTATTGTTAGAGTCTAGGTGTGATCGTTGAGCCTCAATCGAACTCAAATGATTTCGATCGAAGCTCATTTTTCCATTTAAAATGCTGTCAAAAGCTGTAAGATTTTTGTATACCTGTAGCTAGGGTATCATTTATTGCTTGTTAGAATGATCCATTCATGCTGATTTTAACATTAATTGCCATCGGTATATGGCATCGCATGTGAGGTGCTCTAAATTGAGAATATTTGAGTGCTCTAAATTGACTCGTTACGGTTTTCACACAGGCGAAAGCACCGTCGAGCACTACAGCGCATCGTAGCGCCTGGTTCTCGGCCAGGGACCGCTATAGCGCACTAGAGCACCCGTGTCTTGGTTGGCTACATCATAATGCGCCACAGTGTGCTACAATGCGTCGTAGAACCCAGGTCTTAGGAAATCTGGCGCTGTAGCGCGCCACAGCGCTGAAATCCGCCGCAGCGCATCGTATCGCTTGAAAGCGCCGCAGTGCGCCGCAGCACCAAGATCTCGGGAAATTCTGGTGCCGTAGAGCTTGAAAACCTGAAAGCGCGGCAGTGTGCCACAACGCTGAAATCTGCCGCAGTGTCTGAAAGCGCTGCAACGCGTTGTAGCTCCCGCGCCTCTAGAAAACTGGCGCCATAGCGCGCGGCAGCGCCTGGCTCTCGGCCAGAGGTGCTACAGCGCACCGTAGCGCCCATAATTGTCCGGAATTGCCTATATGTGATTTTTCGTATTTTAATGACTGTAAGACCCTAATGGGGCTAAAATAAGTCAAAACTAAAATTGGATTTAGTAAAATCAAGCATTATATGAATTTGAAGGTTAATTTTAATGGGTAATTTACCATTTATTATGAATAGTATGTTCTAATTCTCTTAAGAAATTACTTGAATATTTTGTACCAAATAGAAATGTTAGAATCTTTGATTGCTTGTATGACCAAGTAGAACTTAATAACTAAATTGCATGGAACTTAAGTACTTTAAATTTGTAATCAAGTGCTAATCCTTTTGGGTTTGACTTAAGATTTGATTAGCCTTAATTACTTATTGTTTTAATCAATGTGATGCTTATGTGTGTTAGACAAATTTAACTTTGATTTGGACATATTGATTTAATTAATTTGACATTAATCAATATTTAATGCTAAGAACCTTAAAAATTAATTAAGTTAATCAATACTTGATCTTAAACTTGAAGTGAACACTAATGATGCATCAATAATTCACTGATTTTTCATTGATCCTTAAACTAAATAATTGATTTTGATTTGATTAAGTTAGGAGTTAAACACTGACTTATCTTGATTAAGATCTAAATTTTAATTACCTTAATCAATTAACTTTGATTGAAAGACAATTCAACTTGCATAATTCTAATAATATATTTGATTTGACATTGATCTTAAACTATTAAATTAAAAGTGCTTAGATTATTAAAGAACTCATGTGATTTAGTATTTGGACATATACCTTAAGATCCCTGATTATCTCTTATATAAGACTCTTAGTATGAGATAAATCATAAAAATATATTGATTTGCAATGTGATCAACTCCTAATAATATTCTTGATTGTATCACATAATTATAACATAGGTGTTGATCAGATGGGTTTACCTATCTGGTCTGATCAATTTAAACTTAAGAAGAATAAGAATTAGTGAAAATATAAGACATAACTATTCTTTCTTGTTAGAAGTGTAAGATCTTTATGATCTTACCTTAGGTTATTAATATAATAATTGTTAAGCCTTAATAATTGATATGACATTGAGGTAAGAAGATCTTATTATTGAAATTTGAGGTAGGAATCTAGATGCTCCTTTTTAGCCTTAGATGCTTGGTCTTGGACCCTTGTGGTAGGATTACCTAAAACATGTAGAATAAGTTTCTCCCATGTGGTAATAGTCTATATTGAGTGACCTTTTGGTCACATCCTTGAAATCTTGTGCAGGATTCCCCTCAATAGAGTAAAGAGTCATAGTTTTGATACTCCTCTGTTATTAAATAGAATTATTATAACCCAGATTGTTAGGTGGATATGATAGTTATGTTTATAGTGCTGAGTCACTTCAGCAAAATTTTAGGATTGGTTGAATCATTCTAAGTAAGATTGTAGAGTCTCAGTCTTATCCTATGTGATTGGATAAGTGCAATCTAGCTTAGAGTAAATCTTCCAATCTTAAGAGTGTTGTGAATAGGGAAATGAAATCCTTAGTTTGAGAGAATAAATTGTGACCGGGTTTTGCCTCCTATCGCCGTGCACGTCGATAAGCACAGTTTGAGACAAACTAAGTATCCCAAGTCACCCTTCTTAAGACACTAGTAGTATGTTGTGATTGAGGAAATGAAATTCTTAGTTTGAGAGAATAAACTATGACTGGGTTCTGCCTTATATCGTCATGTGCGTCGATAAGCATAGTTTAAAACAAACTAAGTATCTCAAGTCACCCTTCTTAGAACACTCAATATGCTTGTAATTAAGGTATTTAACAGCTCAGTTTGAGAGAATAAACTGTGACCGGGTTCTGCCTTCTATTGTCGTGTGCCTCGATAAGCGTAGTTTTAAACAAACTGAGCATTAAATTCACTCTTCTTGGAAACATACCAACTATATGTATACAATATTTCCAGCTGATGATTCTAACTGAAATACTAAGTAAAAACACCTAATAATCTATAGCTAGGAGTCAATCCAATTAGATGGATTCTGTTCAATGGGGACAATAGAATCATTTTAGTAGTTTTTTTGGATTTTTAGATTTAAAGTATATAATCATAAAAGCCTTGGCATAAGCATAAGTATAAGTATCAATGATTATTTATGGATTACAGGATGTAGCATACACCAAAGAAGGAATTACAGGATGCAACAGGAATCAAGATATCAGGATTCCTAAGGGGATGTATGTGAGCATCAAATTGTATATTCATAGCAATTCAGTGATATTCCAGATGCATACATAGTGGTATACAGTACAGTGGCATATTTAAATGCATAATCTTAGTGGTATACAACATAGCTTTACATCATTACTTACTCAAATTCAAATTATTTATTATTTTACTTATATTCAGTATTCAATTTACAACTCAATTTTACTTCACTTCTGCTTTATACTATTTTCAGATTTTTAGTTATTGTACAGTTTTTCTGTAGTTTTATTTAAATTATATAAATGTTAAGTTTTAGATAACTGTAATTGTTTAGAATAGCTTTCGATGTGTTAAATTATTGCCTAACACGTGATATTTTTGGAATCTAGTAATTTGCTTGATCCAGAGCAGTTAGTGGAGCCAGATCATGTGGATACTCAGGAGATACAGGAGGAGTTCGTGGAGCACTAGTGGAATATTTTTCAACTTTTACTGTTTTGCTTAATTAATTTTAAGTTCAGTATTTAGACTCTATTTTTATATTTCAGTAAATTGTTTGTAATAACTCTAGATGTGTTTTCTTTTTTTTTTCTAAGATGAATATTTTATTCAGCTTCTATGATAAATATTTCTGGATGCTTTCTTTTAGCTTCCACACTCTGTCTTTGTATTACTTATACTTAGTATTGTGATGTGGTCGGTATACTAGAAATGCTAATGTTACTATACATATATTAGATTTCTTTTTCTTATACTCATAATCCAATGTATGTATTAGCTTAATACTTAAGATAATGATACTACTCTTATCTTAAGTATTAGCTCTCAACCCTTCTTGAGGTTGAGTCAACAGCCTTTAGCTATATGGGGAGATTTCGAGGAGATGCGGAATCCCTTCCCTAGTAGTGCACCGCTCCGCCGCCTATTGAATATCTCTTTTGCGCACGGCGACGAGGTGGGGCGCTACAAAAGTGGACAATATCTTGGTGCTTAAGAGTTTGGTCTGTTACAACTATAGCATGCAAAAAAAAGAAAATTCAGCACTTATAAAGTGATATCTGCAGGAATTCAAATTTTTATGTTTGATCCTTATCAATAAGTTTTGTTAGCCCATTCAGCTGTTTGGTTAGGAAATTACAATGACCACTTATACATACTTTTATTTTAATTTAGTAATTTTGTGGTTGAAGATGTTTTAAGAGTTTAGAACTTTAATTCACTGATAAATACATCCATTTTCAATAAATTCATTATCTCAAGATATGTTTCTAACTTGAAGCAATTAGTCAACCAAATGTTGCCTTATGTGCTTCATTCATTCATGGTTGCCGTGTATGCTTTTATTTTACTTCTAGTTTACTAGTTGGGCTGATACAATACAACTCATAAGTTTTTTTCTTTTGGCTTCCACGGGGTGACATGCTGGGAAGTTATTTTCTGAGAGCAAAACCGTGAGGCTTTCAGGCTAAAGTGGACAATACCTTGGTGCTTAAGAGTTTGGGCTGTTACAACTATAACATGCAAAAAGAGAAAAATTAGCACTTAAACTCTATAAAGTGATATATGCATGAATTCATAATTTTATGTTTGACCCTTTATCAATAAGTTTTGCTATCCCATTCAATTATTTGGTTAGGAAATTACAACGACCACTTATACATAATTTTGTTTTAATTTAGCAATTTTGTGGTTGAAGATGTTTTAAGAGTTTAGAACTTTAATTCACTGAGAAATACATCCATTTTCAATAAATTCATTATCTCAAGATATGTTTCTAACTTGAAGCAATTAGTCAACCAAATGTTGCCTTATGTGCTTCATTCATTCATGGTTGTCGTGTATGCTTTTATTTTACTTCTAGTTTACTAGTTGGGCTGATACAATACAACTCATAAGTTTTTTTCTTTTGGCTTCCACGGGGTGACCTGCTGGGAAGTTATATTCTGAGAGCAAAATCGTGAGACTTTCAGGCCAAAGTGGACAATATCTTGGTGCTTAAGAGTTTGGGCTATTACAACTATAACATGCAAAAAGAGAAAAATTAGCACTTAAACTCTATAAAGTGATATATACATGAATTCATATTTTTATGTTTGACCCTTATCAATAAGTTTTGTTATCCCATTCAGTTATTTGGTTAGGAAATTACAACGACCACTTATACATAATTTTGTTTTAATTTAGCAATTTTGTGGTTGAAGATGTTTTAAGAGTTTAGAACTTTAATTCACTAAGAAATACATCCATTTTCAATAAATTCCTTATCTCAAGATATGTTTCTAACTTGAAGCAATTAGTCAACCAAATGTTGTCTTATGTGCTTCATTCATTCATGGTTGCCGTGTATGCTTTTATTTTACTTCTAGTTTACTAGTTGGGCTGATAGAATACAACTCATAAGTTTTTTTTTTTTTGGCTTCCACGGGTGACCTGCTGGGAAGTTATCTTCTGAGAGCAAAATCGTGAAACTTTCAGGCCAAAGTGGACAATACCTTGGTGCTTAAGAGTTTGGGCTGTTACAACTATAACATGCAAAAAGAGAAAAATTAACACTTAAACTCTATAAAGTGATATATGCATGAATTCATATTTTTATGTTTGACTCTTATCAATAAGTTTTGTTATCCCATTCAGTTATTTGGTTAGGAAATTACAACGACCACTTATACATAATTTTGTTTTAATTTAGTAATTTTGTGGTTGAAGATATTTTAAGAGTTTAGAACTTTAATTCACTAAGAAATACATCTATTTTCAATAAATTCCTTATCTCAAGATATGTTTCTAACTTGAAGCAATTAGTCAACCAAATGTTGTCTCATGTGCTTTATTCATTCATGTTTTAATTTAGCAATTTTGTGGTTGAAGATATTTTAAGAGTTTAGAACTTTAATTCACTAAGAAATACATCTATTTTCAATAAATTCCTTATCTCAAGATATGTTTCTAACTTGAAGCAATTAGTCAACCAAATGTTGTCTTATGTGCTTCATTCATTCATGGTTGCCGTGTATGCTTTTATTTTACTTCTAGTTTACTAGTTGGGATGATAGAATACAACTCATAAGTTTTTTTATTTGGCTTCCACGGGGTGAAAAAGATGGGTGTTTGTGATTGATATATGCTAATTTATGAAATAAGTACAGTAGAAAATTGATTTGCTATTACATTTAAGCTTTTCAAGCTGCTGGAGCAAGCTACGGCTGTCCAAGGAAGGATAGGTTGTGGTTTGGTGACTGTGGTTGAAGGCTGCAGGGGGATCTGCAGCTGGAGGGCTGAAAGATGACTTGTTGCTGGAGAGCTGCGGGATGCTTCTGCAAAATTTATGGACAGCAGGTGTTGGGAGGGGAAGGAGGTGAGAAGAAAAGGGTCCTGGGGGGATTTAAGAGGAAGTGATGAAATATTAAGAAGTAGAAGAGAACTTGAGATGGGGGGAGAATGAGATTAGGCTTGCATAAGATCTCCAAAGAACTTTCAATTTCATTAATATAAAAACAAAAGAAAAAAAAAAGAAAAAAAAAAAAAAGCTTGTAGTTTGCTATCAGCTAGTTTGCTTTTGATTTTCAATAAAACTGGCTGATTCAATTTAGAAAGGGCTAGTTGGGTCTTGATTGGCTGATCAAGCCTTTGTTTAAATATTGCTTTTAATTTCTTGATTGAATTCTGCTGCAGTTTTGGTTGAAACTTATTTTGGATGCTAGGATTGGTTGCACTTGTAATCTAATCCGGGCCTGATAAGAGTTGGATAGCTTCACTTGATTATTCCTACTATGTTGAATGTTTTTTAATATGAATAATTTTTGTACTATCTTTTTTTTCTCATATTTAAGTAAATCTTTGAATTTGAATACCGTTAATGCCTTGAAGATAATGACATGATATGAATAAGCTTCATCCTTGAACCTCTAGATTTTTCAAAAATGGAATTGTCATCATATGAAATTTTGATTAATAGTATTTATCTAATTCTTGAGACTCGCAAAAGCTTTTCATGTTCTTGCTAGGGTGATTCTGAATAAAATTTGAAGACCATGTTCTTAACTAATCAAAGATATCAAAGGTGGGTAGTCATAATTCTATATTATGATAATCTTATAGTTCTATTGATTATTGAAAGTAGGTATCTATCTATGTAAATAGCATGGCACCAATTGATTGTTTTGGAACTATGTAGAAATTTTCAGTTAAAACATTAGACAGTTAACTAGTTCTTACCTTTTCAAATCTAATTAAAGCCCAATAAGTCTTTTATAATGCATAAGAAAACCATAGCAAATGATTTGCTGCATTATTAACCCAAATTTCATGTTCTACTTTTTCAAAACATGAGGTTCTGCATATTTCCATGTAAACTAGGTCTTTTCTTAAGTTACATGGATCAAGAGAATTAGGATGATATATATAGAACATGTGAAGTTTAGATTTAGAAAACCTGAATTTTAAATATGCTGCTATGGAATATAGTGGTCGGCAAAACATGATTCTTACCCTTAAGCCAGCAGGCATTGTATTTTCAGAACTTAAAATATATTTCCTTATAAGGAGACACTTTTGTCGATCCTTAAAGGTGGATGTTGTGGTTGATGCTTACATATCAAACCGTCAATGGCTAGGTTTAAGTACTATTTATCATCTCGTACAGTAGGTTGATTGGAATGCTTGTTACAGCATTCACTTGGAAGTACTTCTGCTCCAACTTCTTTGGGCTCTTTTCTTACAGTCTGCTCTTGTTTTGGCTAAAGAAGAATTGTTTAAACATTTTGCTTATTATAAGATAATGATATAATTTTGTATAATATTTACTCAAATTATTGATTATCAATATCTAACGTGATGATTATTATCACATGGTTGAACGGCAAAGCTTGTGGAAGATGAGTCAACTGCATCCTCTTTTGGTCATCTTTGTCCATGTTACTTCATCTTTTCACTTGTCATCTTCTTCGCCCAAGTCTTTTATTTTTGTATCCTGGTCATTGTCCTCATGTCTTCGTTACTTTGTGCACTTTTTCATACACTTTGTGCGCCTTCGCCCATTTCATTTTCTTTGGCGAATGTGGGTTGTCCTTTGATCAAACCTACTCAACTGTCATGATTTTTTTTTCTTAGTTATTGGGGTAATTCGTCTTTCTCTTTATTGCTGTGCTTCATCTCCTTGGAGTTAATATCACCAAAGTTAACTTCATCTTCTAAAGTTTTTTTTTTATTTCATTTGATAAATTTGAAGTACTACTCTTTATTCTATTATTGAATTCGTTGGAATTTAGAATTGTATATTCACAAGAGGCGATTTTAGTTGCCATCCTTGCCATCTCTGAAGGGATACATTTCACTTGGGTGAGTAGGGCCATACGATGGGTTTGATTACTACATTTTGCTTCTCCCACTACATTTACATTTATTTATTCTAGTACTCTTGAATTATACGTTGTTGTTCTTACTATAATTTTTTCTCCTTGATGTCATCCTTCTATTGTATGTGCCTATTCTTCATGATGCCTGTTTCGTCATCAAGTTTGTTCTTCCGAGTTTGGCATGGTGGTAGCTCATTTGAGTAATTAGTAGTGTTTGTTGTTGGTTTATTTCCCTAGTTATTAGTGGAAAAGACAGTGATAGCGTACCCTACTATGCCACTCAACCCAGCTGCTGGTGCCAAACTCTTCAATACTTTCCTCAAATCTATTCTTCTTTCAAATACCTTATTCCGCATATTCTCAAACTTGCAAATTCAGCGTCAGCTTTTGGAAAGAACTTGCAACTGACTTCAAATCACTCTCATGGGAACAATTAAGATAATGTAGAATCATGAAGGATCGATTATCCTATGTCAACCTCTCAAATCTGAAGCTAGGAGGTTATAAACCTTCTTGGGCGAGTTGCCAATATCGAATTCGACTTTCGCCCGATCCATTTAAGCAGTGATGTCGAGGATGACATCGTTCTTAAGTGGGGGAGTCTGTAATAACCCACCCGGTCGATTTGACCAAATTTGATTGGATTAAGAGAAAATTTAAGATCCTAATGTAAGTTAAATAAACATTTAATAAAATTTTTCTTAGATAAAGCATAATGAAGGGAGCCTACTGTAAGAAATTGAGCGCAATTGGGATCCCGGATCTTCCTAAATAAATTCGTAAAATTTAAACTTCAGAGACCAATAATAAGAAAAATATAAATCTGAATTTAGAAATTTTTGTATATTCAGGTTAAGCATCAAATAAGGATGCTATGTTTTAAGTTTAGCTAATGTTCAAAATCTCAATTTATCGTAGTGAATTTTTGAAATTTTTCGCTTAAAAATTAATATAAAATAAATTACTCGTCTAAATTCAATAATTTTTAGACGTGTGTGTTCGTCCAATTGAGATGCTCGTTTTGATACTAAGTTTGTAATTTTTGGAATTCGACTGACTATCGATCATGGCTCGATCGAGAAATTTCAGCCATTCATTTTAAATCGAATGGTTATATTGGATTATGTTTTGGCTTTAAATGAATTCCTGAATAGTCCTAAACCTAATGAGTTGCCAAACCTAAGTTTATTTTTCTTTTTTTCAGCCGAGAGCCACTCCCTTGCACAATCGCAAGTTGAGGCCGCTATTTCTCTTCTTCCTTGCGGTCATGCGTAGATCGCCTCTTCACCTCCATTGTCAGCACTCAAATCCTCTCGATCTTCCCCAAGTCGAGTGCTGGCCTGCTCTACCTGGTTGAAACCTCTTAAGGCCAAGCATCTTCTTCCTCCTCCATGGCCTAGCCGCAAGCCCTCACCTCTCCTAGCTCTCGACAAATGGCCGATAGGCCCTCACCTCTTCTAACACTCGGTAGATGGCCGAGTAGTCTTAGTCTCCTTCCCTCTCGGCAGGAGGCCGAGAAGCCTCCGCCTCTTCGCTCTCGGCTAGAGGCCGAGAGCAGCCACACCCATTCTCGCCAATCCCTCCTTCCATTCGGCCGAGACCGCAGCTGTTCTTCCTTTTCATGGTAAGGATTTTCTCCCATTGTAGGTTGCACTTCTCTTTTGGGCTTGAGATCGATTCCTTAATCGTTATGAGGCTTGTTGAATGAATTTTCTTAATTAGATCAAGATTAGCTTATTATTTTTATGTTGTAAGCATATTCTTTAGAATTTTAAGATCAATATGTTATTCTTATGTTAGTTCCATGTTTCATACAAGAACTACACTATCTGTTATGCCATTTTTTATATATGGTAACCTTTAGGGTCATGTAAAAGTTAGCCGAGAAAATGAACTTTATATGTTATGTGCTTTGTCGAGTTAAGCATAGTTACTTTTCGATCTACTGTCCGTTGCTTGATGCATGTGAATTGGCTCTCCATTTAAGCATAATGTTATATATAATGTTGTTGCGTTAGTGTGGCTTGCTTCATTAAGTTTTGCTTAATAATTTTAATTAATTTTAACTTTCATTTCTTCAGTCTTTACAGCTATTTCAAATTTTAATGAATTAGAAATTGTTTAACTCAGAATTTACACAATCACCACTATGTTAAAGTTGTGTATTCCTAAAGTATGGGCTGATTATTTAACACCAAACTTGAGTTATCGGTAGCAGTGTAATAGCTTTTATTTCATATCATAGATATATATTATTATTCAATTGAAGATAATTCCATAAATTATTCAAAAAAAGAGTGACAGTGTCTATTACTTCTATTAGAATATTAACTATTGTCATGCATGCAACCCTCCTTTTCTGAAGTTATTTATGTGATGATGATTTATTTTAATTAGTAGGCTTGTAGGTTCTTTAAGATAATTAGTTCATGCAAATTGAGTTGCAAATCTTCATATTTAATTTTCTGATTGATCTTAGTATAGCTAGCTTGTATGATTCATTAATCCATTACACTAATTCTTACCCATCATTACTCAATTTAATATCATGAGATTTGCATGAATGTTGTAGATTAGTATTGGGTGATTTCATCTCCATCAAAGTTATAAAGAGTTATGTTCAATATGAATCCATGAATCCTCATAAGAATGGTTGTTGTTGCTCTTATCGAACTATTTCTTATAATCTTGTGAATCCCTCCTTAGCATGCCATATTTCAGTCTTCAATCTTTAGCTGTTGAGTATTTGAATAAGTTTTATATAGTTTAGATTGTTAATAAGGAAAGCAACTCTTATCAAAATCTTTATCGCTAGTCGCTTTCTATGCAATTGTTGTAGGTGCTGAGAATGACGCTTCATCTTAATCAAAGCATTAAGCTGCAAGCTCAATCATCATTAAAGGTACGTTAAGTACTTAGAACTTTATTGAGTTCTATATTTATTTAATTATGCAATTTTCTTTAGCTCTATGTATAGTGCGCACATCACTTGCATAGATATTAGCATTGTTATTAATTAATTGTTGTTTGTAAATAATGGAATTAGGGCGTATGAACTTTTTGATATTGTAGGAGAGTTTTGCTACTTAATGAGTTTTCACAAAGTAGCATTCTTAATTTACTTGAAATATTATTTGCTCTATGTAAATGAAATCTATATTCTAGCGAGTACTTTTGTTAATTACTCTTGCATTTAGGCAAGCATTATTTTGTCATTTTTAGGCATATAGTTGTCCAATTAGGATGTTTGAGGAATTGATTTACTCCTTGGACAATAGTCATATCATCAAATTAAAATAATTTCATTTAGAATCCTATTTTTTCAAAGTGACCTTTTAGTCTCTTAAAATATTATTTTTTTGAGGAAATAATGTCATTTTGTGTAGAATATAGTCGAACCCATTGATTTCTCTCATGATACTTAAATCAATAAAAGTCAGAAATTAGATATTTCATTGAGTATGATTGAACTCAATGGAACCTCTTTTTAGTTCAAAATTTAATATCATTTAACATTGAATAACTTAGACTTTAGATGCTTAGTATCCTAAGTTAAGGGACTTAAATCTATATTGGAGTTTAATCTCTTAACTTCTAATCTTGATATATCATATCAAAATTGGTTGTAGAAACGGAAACGTGTAATATTGGTCGATCGATTTATTCATTAAACCTTTGTAGGTGACCTTTTCTGATTCTGAATTAGAACTTGGTAAGTTCTAATGTTTAACTTTATAAGGTCGGTAAATTTTGGATTATACTTGATAGTTGGATATTGGAGATCATAAGCGTGTATGCTCTCAAAATAGATAGAATGGATTAAATTAGAAAACAAGTGATATCATTGAGTTTTGTATATTGTTATTTATACATTATCTTATATGCTTTACTTCCTTGTTTTAAACATTTATATTTGTGACTAATAGATGAAACATGGAATATTTGAGGAATATTCTATGTTAGCTTTGAAAATTTCATAAGGCATATAAATGAATAATCAAATGAATGATTTAATATGAATCAATAAAATATTTAACATTTGAAATGGAATTTGTTTTACTTAGTCTGCCTCTACAATATTATGGTAAATTGAGATTCGGATGCAGTTCGGTGCCCAAGTAGTTTAGTCCTGGAGGATAATTATATTTGAGATGATGTATTGATCTAGAAAATTTCTCCTAGATGATTTATTTTCAATGGACCTGTTGACCTGAGAAATTTCTCCCAAATGCTTCAGAAGACTTATTTAGTGGCTAGATGAGCCACCATTTTCTGTTATGTCAGTTCTAAGTAAGTATATGTTCGTATGAGATGGCATTTTTCATCATATTTTTAGATTAATATTCTTCAGTATTTATACAACATTTCTAAAGTTATAGTATTTTTAGCATTTATTTATATGATCAGCAGTTCTCAATTTCATATGAAAGCATGTTAAGATGTTAGTCTTTTATTTTAGTTATATATATTCATTTTATTTGAAAATCAGGATGAATAGAATTGATCATATTTACTTAGAATGTTTCTTATACTTAATAGTTTTTATATACATTGCTTAACCTTTTCTACAACTTTTCACATTTTTTGTTAAGTTATAATTGAATGATTATAGTTTTTACCACCTTCTTTTGTTGCTTTGCAGCTTATATTTGCTTATGATGATTTGTGATATCTTAAATTTAATTAAAATTGTGCACGTACTTAAAATTATGTAAGTCTAACTAAATTTTCTCTTTTTTTTGCTGTGCCCTGTCATATATGTACATATGACAGATCAAGAGTATATGTCAGATTCAACACTTGATGATTAATCTTAATAGAAGGATAAAGTAAGGTGTCATGCAAAAGGAAATATGCATTATATTTCTTTTCCCGTATTTAATCAAAATGTAATAAATAAGTTTTTCTTATTCTTATTCATATGCTCTTATTCTTCTGCATTTGATGTATTGCATGTGAATGAACAAATGTGAATTTTGTCTAGATGCCTTTTTTTTTCTGCATTTCTATACTGTATATGTTTCTGACAAGATTCTACTCACCTCGTGATTAGTATCTTGGATATATTGTCTAATATTTGTGGTATTAATGATGACGACCACCTAATTTTTGTTGAGTTAGTGATAACTCGACAATGGTTAGGAGGCGACCGCCACAATTAACATCATCAATAGCATAATCAGTGGAACAAGCAACATTAGTAGGTTTGTCTAAACTACAAATTTCATTTGTAGTATTTTGAAAATAATCATATTCCTCTATCTTTTCAATGCTAGCAACTAAACAAGTGTTACACATAGGACTAGTAATATGAAGAACATTTTCAATTGATGTAATAGCAACTTCAAAAGCATTAAGAGCAGTTTCCTTGTCTAAAACAATATTGTTAAAAATACAAGCTGTGGGGGCTTTAGCAAATTCTTCAGCATATAAAGTCATAGTAATAATGTGTTCAAAATAAAAATTTTCAAGTTCAGAATTGATAGCATACTCGACCATGGAACATGACAAATTTACCTCTAGTTCCGATGTATTAAACCTCTTTATATCAATTTCCAGGTGTTCATGTGTGGTCAGGCTGACATTTAAAGTAGATGAGTTGACATTTAAAGCAAAAATATTTTCATTATTTAATGGATCATGGCACAACTCAGCATTAAGAAAAATTCTAGGCGTAGCAATTTGGGGGGTGCCCAGAACCTGCATATGGCGGCCGCCCTTAATCAACTAAGATTAAGTGGTGGTCGTTATGGGGCAATCTCTCACTTATCATTAAATTAGGTTTTCATCTCTTACCCACTAAAAAGGGAAGGATATGCAATACATAATATCTGAAACATTCACAAAATGAGCATACTAGAATATCAGAGTGCAAAAGAAAAGAATATCAAATTTTAACATCCATACATCCATAATCTAAGATAGAATAACATCCATCATAGAATAAAGAAACAGTAAAGAAATACACAAATACCTGTATTATTATAACATAAGTTTTAAGAAAGCAACAAAAGAACTCTCGTCCTCACTAAAATAAAAACAACATAAATTAAGGCTCCTCATGTAAGAGCCCTAGTGTTGTTACTTGATAAATCCTAAGATTTATAATAAAATGAAAAAAGAAATATTAGAAATTTCATGTTATGATAGTTTGCTTTGATGGTTTTTCTTCATATTTTTAGGAAAAAGACAAGCTGAGGAAATTATAGAGCAAAACTCAAATTATGGAGTAAAACTCAAATTCTAGAGGAAAACCGTTGTCACGCTCCCAAGCGCGCCACTGCGCGCTGCGACTTATGACTTTCGAAAGTCTGTCGCAACTGAATAAAAATTTAAATGAAATGATTATATCCACCACTGCACGCTACAACATATGACTTTCGAAAGTTTGCCATTGCAGCGCTGCAGCGGTATATAAATTTGATGAAATTAAATTATATCCGCCACAGCGCGCTGCGGCAGATTTAATTTGAAAGTCTGTGGCTATAGCGCGTTGCATCGGTATATAAATTTAATGAAATTAAATTAGAACCGCTACCTCTCGCTGCAGCAGATTCAAATAGAAAGTCAAGCGTTACAGCGCGCCACTGCGGAATAAAAGATCAAATGAATGAAATTTAATACAAGCACGCAGTGGACCACGTTCGAAAGTTAAGCGCTTCAGCGCGCCCCGACGGAATGAAAGATAGAATAGATGAAATTTAATACAGGTGTGCAGTGGATTATGTCCGAAGGTTGAGCGCCATAGCGCCCGCCATAATTTCTGCTAGTTTTGTGTATTAATGACAACATAGGGAGAGCCAAAATTCAAACCATTTGCTTTCCCCAGCTGTTTGAAATTCCAAATCAATTAACTCATTGCATTTTCGCAAGGGAATCTCAGCATATTTATCATTACAAGCAATTAAAACCTGGGAGTTTAAAGAATGGCAGAATTCATTACAAATGGGCTGAAGGCTTGCTTATTTAAACAACCATTTATGACTAAGAGAGGGTTCCCCTCTTTGACATTCCCTTATCAAAAATCTAAGCCTACTGTAAGAGAAGAAAAGGAGATCCTCTTCAAGGAAGGAAGAAGAGATCCACTCATGAGAGAAAAAGGAAGACCATCACCAAGGGGCTATAAGGGAAGAAGCTAGGAAAGCAAAAGAAAATCTAGAGAACATTATGAAAGGACTGTTCCTAGTATTCTCCTCAAACTTTTCTTTTTAATTTTCTTTTAGTTGAACCATAATAGGGTTCAGTTTCTTGTATATTTATTCTTCTTATATTTCTATTATAATGGAAGGCTAAACTGTGGCACCCCTCCCCTTAACCGCCAACAATCAAAGCCAAGGAGCGGGGTGTCATTCTAGCAAATCCCTCACTTATCATTAGATTAAGGTGTAATTTCTCAATCCACTAATAACGGAAGGATGTGCCTGGATGATGCAGCGGAATTAGTCACTAAGTATATACATTCATCAGAGTGCCGAAGCAAGACAATAAAATATGCTACATCCAATCCACCATAATACAAGTAAGAAGTAAACGTGCAGCTCAGAATAAAATAGTACAGTAAAAGAATATACACAAATATTTGAATTATTACATACTTTAAATAAGCTTTAATGAAAATGATAAAGCTCTCATTCTCACAAAAATAAAAGAGAAGTTAAGCTAAGGATATCTAGCGGTAGCATGCTCCTCCTGAATCTGATCTTCAGAAGGCTCGACTACCTCTAATAACTTGGAATCTATCATTGTTGGTTTCACAATGATAGGGCCCCAGCCAAAGAAAAGAAAAATCTTGTTAGACATATTGTCTAAGTATATTTTAGGCTGTTAATATTTCATGAGTTTTATGATATCACAATTTTACTTAGACTATAAAAACAAGCAAATCGTAAAGGTGCAGCAAGCATACAAATGAAAGAATAAGTTATAAATAAAGGTATTTCTAACTAAGAAATATGTGAGATAAAAGAACATACCTCAAAAGTAAGTTAAGACAAGGTTAGGCATACATATATAAATATAATAAGAAAAGTACTGAAAGAGAAGATTGATCCTAAATATACTGATGATCATATGACATATGCTAATTTAAAAGAAATTAACCCAACAGTGGTACATATAAGTAAGCAACAAGGGTATAACATCCTATAATATACAAGTAAATAAGTAAAGCAAGGTAGATTAAAGTCAAGTACGATGGTAAATAGGAAACAACGAACAGTAAATAATAAACAGTAAATAGTGAACATGTATGTAAGTACTGCCATATCAGAAGAGGACTAATCTAGCTTGCTGATATCAAAAAAAATTTAGTGTCAACGTGGAGGCTAAGGCGACAAAATATTCCTAGCGTCATCTGAGGATAGGCCGGAATAATAGAACTGAAAATGAACTGAAGAAGCAGTAATCATAAATGCAGTAATGTTTTAGTTATTTACTTTACTTTTATGGATATATTTAGAAGTAGCTGAGGAGTCAAGCACGTCTACAAGACTATACATGTTCCAAACTTAGCAAAACACTCCTCAATGAGTAATGCCAAGTACTCCTTATTTCTCTTTACCCATGTCCGATAGGGTTTATAAAATGTGCTAGATCAATAAGTAACTAAACCCAATGCAATGTTATTATAGATATTCTATGTTTTTATTTCATGCAACAATATTATATTGTATGACATGTTCAAGGAATAAGTCACAAAATACAAGAAATGCAAAAGCATAAGTAAAATAATAGTGAGCAAGGGACTTTACTACACAAGGTGACATCAGTTGTTATCTATATAACCATTTTAACTATTCCAAGTTACACAAGTTTAGGATCTCCAATTCCTACTATCAAGTGTAACTTAGAAGCATTATCTTATAAGTCAAAAGCAATTAGAACTGATCCGGTTCTAATTTAATTCATTCAATAACGATTATAAGTTAAATAAGAAATCATTACGTCATAAATAATAAATTTAGACGTTCTAAACTAAGATCTGATCAAGATTTACTAAAACTAAGAATTATGCATTAAACACTATGAATTGGAGTTAATCACATAATCTCAAGGTAATACTTAAGGACTTTGGTCTAAATCTAAATTGTGAACTAATGATTAAGGTAAATTCTATCAAGCAAAATCAAGACTTAATAGAATGAATCTCCTAGTCTTAATCTAAAATTAAAATATTAAATAATTATAATTAAGTATGAAAATCTAGAAATTAATAAAATTGATGTTTCATTCATTGAATAACCCATTTACTCAATGAATAAATTCTAACATAAGATCTACTCCTAATCTTAAGGGAAAAGGTCCTAGGGTGCAAGTGAAGTTCCTAAGGAAACTCCTAATGAAAAGATTTAGATATATTCTAAGAATTAACTAAATTTAATTTAATTTAACTTAATTTGTTGTTTTTATTTAATTAGGGAAGTTAGAATGAATTTTAGCTAAGTAAAGCATATTATCCTAAGAGATTTTCAAGCCTAAATTATGATGTTTGACAAATTATTCAAATTATGGGATTTAAGACTTAAATTGATCATAAATTAGTTTCATTACTATTTTTAATGATTTAAAAGATATTTTAAAGGTTAAGAACGCTAACCTAAATTTTGAGCAAAATGACCATTTTGCCCCTACTTAAGGGTCCAAAAAGCTACTTTTTAATTTATGGTTCCAAATTAGATTTCCTTATTATCAAATAATTCCTTACTGTTTAACATAAATATAGACAGTAAGTATACCAAATTTAGATAAGAAATTTGACCCAAAGGGTGATTTAGTAATTTTTTCCTGATGGAATCTAAAAATTTGTGCAGTTTATTATTGCTTACTATTCAATAATTATATAAAGTCCAAGAATATTAAATTTCGAGGTCTATTGGATTAGTTATGAGTGTTCTAAGTTTAAGGGTAAATGTGTCATTTCTAGGGTTAAGAGGGGTCAAAAACCTAACTTTTCCATTTGAGATCCAAATTTAACAAACACAATGGCTATAGCTTTCATATATCACATTGAGTACTTTAACTAAGAGTAGACTAAAGTTGGACCTCATTTGGCCATATTATGACCTAATTAAGGTTATGAGTATTTTGGTGAACCTAGGATTTCCAATGATCAAAACCCAAATTTTATTTCAGTTTACTGTTGGCATTTAATTCTTAACCTAATTAGCATCTTGAATTTCTTAATTTGGAGTCCAAATGATCAAGTTATGGTTATCTCAATGTTAGGGTTCTATTTTTTTGAAAGGGGTCAAAACCCAATCTTTTCTACATTTAAAAATCACGTACAATCTTATAAAATGCTTAATTTACTAAAACTATGCTCAAATTTGATATATTTCGGCCCCATTGGGGTCATAGGGTCATTAAAATGTAAAAAATATAAAGTTTCAGCAATGCCGGACTGTTCTGGGCAGTTCCAGACAGTTATGGGAGCTACGGCGCGCTTTAGCGTCTTCTGGCCGAAATCCAGGTGCTACGCCGCTCTGCAGCGGATTCAACTCAAAGCTCAAGCACTGCAGCACACTGGAGCGCGCTACGGTAGACTCATTTTCAAAACTCGGGATGATGATTTCGCCTGTGCAAAAACCGCAACGAGATATCTTTTGAGCTCAAATACTCTCAACCTAGAGCACTTCACGTGTGGTGCCATATACCGATGGAAAGATATTTCTGTGACCTTTCCATCGATAACAAAATTGGCACAAAATGATTATTCTAACTATATAAACAATGGAGTTAAAAGTTCAGGTGTGTAGAAAGAAAGAAAAATAGAGCAACTTTATCTTCATAAATTACAAACCTAATGGGCTATAATGAACTCCAGAATCTCAACACAGATTCTTTAAGGATGCAACATAAGCTTAAGAGTAAAATGAAGTAACCATTGAATCCATTCAATGGGGAAAGGAGGTACCTTGGACTTGCAAATAATAGATTTATCTAAAGATCATTGGGAGCTCGAGAGCTTGAGGGTTAAGTTTTTTCTTCTTCTTCTACTGCTAGCAAGAGGAGGAAGAAGTCTAAAGTTTGTTCTAGCAGCAAGTACATCAATGAAGGGAAGAACTTCAGTTGAGCAAAATACCAAGGGAAGAGGGCTGTGGACAATCTTTATGGAGGAGAGGGGGGAAAAATGGCTCATTAATGAGCCTTCCCATCAATCATGGAGGGGAAGGTGAGGGCAGTAGCTCACTTGAGTGCAAAGTATGGGGGGGAAGGTGTAACAACCCAGGTTGTTACCTTAGTCAATTATGACTAATCTTAGTCTTAAATGTAATTATAAGTGCTAATAAGATCAATCAGAGTCAACCTCTAAGACCCAGTCCAAATTAGGAGTCAAATGGATCAAATCATGATTTCTAGAAAATCCAAAAACCCTAAAATTTGACCTATTTAAATTGACCTCCGATCGAAAAACGGACTTCGCCATTGCGCTCATTGACCCCAAATTAGCTAGGGGTGAAGTTTTCATGTCAATCGGAAGTCGTCGAAAATTTGACGAATATTTTAATAATATTTAAAATACCCAAAAAAATATGAAATTAAAATACTCATCGGATCAAAAATCCGACCTCGCCATTGCGTTCCTCACCCCTCAAATAGCTAGGAAAACATATTTAAAATTTTTTTTTCGAGACTAAATAATAAATTGAATTTAATTATAATTTAATAATTTAATTATATTATTTAAATTAATATTCCCTCAAACGGCGCCGTCAAGATCACTCCGCGCCGTCCACTTGCATGCCGTCTGCTCGTGCCGTCTGATCCTCGGATCATTCAGAGCCGTTCGATCAGAAGGATCGAACGGCTCGAGGCCTTCGTCCTCGAGACCTCCGCGGTCCCTCCACGCGGCGCCCCGCCGCACGCACCACCCAACCCAGACGCTTCAGTCCTCGCCAGCTCCGCCTCGACCCCCCATAACTCCTCTGCGACAGCAGCAGCACCGGGTCACGCAAGCTGTGAGCAATTGGGAGCACTTCCAGTTGAAAGCGAACCCTGAAGGCCCCGCATCCGTCGATCTAAGTACCGTTCGAACTCCATATTCCTTATACAATTAAAGAAATTGTCAATGTGCATGTCTATTTCATGTATTAGATTAGGAGATGCTCGGTTCCGATCGTCTGGAAGACGATCCGATCGATTCAATTTCGCTACATTTCTACAGTACTTACCGTTACTAAGAACTGCTGAACCCTAGGAATCTAGGTTAGATCCCCGTCGACGGTCCCGACCGTCCTATCCGCCGGTGACACCGCCGACAGATAGCTCTCGTCAAGCCCCTGCTGGCACCGAGCAGGCCCAGACCTGCTCCGCCGGGAACGCCGAGATTTTGCGTGCCCTAATTCCCCATCGCTCGGGGGTTTGGGACGAAGGCAATCGCCTTCGGGTCTGGCCGGGTCGCCCCGAGCCCGGCCCGCGTCCCTTAGGGCGCGCCGAGCGAGGGTGGGGCCCGCGCCTGCGTCTGCGCTGACGCCGTGTGGGGCCGGCGCGGCTCCGCCCGCCTATCCTGGCATAACGCGTGTCACGCGGCGCTGCAGTGGGGCCCGCTCGCAGCGCAACGGCAGTGCTGTTGCGTCGCGTGTCTTCAGTGGGTCCCGCTGCCATCATTCTTGCAGAAAAGATATAAAACATATAATTATAAATATAATAATTGTATATTAGTATAATTAATATTATAACTAAGTATATTATATGTATTATATTAGGAATATTAGTTTAATTATGGTTAGTTAAAATTTAATTAAACTATTCTGTTAGATTTGACTTAGAGTATTAGATTAGCTTAATTAAGTATTTTAGGTGAATAGAAATCTGTGGATTAAAACCATTAATCATTATTATTAAACATAATGGTTAATAGACTAACTTAATTAGTTAGTTAAGTTATTAAACAGTAAGCATAAAAATTAAATCTAAATTTATTTTTTAATTATTAATTGCTAATTAATTAATAAGGTATTATAATAACTTGTAAGTATAATTAGGAATTTAATATACAGCAATAACTAAGATTCAATTAATGATTTACTTATGATTAATTAATTGATTTTATTAATTAAATATGATTAAAACTAATTAAATAACTAAGTGGTAAAAATAGTAAGATCATAATTAATTAAATAATAGATTAGCTGTTAGTTAAACTATATTAATAAATATAGAAGAATATATTTCTTTTATTTTAGGGATGAATAGTAAAATAATCGTATTTTTGAATAGTAAAACTTAAAAGTTTAATAACTTTTTATAGGATGATCCAAATATAGCCAATATAGGTCTCAAAATACTCAGAAAAATAAATAGAATCAAATGACATAATATAAAAATTAATTTTGAAGTACGCATAATGATGTAACATTTTAAGATCTCTTTAGGACCTCATAACTTTTGACCTAGTTGACCAAACATAGTCAATATGGGTCTTAAAATACTCAGGAGATCGGCCCCATCACCGTAGTAGTATTAGTTTTCCCATTTGGATATCAGGATAAAAAGTCAACCCTGGAGCTCAGAGTTGACTTTAGTGAAAAATGACCAAAATGCCCTTAAAATTCAAATGATCATAACTTGGTCAAATCAACTCCAAATTCAAAAATTCAAGATGCTAACTAGTTTAGAATTCTAATTTCACCGATAAACTGAAATAATATTTAGGATCTGAACCCTAAAAATTTAGAAAATGACCAAAATACCCCTGGCCTCATTTTGGTCATAACTTGACCATTTGAAGTCCAAATCGGACATACTCACTGTCTATCTTCAAGTTAGATAGTAAAGAATCAGTTGGAATTAAGAGAATTCAATTCTGACATGTAAGTCAAAAGTTGACTTTTTGAGCCTTAAAGTAGGGGCAAAATAATCAGTTTGCCCTAAGATTGAACCAAGTACTCTGAACCTCTAATTTACATTTCAAAACTCTTAAACTAATGTTATAAATATCTTAGTGACATCTAAGTGAGTGTAATCAACTATTAAGTCAGATTCTAAAATTTCCCTAAGTCTTTAACACTACACCTTAAGGACCCCTTCCTAAGACTAGGACTAGATCATAGGTTAGAGTTCATTCATTGGGTAAATAGATTACTCAATGGGTGAAACCTTAGTTTTATTAATTTTTAGACTTTTCTTTTATTTTATAATTTGTTCTGATTATTTTGTCTCTTAACTTTAGTTTTAAGATAGGAGGATTATCCTATTAAGTCTGATTACTTAATAGGATTTGCCTTAACTATTAGATCACTTATAGAATAAAACTTAGAACTTAGTCATACCCATCTTGGATTATATGATTAAACCTAATTGTCGTAGTGTTTAATCCATAATCTATAGGTTTTAGAAGATCTTGATCAGATCTTAGATAGGACGTCTAAATTTACCAAAATTAGGATGTATGATTTATTAATTTAACTCATAGTCGTCTATCTGATTGAACTAGATTAGAACCTGATTAGTTCTAATCCTTTGTAACTTATAAGGATGAGTTTCTAAGTTACACTCGATAGTAGGAAAACGGTGATCCTGAACTTGTGTAAATTGGAATAGCTAAAACGAATAATAGAAAACAAATGATATCACTATATTAGTAGAGTCCCTTACTTATTTTTGATACTTTGTGCTACGCATTCCTTATATATTTGTGCTTAATTCTTTGGATATTTCATATAAGAAAACTTTGTGCATAAAATAAAAACTTAGAATAATTAAAATAATAATTGCCTTTGGGTTCATTCTCTGGGAGGATGTTGGTGCACATTTACCCTATTAGACGGGGTAAGGAGTAATAAGGAGGCTTAACATTACTCATTGAGGAGAGTGTGTTAAGTATGGAACCCGCGTAGTCTTGCAGACGTGCTTGACTCCTCAACTGTTTCTGAAACGTGTCCACAGAAACAAAGTAAAATAACTAAAAGATTTTGCATGTGTGATTACTGCCTCCTCAGTTCTGCTGCTGAATTCTGTCTACCCTAGCCCTGAAAGGCTATGAGAATTTATGTCTGCTCAAACCCTGAAAGGCTTGGGGTTTTTACCGGCCCAATGACCAACTTTTTGATATGACAGTCTTTACATACCCGTTTTAATTTTTTAGCTTACTGTGTACAGTGTTCAGATGCATGTTTCAGTTAGCTATTTTTCTTTACTTACCCGCTTACCTATACATATTTATAGGATGTTAGACTTTTCTGCTTATTATACGTACCATGTTCAGATTTCTGTCACTTAATTTGCATATACCGCATGATCATCCGCATGTCTAGGATTAGTCTTTATTTTCAGTACTTTTTACTTATTATGTTATATGCCCGTTCCTTGCTTAGCTATTGTGCTTTTGCCTCATTTGTTGTTATGTCCCTATTTTCCTTATACGCTTACTGCACCTACTGCTTAGTTACTTTGTTGTGCATAAGTTGTAAATGGTGATATTATAGAACATATGAAAATTAACAGCCTAAAATATACTTAGACAATTGTCTAACACAAGATTTTTCTTTTCTTTGGCTGGGGCTCTACATTGTGAAACCGACAATGTCAGGAATAGAGCAATTTGAGGATCCAGTACCTGAAGAGGAGACCTATTTAGAGGAGGCGTAGCAACTGGGACCGGAAGACATTTAGCTTTCTGTTATATGTGAGGATGAGCGCATTTACACTTTTCTTTTTCTTAAACTTTAATTGATGTAATAATACAGGTACCTATGACTGCGTGTTTGGGTTATTTTATGCTTGTATTCTGAGTTATGTCCCATATTTATTATATTGTGATGCTTGGATGTCATTTCTTAAATTGCTTCCGCACTCTGTATGATTTAGTAGATAGTGACTGATATTTGATTCTGTGCTCACTCCTTCCCTTATTAGGTGGATTATGGATTTCATCCTAATCCAATGATAAGTGAGGGGTTAGCCAGAGTGACACACCACCACTTAGCTTAATTCTGCGGATTAAGGGGTGGGGCGCCACAAAAGGATCTGGGAAAGAGGAAGGAGTAGCATAGGGATCAGCTAGAGGGAAATAAGAGGGAAAAATAGATTTATTTGATTATTCAAATTTAATTAATTAGTGCTTTAAAATAAGAAAAATCAGATTTTATAAATGTGCTCCGAAAAATCCCAAAACTTCACCCCTAGCTAATTCAAGGGTGAGGAACGCAACATTGAAGTCGGATTTTGATTCCGATAAGTATTTAATTTTCCTATTTTTTGGGTATTTAATTACATTAAAATATTCGATAAAATCTGACGACTTCCAACCGAGTCCAAACATCACCCATAGCTAATTTGGGGGGTGACAAGCGCAATGATGAAGTTAGATTTTGATTTCAAGGTCAAATTAAATATCTCAATTTTTTAATTAATTAATTATTATTAAAATAATCCACATATTAAATTGAGCTCCGAATCGCTCCAAATCTTCAAGAATTGATTATAATGACTAGATGAACTCAATAGAATGATAATTATGATGCAATTAAGCTAAGTAACAACCTAGGGTTATTACATAAATACTTCTTGGGGAGAGTTGGGCCTTTATCATGTAAAGAGTAAAGGGACAAAAGGTGTTAGTATAAAATTCTATTAATAAATAAAAATCTTTTTCATTTATATTTAAGATATGTTCTTGTTTGCATGATGTGGAATGATTAAATATCTTGTGTCTATTAAAATGGATTGTAATGAAAATAATGCTAAGTCAACTCGACACTTCAAGTTGAGAGGGAATACACATAAAGGTCCTTGTCGCGAACACATATTTGCTGTGTGAGGATTCTCGATGTAAGACACCTTGGGGTTGAAATGGAAGGTTGATTGGGTAACATTAATTCTCTTGTGCCCCATATCTCACCAATTGGTGCAAAGCTAAGTATGTTTGCATTAGTTCTTAGAGCCCAATGACAAGCTCTTGAGCCTAATTACACTATTCCTTGAGCTCAGTCGAGAAGTCGATGCATGTGAGCCAAGAGCCACTAATCAAGCTCTATGGCTCATCAGACATTAAATGAAGAAGAGGACTCATTGAGTGTTTATGGATGATGTGACATAAACCATGTGGCCCAGTGAATCCACTTCCTTAATTAAACTGCGCATGTAACGTGTGATGCTAGTTGGTGGAAATCAAGCTTGTGTGATTGTCGAATTAAAATGGTATTTTGATAACCTAAAACTAGGAAATCTTAATTAACTAAATACGATCACATGAGAGTTTATGTGCTAAGATCGAACCCTTATGCATTAATCTTGTGCACTGGACATGAGTTAGTTGGAATTAGAGGACAAATCTAAGGAATACTATCTTCACTTGATTTTAAATTGAATGAAAATAATTTCATTAGAAGTTAATTGAGTGTGAGTATTAACAATATTCCCTTAACAATTGCATGATGAAGACCCAACTCTCCCTTCTTTATCAAATAATATCTTAATTTAAGATCTTTACATTGTTAATTAGGAGCCATTAAAAATCTAAAATATCTTAGTCAAAATATTATTAAAAGTAGATACACCCTAGTATCAAAATACATTATTCCCTAAGGATGATAAATCTCAGAACTTACCTTCCAATTATTACTTCAGACAATATACACTTGCATGCAAGCGCATACGTGTATTTACCATCTATCAATTTTTTGGCATCGTTGCCTGGGAATGGTCTCTTGTTTTGTATTAATGATAATCTATTAGTCAATAATGATTTAGACATCTTCTTTTGCATATACTTTTATTTTTTTGTAATTATATCTATTGTTAATTGTAGCTAGATTTTTAATTTAGTTTCTTTATTTTATAAGTACTGTGCTGTTAAACTCAATTGCTTAATTATTTGATCTATCTAACTTTATGAAATTGCATGAGTAGGAGAACTTATTCTACTATATTATTTGACTCTGAAATTGAATGAACATATTTACGAGCTATAAGAGAACAATCAAATTCGATCCAAGCACAAGTAGAAATAGATAATGAATTAAGAAACCCTGGGGAAGTGCTTAAAAATAATAAAAGTAGAGCCCTTAGAGATTATTCCCTGCCAACCATAGGTGGAGTCCCCAATGCAATTGTTAGACTGGCCATTAAAGCTAATAACTTTGAAATAAAACCTTCATCACTGAATATGGTTCAAAATAATCAGTTTAGTGGTCTAGCTACTGATGATCCTAATTCGTATATTTCCAATTTCTTAGAAATATGCAACACTTTCAAATTTAATGGTGTGTCTGATGATGCTATTATGTTGAAAATTTTTCCTTTTTTATTGAGAGGCAGAGCAAAAATTTGGCTCAGTTCTCTACCTGGTGAGTCAATTAAAACATGGGACAACTTAGCTAAGTATTGTTCATCTCCAATTTCTCTCAACAAAATGGAAAAGATTTGTATGATGGTTGGGAGTGTTTTAAGGACTGCTTAAGGCGTTGCCCCCATCATAAGTTTTCTTTGTGGATGTAAGCACAAACATTCTACAATGGACTGAATACACCCATAAGGACACTCATAGATGCAGCTGCAAGTGGATCTTTAAGTAGCAAAACCCATGAAAAAGCATGTGATCTCTTAGAAGAGATGGCCAGCAATGCTTACCAATGGCCCATTGAGAGGCTTAATTTTAACAAGAAGGAAGCAAACTAAATTAATGAAACCAATCAAATCTCAGCTCGACAGAATGAGATTAATTCCCTGAATAATAAGATAGATAACATGAATATTAAAAGTGTTCAAGAAATTTACTGTGAATTATGTGGGGGTAAGCACTCAAGTAAAAACTGTGACTTAAACAACCCCTTTGTTCCTTCAAATGCTGAACAAGTGAATTTCTTAAGGAACAATAACTCGAGCTAAAATAATATGATGAACAATCCCTACTCCAACACATATAATCCTGGATTGAGAAATCATCCTATTTTTTCATGGAGTAATAATAATAATAATGAAAATTTTAATGGGGGCAATTCATCTAATAAATAAGGGTATAATAATGGGACAATCCTCAACCTCAATCTTCAAATTTAGAAGGAGCCTTTAATGCCTTCAAGGTGGAAACAATTTAATTTATGCGTAGGACTGAATTGACTATCATCATACATGATGCCTCCATCCAAGGGATAGAGGCATCTCTTAAGAATATCAAAGTTCAACTTGGGCAAATTTCCCAATAGCTGTCCACTCGACAGCATGGAACTTTGCCTAGTTCTACAAAGGTAAATCCTAGAGAGACATTGAGCATTATTCACTCTGACGGAATTGAGGATGATCACCTTGAAAGCAAAAGTGAGATAAATGAAATTGAATTGGGAGTTGAATGAGGGATTAGAAAATCTAGAAATGAAAGGCTAGTAGCAATAAAATGTGAGGATCTCAGCAGGCTAAACATCCCTTGCGTGATAAAGAGCGAGGTTTTTTAGATCCCTTATGTGATCTAGGAGCCTCGGTCAATGTCATACCCTACCATATATATGAACATTTTAAAATAAGAGCAATTGAGAGCACTTCTTTGATTCTAGATTTTACTAATTTAGATTTTTTAACACCCTTAGGAATTGTAAAATATATGCCCGTGGGGCTAGGAAGTTTCGATGTCCCAACTGATTTTATAATTTATGAATGGGATAGATGGAATGAAAATCATACTATCATCTTCATATGATCCTTTTTAGCAAGCACTAAGGCTATTATTGATGTAGTTAGGGGTGTTATGAGCATAAAAATCCATGAAAGAGGTGAAGTAATAGATCTGAAACCCACTCTATTTAAGCAGAAAGCGATGGAGTTAGAGTGGAAAAGGAGAGTTAGAAAAGAGTTTGTGAAGATGTTTATCTGGAGAATCTCACTCTAAGTGATAAGAAATATGAAACTAGTCTTAGTACCTCATCTAGAAGTGAGTTTAAGGAAAAAAATAAAAAGAAGAAGACTATGAGAGGGAAGAGAAAAAAGAAGGGAGATTCTCTTCCAAATTTTGAAGAAGGGGTAGGAGGTAAGGAGACTAATGAAGTCATGAGTTTGAGCAAAACTCGTGTGGGTGCACATTCATGTATTTCTAAATTATTGAAAAGGAAACCCCTGCTTTGTGTGATTCCTTAAAAATCTTATATGTGTTGGGCTGATAACTCTAAACTAAGCGCTTCTTGGGAGGCAACTCAAGTAAATTTTGCTATATTTGAACTTAGGAGTAGATTAGTTTAAATTAGAAGACAACAAAAATAAAATAAAACAACCTGACAGCACAAGAACAAAAAGAATTATAGAAGTTCAAGGCATCGTAGCGCGCTGCTACGGATTCAGCCGCTATAGCGCACCGCAGCGGATTCAACCGCTATAGCGCGCCGTAGCGGGTTTTGCTGCTACAGCGCGCTATAGAGGATATGAGCACTGATGCAAAATTTTGCAAGTCTTAAGGCGCTACAGCGCGCCGCGGCATGCTATAGCACACGGCGCACAGCTGGAGCAGATATTGACTGCTTTGGATTTCCCAAGCAGTCAAAGTTGCTACAGCGCACCTACGGACTCAAAATATGAAAAAGGAGTGCTGAAATGTTGTTATTTCCATCCCAATTAAAGCTAATTTCATTTCACATTAAAGGCATGACATGAGAACATCTTTAACCAACTTAACTATGTCTTTAATGATCAATTGATGTGATAATCCTCCAAATTTTCTTTGGCTATTTAAACATGGAGAGGAAGCTAGAGGCTCACACTAGCTTGAATCTTTATATTCCACCTGCTTACATTCACTTCAATTTCTCAAACCTCAGTGCATTATTAAACCTCATCCAAAAAGAACCATGTCTTTTGTAAAGAAAAGCATGGCAAGCAAAGATGCAGGCGCCTCCACGTCCGAAGGAGCATTCAACAAAAAACGATTCTCTTACGTGGAGGCTGAACATAGGTTCATGCAGGTGTCGTCAAGAAGAAAATTAATCTAATAGAAGGGATTTTCACTTCCTTACCCAGTGCCCTATGAACAAATTGGAGACCGGGATTGGCACAGGTTGGTCAATTCGCAGACCGACTCTTATCCCTCCATTGTACAGGAATTTTAAGACAACGCCGTCAACGCGGCACGACGTAAAATTTTTGTAAGAGGAAGAGGGGTGATTTTTGGGCTCGAATAGATCGAGCAATTTTATGAGTTGAGGGAGGTAGTGGACTATTCATACCAGTTCCTCATAGGTTCTAGTTTTGACCCAACGGAAGTAGCCAGTGTCCTCACCCACGATGACGCGAGCTAGAGAGGAAACCTAGTCCACATTCCTCGAGCCCTTCTTGCGGACTCGATCAATGCATGGCATGTCCTCATCTCCAGCTTTATTATGCCTTTTGGGAATCTTAGTAAGGTGACTCGGTCATGGGCGCTGCTCATGTGCGCTATTCAGTAACCTAGAGAGATCCATATCTCCAGAGTCATTCTTGAGCAGCTCTAGAATGCCCTGACTGGGTCATGCACTGCACTTGCATTTAGGTCCCTCATTTCTGGGATATGCCTGGCCCAATGGGTCAAGGTAATGTCCACCAATGTCGCAATCCCTCCCCGAGCTCCTCTTTCTCGTAAGAACATACCTTTTCGCTCTCAAGAGGAAAAGGGGAGCAAGAAAAAAATGGGGGAGGGAGGAGAAGCTTCATTGTCCTTCGGCCAAACATATTTGGAGAAATAGATGGTGCGGCTTTCTGCCAATCAAGTGGATTTGGGGAAAGTCATGGCGCAGGACATGCAGTTTTGCCAGGCAAAAATTGCCTGCCTGCATCAATTCCAAATGGAGTTCCATGCAGCCCTTGGAACAATGTTCCAAAACTGGAGTTTGCATGGAGGGCCAGGCGATACAGTGCTGCCATAGCCCCCAGTTGGCGAGCCCATTCTGGACACCCCTTGGCTGGCGGACTACACTTAGTGACACGCAGAAGATGATGATGAAGAAGAAGAAGAAGAGGATTGATAAGGTTGTTTGGTTCTTTTTGTTTTTGAATTTGTTCCTTTGCATTTTCCTTGTTTTTCCTTATTTTTGTACCTTTTGATTTTTAATGAATTTTGAAATTTCATTATCCCCATGTGCTGTGTGAAAATACTTAAAATAGCTCATTTTATAATCTTTTCTAAATGTTTTAAGGCTATGGATTCAAGGATTATTTAATGGTGAAAACTTTTATCTTAACAACATGCTTAATTAACTTGTGATCGAACAAAAGGGCAGCCTTAAAACCTTCCAATCCAATTGTTCATATCCAAACTAAATTGAGTCTCCAAGCAATTCCAAATGAAATGATGTGAAGAATTGAAGTGTGGGGGTGGGGAACCTATGGGACCTAACTGAGAATGGCAAGAAAAGGTGAACATAAGAGTGTGCTAGGCTTTTAAAGGACTTCATGGTTGCAATGAACTTAATCGGGGATGAAGAAAAATATATCTCTCTTAAAAATGAATGCAAAAATAAGAATTTTTGGGATGAAGGAAAATATTTCTCCATTGGCTGAGAAAATATCTCTCCCGAATTTAGAATTATTCATTGCAATTTATAAGAAGAAGCGCATATGGTACTTAAGCTCTACCTCACCAATTCCAGCCTATCTTAGTGGTGAATTCCTAAAAAATTCCTCCCTTAGTAATGAAGAGGCAAGCATCATGAGTAAGGAAAATTGGTGACTAGAAAAATAGTTTGGATGAAGAACAAGAATTTGGAATCTATTATAAGCTAAAATTTTCTAAATCACACTATTAGGGAAGCTATAAAATGATGAAATGTTTGACACTTTATAACTGAAGTCCATAAACAATAAAAATCAGAAAAACATATCTTGATCTTACTCGAGGACGAGCAAGAGTTTAAGTGTGGGTGTGATAAATTCATGATTTATAATAAAATAAAAGAAGAAATACTAGAAATTTTATGTTATGATGGTTTACTTTGATGGATTTTCTTCATATTTTTAGAAAAAAGACAAGCTGAGAAAATTCTGGAGCAAAACTCAAATTTTGGAGTAAAACTCAAATTCTGGAGAAAATCGTGTGCCCAAGCATGCCACAGCGCGCTGCGGTATGAATTTCGAAAGTCTGCGCAGCTGAATGAAAATTTAAATGAAATGATTATATCTGCCACAGTGCTCTACGGTGTATGTCTTTCAAAAGTTTGCCACTACAGCGCGCCGCGGTAGATTCAATTCGAAAGTCTGCCGCTATAGCGCGTCGCAGCGGTATACAAATTTGATAAAATTAAATTAGAATCTCTACCGCATGCTGCAGCAGATTCAAATCAAAAGTCAAGCGCTACAGTATGCCACAACGGAATAAAAGTTCAAATGAATGAATTTAATACAAACGTGCAGCAGACCATGTTCAAAAGTTAAGCGCTTCAGCGAGCCACAGTGCACCGCAGCGCACCACGGAGGAATGAAAGATCAAATAGATGAAATTTAATACAGGTGCATAGCAAATTCTGTTCAAAGGTTGAGCGCTCCAGCACGCCACAGCGCTCGCCATAACTTTTGCCAATTTTGTGCATTAATGACAGCATTGGGAATGCTAAAAATTCAAACCATTTGCCTTCCCTAGCTATTTAAACTTACAAATCAATTAACTTCTTACATTTTCTCAATGGAACCTCAGCATATTTATCATTACAAGCAACTAAAACCTGGGAGTTGAAAGGATGGCAGAATTCATTGCAAATGGGTTGAAGGCTTGCTTATTTAAATAACCATTCATAACTAAGAGAGTGTTCCCCTCTTTAACATTCCCTGATCAAAAATCTAAGCCTGTTGTAAAAGAAGAAAAGGAGACCATCTCCAAAGAAGGAAGAAGAGATCCACTCAAGGGAGAAAAAGAAAGACCATCACCAAGGAGCTAGAAGGGAAGAAGCTAGGAAAGCGAAGGAAGATCTAGAGAACGTTACGAAAGGGTTGTTCCTAGTATTCTCCTCAAACTTTTATTTTTGATTTTCTTTTAGTTAAATCATGACAGGGTTCATTTTCTTGTATATTTCTTCTTTCATTTTTGATGTAATAGAAGGCTAAACCCTCCATGGGGAGGGTTGGACCTTCATCATATAAAGAGTAAAGGGACAAAATGTGTTAGTATGAAATTCTATTAATGAATAAAAATCTTTTTCATTTTTGTTTAAGATATGTTCTTGTTTGTATGCTATGGAATGACTGCATATCTTATATCTATTAAAATAGATTGTAATGAAAATAATGCTAAGTCAACTCGACACTTCAAGCCGAGAGGGAATGCACAAAAATGTTCTCGCCACGAACACGTGTTCGTTGTGCAAGGATTTTCAGTGTAAAACACCTTGGGGTTGAAATGGAAGGTTGATCGAGTAACATCAATTATCTTGCGCCCCATAGCTCAGCAATTAGCATAAATCTAGGTATGTTTGCATTAGTTCTTAGAGCCCAATGACAAGCTCTTGAGCATAACTACACCATTCCTTGATCTCAATCGAGAAGTCGATGCATGTGAGCCAAGAGCCACCAATCAAGCTTCGTAGCCCAGCAGACGTTATAGTAGGAAGAGGACTCATCGAGTGTTTATGGATGATGTGACATAGTCCATGTGGCCCGATGAATCCACTTCCTTATCTAAATTGCGCATGTTGCGTGTAATGCTAGTTGGTGAAAATCAAGCTTGTGTGATCATCAAATTAAAAGGATATTTTGATAACCTAGACATAAAAAGTATTAATTAACTCAATGCGATCACATGAGAGTCTATGTGCTAAGATCGAACCCTTGTGCGTTCATCTTGTGCACTATACATGAGTTAGTTGGAATTAAATAACCAATCTAAGGAATACTATATTCATTTGATTTTAAATTACATGAAAACAATTTCATTAAAAGTTATTTGAGTGTGAGTATTAACACCAATCCCTTAACAATTGCATGATGAAACCTAACTCTCCATTCTTTATCAAATAGTATCTTAATTTAAGATCATTGCTTTGTTAATTAGGAACCCTTAAAAATCCAAAATATCTTAGTCTAAACATTACTAAAAGTGTATACACATTAGTATCAAAATACATTGTTCCCTCAGGACGATAAATCTCATAACTTACCTTTCAATTATTACTTCAGACCACATACACTTACGTGCAAGCATAGACTTGTATTTAGCATCTATCATTACCTGTCAATTAGTAGCCTAATTGACTCCAATCATTTTTCTAATACTTTATATTAGTATTAATAGCCTCCACCTCAAATTTCATACAATTTAGAGATCGTTTGACAGTTTCCAACATTTCTTTATTTTTTGATAATTCTAAGAATGCCCATTTCATTTAAACCTCATAATAAAAAACATAATCCACCATTGGACTCATTACCTCCAAATTAGCTAAAGGTAGTATTTGGAAGTGATTGAAAGTCGAGTTTTTTTTGCGAATATTTTAATATTATTTAAATACTCAGAAAATTAAGATAATTAAATTGACCTCCGATCAAAAATCTGATTATATTTTTGAGTTCCTCACCATTAGGTAAGGGTGAACATTTGGAATTTTTTGGAGCCTATTTGAGTATTTAAAATAAGTAATTAATTTGGGATAATATATTAATTAAATAATAATTTAAATTAAATTAATAAATATAATTAATAAAAATAAATTCAACGGCTAATTTTAGAAAGGCGCTGATCTGACATTATGTGAAAAACACGGAACGCCTGCACTATCCAATCGAGTGCTTCTCGTCTTTTCCCCATCAGATTGAACCGTTGATTTCGATTAAGAATATTCAACGGCCAGATCAAGCTAATTTTTCATAGACACGCAGAATGCAATTAGCCATCTGATGAACTTTACTCACGATCACAAGATCCAGACAGCTGTCATTGAATCCTTGTATGTCTTTGTGCGAGAAGGATCATGCGCAGAAGAGGGATCTCCCGTACCCTAGAGACCCTTCCTTAGCCTTTTGAGCTCCTCTTCTTTTATTTGGCTTCTCCATTTCTTTGCTTGTAAGCCTTATGGAGCTCCTAGAGGTAGATGTGATAGATGTCGATGAGTTAGGAAATTGACGTTCTACGAACCCTAAAATCCTAGAGGAGCTGCAGCTGGGTCAAAGGTACCACATCTCCCTTAATTTTTCCATTTCAATAATTACATATTGATATCTTAGCTATCCTACAAGCCCCAGCCTTACCTGTTAATATCTGTTCAAACTTAATATCATGCCTATGTTTATTTCAAAATTTGAATGTTTCTGGTTAAGGGTTAGTGATCTTGAGCAGATTATTAGAATGATAAATTATAACATTAGTTAAATTTAATTCTCCATAATTGTTGGATATTTCTTTCTATGCATGAAATCTCTTCTTTGCACTGTTATCATCTTAAACCCTAAAATTTTAGGGTTTCTTTCGTTCATCCCGCCTTTGTAGGTGACGAAGGAGACTCTGGGCCCAAAATCGCGGCCCACGTACGGGCCCACGTATAGGCCCACAAGTCGATGAACGTGCAGTGACGAGCTTTGGGGTGTGACTTGCGGCCCATAAACGTCTGCATGGCCCTTTTGGCGCACTGACTCAGCGCCTCAACTTATGTGTCGGGCGAGTAGCGTGGGATTGAGTGCAGAATGAAGAAAATTTGAATTAATTTATTTTATATAAATCTTAGCTAATTTAATTTCCTTAATACCTTTAATAATACTCATCCAAAACATACAAAGTTATATACTATTTTGATCAGAAAAATGCATAGAACAATAATACTCCTTTTAAATTTTATTTTTCCAATTATTTTTATTAATCATTATTTTGGATTAATTAATTAATTGCAAATTAATTCAAAACTTATGTGCCATAACTTGAACATTGACATTCAAATTTGATAATCAAATAGTCTATTTCAATCACAAAAATTTATAGGACAATAATATAAAATAAGATTTAAGTTTTGAATCTTAGATCTCTTAATAACTTTTTAACCCTAATTAGGTAGGAGTCCTCCAAATCCTAAAATCTCAAAGTTGTCCAAATTTGACATAGTTAGTGTCATTCTTCTCCTTATGCTATAAGGATTTCATGTTTATGTATATCATTTCATTTAGATAACAATTGATGATTTTAGGTATTTGGCTCCTTAAATTATATAATTTTTTAATTTTATAATTTTTATTCATATTTATTTTAAGTATTTAAACCCTAAGATAGCAAACATGTTTCACTTTTACTTGCTTCACATACATTTTCATTTGTATGTTTGAGGCTTTAATCTTATAAATATGATGATTGACATACTTAACAATTTATTGATGTTACTTTCATCCTTATTAGAATTGCTATATAAATGATTTGGAATTATAAATTGCTTATTATATTTAAAGCTAGATATAAATTTTAATTATTGTTGATAACATTACATATATGTAATTGTAATGTCATGAATCTATTAAGATTAGTCCATAGTACCTTTCTAAATTCAATGCTTCTTTATTGATCTTATCTTATGGAATTTAGGAACTTAGCTTATATGATTTGCCAACAAAATCTTAGTTAATCTATCCCATGCAAATTGTATGCTATTTAAAAGTCATAAATTCCTTAAGACAACCAATTAGAATTAGTATAATACCACTTAGAATGAGATTTAGTAATAGTCTCCTAATCCTTAATTCTTATCTTAAGCCTTCTAGCAAGTTAATAATTACTATGCTAGTAGTATACTTCATTTTATTAAGTGAATTTAGCAATACTAGTACCCAACATTTAGATTGGAATTGCAGTAGTACATTTTAAGCTAATATTATTTGCATTTTATGAATCACAAACAATATAAACATCTTAGGAATAATAGAGCAATCAAAAGAAAAAGGATAAAAGCTTTAATTATTCAATTATAACCTTAAATAAAGTATGAGGTAAATAACATACATCATCCTCAAAGCTATAGAAAGAGTTAAGCAAGGCATATGTGAAAGTTACTAAGTGAAAGAAACATCTTAAGTAAATATGATCAAATCTACTCATCCTGGCTTAATGAATAATATGAAATATGGATAAAGCTGAAATAAATCTAACATCCTAGCGTACTTTCATATGAAACAAAAATTGGTGAACATATAAATATTAAAATTGCTAGAAATACTGCAAATATATATAAATGCTTCATAAATGTTGAAAAAATCAAACTGAACATATATAAAGAAAATATTATCTCATTATTAGATATATGCCTACTTAGACCTACCATAACAGAAAAATAGTGACTTATCTATCCATAATATAAATTCTAAAGCATTTAGAATACTAATGGCTAGATCAACAGGTCCATTGAAAATATGCCATATCATCATCCATGATCAAACATTTGGAAATATCATCATCTCAAATATATATATATATATATATATATATATATATATATATATATCCTCGGGACACTAATGCTAGGGCAATAAAATGCATCTAAAATCTCAATATATGATACAATACTGTAAAGGCAAACTAAGTAGAAAAAATTTCATTTCAAATGTTATATAAATTTATGGATTCATCTTTATTTTTCCTTTCATTCAATTATTCATGAATATGCCTTATGTAATTTTCAAATCTAACATCGAACATTCATCAAATATTATTTGTTTCACCTATTATATCACAAATATAAAGGTCTAAAATAAGGAAGCAAAACATACAAGACAATGTATAAATGGCACTATATAAAACTCTGTAATTTAATTTGTTCTGACTAATTTGAGTTTATACATGCTCAGGATCTCCAATATCCAGCTATCAAGTATAAACTCAGAATATCGGCCCTATAAGGTTTAAATCAATCAAAACTAATGAAGTTCTAATATAATTCAATCAGTGACACTTACTTATGAATAATAAACTAATGTCCTAATTGATGAATTTAATTAATCCCAAGCTAATTTTGATTAATACAAATCAAGATTGAAGGATTAAGAGTTAAACTCCAAATATTAGGGTTTAACTGTGGCGGCCCATCCCCTCTGTGGTCCTGTTAACTCTTAAGTTAACATGATTATGATGGAGTGGTTACCTAAATGATAAGTTCCTCACTTATGAATAGATTAGGCACATATTCTAATCCATCATAATTAAGGAAATTGCCATTTTCAAGAGATATTCACTAAATGATAAGTATTAGAAAGCAGAGTGTGGAAGCAAAATAATAAACATCCATTCATTATGATATAAGGAACTAAAACATTCAACTCAAAATAAGTAAAGTTAACCCTGTATTAATACAATATGATTTTTAAATTATTTCTAATGATTTTTTTTTATTAATTAAAATTAACTATTTAAATGCATTCCAAAAATTCCCAATAAATCACCCTTAGCTAATTGAGGGATGAGGAATGCAACGGCGTGATCAGATTTTGATTTGACGAATATTTAATTATTCGATTTTCTGGGGTATTTAAATAAAATTAAAATATTCGTTGAAAATCCAACGACTTCCAAATGCCTCCAAAACTTCACCCCTAGCTAATTTGGGGGTAGTGAGCGCACTGGCGAATTTATATTTTTGATTTGAGATCAAAATAAATAGGTCAATTTCTAGGATTTTTGGAAATTCCTAAAATTAGGAATTAATCCAATTGACTCCTGATTTGGACTAAGTCTTTGTGGTAGGTTACTAATTACTTAATTAATGTACTAGAACCTTAATTAGGTCTTGAATTAGTCCTAATTGACCTAAGTAATAATCTAGGTTGTTACATAACCTCTTAATATAATAGGTGATACTATAGGCTAAGGTTTAAATCCCAATTCTCATGAACTCTAAATTAA
This sequence comes from Gastrodia elata, assembly GCA_016760335.1. Taxonomy (NCBI): domain Eukaryota; kingdom Viridiplantae; phylum Streptophyta; class Magnoliopsida; order Asparagales; family Orchidaceae; genus Gastrodia; species Gastrodia elata. Next base: position 22,725,582 of record CM028684.1, on the reverse strand, counting down.
TGCTATTTTATTATGCAAAGTCAAGCTTAATAAGATGGATATCTAAACTTAGACTAAAGTTAAAATACAAAATAATCATAAATAAATGATGAGATTCTAAAAATCTATAAAACCAAGATTTTATTCATTGAGTAACCCATTTACTCAATGAATGAAATTTAACCTAATTTCTATCACTAATTCTTAAGGAAGAAGATCCTAAAGTTTAAGGAAATCCTAAAGAAAATTTAGGGTAAAGCAAAGATTTAAGCATTGATGTTAATTAATTTTAATTATATATATATATATATGATGAAAATAGCTTATAAAAAGCATAAGGTGGGATAGATTCTACCTTATGAAGCCATTTAAATGACTTAGAAATTTTAAGTGAAATTTAGGATTTTTCTTAAAATACTAAATTAATAAGTCTAAAATATCTAAAATTGATTTTAAATCCCTTATCTTACTAATTTTAGTGATTAGATTATGTTCTTAAGGTTTAAGGGTACTTAAGCCTAAATTTGGGCAAAATAAAAATTTTGCCCCTACTTAAGGGTCTAAAATGCTACTTTTTGATTTAGGATTCTAAATTAAAAATTATTGATAGAAAATATTACTTACTATCTAAAATGAGGATAGATAGTAAGTACACCCAAAATTGGATAAGGATGAAGCCTAATGAGCTCTAATTAATGATTTAGCTCATTAAGAGAAAATTTATAATTGCACCTAAGAACTTCTAAAATTTTAGTTGTACTATTGTTGTTTATTGTCTAAGAATTCTATAGAGTCTAAGATTACTGAATTTTGAGGTTATTTGGCCAAGTTATAGCTAAAACAAGTTTGGGGTTCAAATATGTAATTTAGGGATTTTAAGAAAGGTCCAAAACCTAACTTTCTCAAATGATGTATAAATTCAGCAAACTTAGTTGCAATAGCTTCACTATAACATACTGAGTGCAATAACTTGGAGGAGACCCAATTTGGACTTCATTTGATTAAGTTATAAGCTAATTAAATTTTCGGGTGATTATGGTAAATTAGGAGATCTAATTACCAAAACTTAATTATTTTGCAGTTTACTATTCTACACATTCTCCTGATCATAATTGTATATTGGATGACCTAGTTTGGAGTTAAATTGACTAAGTTATGGTCAATTTAAGTTTTAGGTTAAATGGGGTAATTAAGGAAATGGCCTAAATTTCATTAGCCAAATCCTACTCCAAATAGCAAAACTAATATTACAAGAATGTTCCTAATACTCTCTTGATTAAAATGAGACCTATATTGGCTATATTTGGAGCTAATGGTACAAAGTTATGGATATTTGAATTTATAAGGTTTCATGTGCTTAAAGATGGCCTAAAATATCATTTTCCAAAATAAGCATCCTAAGAAAAATCTGATAATGCCATGATGATTCTTACATTTTCCTGAGCAAAATGACATATAAATTTGCTATATTTGAACTTATGGATTTCAAGATATGAAGCATTAAAGATTTGCTAATTAATTTAATTAAAATGGGTTTAAATAAATTAATAAATTCTTTAATTAAAATCTATAGTTGATTAAACGAACAGTGAGACCCACATAAATAACAGTCGATAGACGTTGGATCAATCGGGACCCATAGCCATGTCGGCAAAGCTTTGACATGATCAGAGAGCGGCAGAGGGTGGTGCGTGTTAGCCAGGCTCCAATAGTGCGGGTCGGGCCCGACCTAACTCGGCCTAACCGCAGAGAGCCTTAACCACTATCAATTGACTAGAGAGGCACTAGTGTTTTGCCTAATGCACCGCATAGAGCCCCACTGCACTCGACTCACATCACGGATAAAGTATCTCGGCCAGACCTCCCAATAGGCGCAAGGAATCACCCGATAATGCGATGCCCTAATATATTAGGGTTACCGCTAATGAACACTACTGCAGTAATGGACGCAATTTGACGATCCAGATGAGCTCATTTGAGATCGATAAATTGACAGGTGGTGACACAACGATTTTCAATTGATGAACGAATTGCAACAATCAAAGATTTAAGGAAAATCAGAGGAGAAGGAAGTACCTCTTAGGATTTTGCAGACTCTTAAGGTTTGATCGAGATGCTTCGGGGTGACCTCCAGTCATTCAAGGAAAGATGCAAATCAACGGGATGCCGCCTAACATTAGATGGAGATAACATTTAAGTTCTAGAAGCTGATGGAGCCAACGGGAATGCCACATGGGGGACGAGGGCAGCCGCGTGCGCCTCTCGCGACCCGCGTTCCCAAGGTGAGGGAGACGAAGCGGGGACCGTTTGATCGAGTCGATCTAACAGTCAAATCTGACCATTCCATCAAACAACGAAGGCTGATGGCGCGTGAGGAATGATGGACGGCATTGTTAAGCAGGATCTAAATAATAATATTATTAAATAAATTTTTAATTGATTTTCTTAATTAAATTTAACTGATTAATTGCATTTCAAAAATTTCTAATAAATCACCCATAGCTAATTGAAGGATGAGGAACGCAATGATAAAGTCGGATTTTGATTTCAACAACTATTTAATTTTCCAATTTTCTGAGGTATTTTAAATATATTAAATATTTAACAAAAATCCAATGACTTCAAATGCTTCCAAAACATCATCTCTAACTAATTTGGGAGTGATGAGCACAACGGCAAAGTCCGATTTTCAATTTAAGGTTAATTTAGATAGGTCAAATTCTAGGGTTCATGATATTTCTACAATCAATGTTTGATCTATTTGACATCTGATTTGGACCAAATATTTAGTGTGAGGTCCTAATGACTTATTAAAAGTGTTAAAACTAAGATCAAGACCTAATTATGCCCTGATTGAATAGGGAAACAACTTAGGATTATTACACTGCAACACTTCAATATCATTACAAGCATATCAATTTGATTAGAAATGAGAGCAGTATCATGGATATAAATGTTTTCACTGCCATCAGCTCCATCAGTAAGAGCAGTACTGAAGTTAACACCAATTCCCAAAAAACATTAGTCGTTTGCTTAGGCCTACTAGGAGGAGGACTAGTGACATTTCTAAATGAGAAATAATCTGAATTGTGTCCCATGGTGTAGCACCAATTACAATAGAATGGTAACTTTTCATCACAAATCTCTTACCAGTACCCCTTTTCTAGAGACCCTAGCCAGATGTTTTAGGGGGAGGAGAAAATAGGTTTAATTCAATTAGGATCATAGGAGCAATAATATTTCTTAAAGTAATCATGTTTCTATCAAGTTGAAGAGGCTTACCAATAACTTTTACAAGGTTAAATATTATTTTTTTGGATATGTAATGCACACACATACCTGGAAGATTAACCCAAATAGGGATGATCGACACGTCATGTCTAACATCAGTAAAAGAATCCCTTTTATAGAAGCACATGGTGTCTCCTTTGAGGTCATCAGACCCTCTAGGAAAACTGTTGCAACATTAAGTAAAAAAATGAAGTAGTAATAAGCATCCCCCAGAGGGATCCCAAGAGGAGCACAGGGCCCAGATCGGTCGACAGCACCGACGAAGAGATGGTCGAAACCCTGTCTGTCGATGTGCCTGTTTTTTGCCCGCAAACCCTAAACGAGAGAGCAAAAAAATGATATATATATATATATATATATATATATATATATATATATATATATATATATATATATATATGCCAATTGTTGTATTTGCCAACTTGCACATTAATATTCCTCAAATGAAAAGATTGAGCAATTAGTTGATGTTTATTAAGAACTATGTTAAGGTTCCAAGGTTGATTAAGGATTATAAATGGTTACATCAATTTATCTACATATATTAGCTAAGAGAAAGCCTTATGTAAATAGCAAGCACTATATAACCGCTTGTTCCAGCCCCTTAGTTGTTGTGGAAATGCCCAAACATGTGCACGTGAGAGAGATTGTCATTGATACTGATGATAGTGGATTAATGGGAGCTCCTTCAGAAGGGCTTCATGAATTTGTGGATCCCTATAATCATGAGCAAATGAGCCTTGTTAGAATCTGGCCCCTGTATCAATTTTTCGATCAGACGGGGAAACAATTCTTCTGTTGTAGCGGAGGAAGAGACTTGAGGCTTGAAGACACATGGCTCAATTACAAGTTCAGAAAATGACTTTGGAAGCATCAAAAGTCGTGGAAGAAGTATAAGGAAAAGAGAAAAGAGAAGAATTTCAATGGCTCCCATTCTAGCAGAAAAGCAAAGTACCTCAAGCAAAGAGGAGGCCGTCAACGGGTGGGTTCACACTCATTAATTTAGGCCATTCTTTAATTGTCTAAGTTTTGAGTTGGGTTGTAACAACCCAGGTTGTTACTTAGCTCAATTAAGACTAATCTAAGTCTTAATTAAAGTTCTAAGTCACTAATTAAGCAATTTAGAACTCATCTCTGAAATCTAGGTCAAACCAGAAGTCAACAAAGTCAAAAATCAGAAATTTTGGAAAATCCCAAAACTTAGAAAATTGACTTTTTATCTAGACCTCAGATTAAAAATCTGACTTCGCCATTGCATTCAGAACACCCAAATTAGCTAGGAGTAAAATTTTGGATGCATTTGGAAGTCGTTGGATTTTCGTCAAATATTTTAATAATATTTAAATACCTGAAAATTCAAATAAATAAATACTCGTCAAACAAAAATCCGAGTGCGCCATTGCGTTCCACATCCCTCATTTAGCTAAAGGGTGATTGATTTGAAATTTTTGGAAAACTCTGAATTAATTAAAATTGATTAATAAAGAGTTTAAGTTAATTTAAATTGATATATATGTGTATATATATCTATATAAGTTAATTATTAATGCAAAACGGTGTTACTCGCCGTCCACCTTCCTTCAGTCCGCGCCGTGAGGAGAGACGCCATCTGTGGACCGTTTGATCGAATGATAGAACGGCCCACGCATCTCCTTCCCCGAAAGCCTGCGCGTGGCATCAGGGATTGCACGCGGCATCTCCATCGCGCCACAGTTGGTATCAGAGAATTCCATAATGTGTCAGATTGGAATTTATTCCTCTCTACCTAATGGATTATTCTTCTGCCATGTGATCACTAAATAAATACTTGAAATAACATCCATCTCATTATAAGTATAACTCAGAATAAGAAGTAGAAAATGAAGATAACACTTTCATAATACAACCTTAGCAAGGACTAAAATTTTAGAGTTATAAAAAAGCTTAGTAACAAATACTTGTAGATCTCTATAATCATAGAAATTGAAATATTAAACCTCGAGTTTTAAATTAAGGGATTAAGTTATAATTAGGAAATTCAAACTATCATAATAGATTAAAGGCATAGAAAATTCAAAACTTGTATGCTAAATGAACTTCTTTAGTACAACAACTTATCTATAGAAGATTGGATCTTCCTTATTGATTTAATAAGAACCCAAAAAGTATAATAGCTCTTCTTTTGATTCTAAACTTGCTCATATTAATTTCAGAATGAATCCTGTAACTTCTTCCCTCAATACGGATGATTCATCAAACAGCAATACCAATGAAGTCACGTCACTCAGGAACATGGTGACTGTCATGTTAGAGAATCAATTGCAACAAGTAGTGACTATCCAGAAACTAGTATCTACTCTTAATACTGCAATTACTGATTCTGAAACTCAACATAAGATCACCAAAAAGAATCGAAAACGCAAAGCTCACCAAGAGGGATCTAGCATATCAATGGAATCAATCCAAGAGTGCACTAGACCACATTTTTATGGAAGGTGTTATCATTTTGGTAGAGGCTGTTTTACATGTGGTCGTCGAGGCCACGGATATCGGGAATGCCGTGCTTTCAAAACAATCAATGGAGATATAATTCATCATTCTCATCAGAGTAAAACAGGCCATGACAACTCATCTAAGGATTTGGAATCTATGTCAATGCTAATATCACCACTGCCTAAAACAAAATGTCTAGCTGGCAGGAGAAAAATAGTTGCTCCTAAACTTCAAGAACACAATCATCTCGGAATAGAGGAATCTAATGATAATATTGTCCTAGGTATATACACTCAATTTTATTACATCTTTCATTCATAAAATTTACTTTACTTCATATAAGTTCAAATTGTAACAACTTAATTATTGTCATCATTTAATTTGAATTTTTCATATAAGCCTAGTCTTGTGTTTATTAGGTTTTATCCTTGACTTGATAATTGTCTTTTTCTTAGCTTAATTCAATCAAACCTTAGATTTTTTTAGCAAAATTATGTGTGTATAACTTACAGAAATAGATATTTCTAAGAAGTAACTTGCCCAGCTTGGGTGAACAACTTCTCATTCCTTAGATTAAATTAATTCAAAATTTTGAATCTATTATTGAATAAGTCACTAGTGTGACTTAAAACACTAAACTAAGCCATTCCTTAGGTTCTAAATATCTTATTCTATTATGATGAGTATATTCACATTAGTTAAATGTACACTTATGACCATAGGATAAGTTATTTAAATCAAAATTTTGACTTGTAGTAGTGACTTTATGATCTTATTTCATCAAAGTTAATGAGCAATCTATTATCTTGATTCATTCTTATGATTTCAATATATTAAGCCACATGGTATAATTAGAAATAATAAATTTCTCTCCCATTAAGTTAAGTAATCATGTTGGGTAATCATCCTCTGCATCTAAAAATCATTCCTTAATCAAGGATGATTGATTGGTTAATAACAGAAACCTTAGAGTGGACAAATTACAAATTACATAATGTTTAGCTATAATAAATATGTTGCTTTCTTAGTCCTAGCATAATAAGGATATTCTAAATAATTTTAAATATAGAACCTATTCTAAGTCAAATAACTTTATGTTCTTGAAAGGATGGATTTCCTTAAAGTTGCAAAATATTTTGAATTCTAAATTTTAAATTATAATATATAAATATTCTATTAGAAATTATTTTATTTAAGTTACTTATGGTAACTTAATAAGTTTGAAATTATACTTTCCCTTGTCCATTCTTGATTGAATAGAGATTATATTCTTTCACTATGATCTTCATCAAGTGATAAATTCCACTTGAAGTGAATAGATTAATTGAGAAAAAATCTTATTCCTATTGAATAAGAAAATCTCCTTTCCCAAATAATTTGATTTTAACTTTTTGCCTAAGTCATGATATGACTTGAGCACTTATTGATCATTCTCTTAAAATGAGCTCTTATTCAAGATAAATTAAATATAACCATTAAATTTCTAAGTGATCTAAGCCACATCATGTAGCTCAGATATTAACAACTGATTCCAGAAATTTTGGCATAAGTCATAGATTATGACCTATGATATATAGCTTTAATTTCTATTGAATTTCCTAGCACTTATCCATATGGATAAGTGAATTTCCTACCATTTTTATATTAGAATTTATGACTTATATTTTGTAATCATCAAACTTTGGATATTAAATTATAATGTGAGACTTAAATTCTTAAACTTTCTCTTTAACTTTGAGACTATGTATCCTAATTGGATACTAATCCTATTGTTGCCATAACAAAATAAGTTCTCATTTATTATGAGATAAATTAAATTATTAAGATTGTTAATGATCTAAGCCATCTCTTGTGACTTAGATATTAGTGGTTAGTTTTGGAAATTTTGCCTTATGAATTATAATCATGAAATTAGTTTTCTACATACTTATCCATATGGATGAGTGAGTTCCTTGACATGACCAAGTCAAAACTTATAATTTGTATTATTAAACTCTTATAATCACCAAAACTTGATATTAAGTCATCATGTGTGACTTAATATTTTAAACTTGAAGCTAAGTATCGAGAAATTGCTGAACCTATTTGCCCTATTAGGACATTTTAACAAGAGTTGAATGTCACTGTAATAGTTCAAATCTAATTTGGACTAATTCATATATGTAGTCCATCCTCAACTTATCTGTATAAGCCAAACCATTTGGATTCATTATTGATTGTTATTCTAAAGATGAATCTCTTCCTAAATTCTCATAGAATAAGAAATCAAAGAATACTAGTTCTTTGATGCCAAATCCTTTAATTCCCATTTGTTGAAGAAGAACCATTCTTATTCTTTAATCCCTATTGAATCCTGTAAAGGCTTAGCTAGTTTCCAAAGCCTTCTTAGATAGTAAATGTAACATAGAACTGTTAGAATCTTAACTCCTAATTTCATCCCATGTTCAGCAAGTAATATCACCTGCCAAGTTATAATCAGTTTGGGTTGTCAAGTCATATATTATGACTTAAGGGGTAAGTATTTGATTCTTACAATTATATTTAGCCTAGATAAAATATTAACTTCTCTTTTCCTAATATTTAGATCCTCATTAAGTGATGATTATCACTTAGTTGTTTAGCTCATTAAATATAAAATTTGGAATATAAATTTTTCTATAAAATGAATTATGATAATTTAAGCTTAAAGAGAAGAATCTTTAAACCTTCAAAGTTCCTTTAAGCCTTGCTTATTTGTACAATGATATATTCTTAAACTCATGTCAATTTTGGTGTGCAAACACCAATCAAATATTTATTCTTAGAGACACTTTATCATCTACAGCATGCATTACTGTATTAGTAGTGATGTGCTGTATTTACAATTTATTAATCATAAGACCGTATATATCTATAAATATCTTATATTTCAAATGAAAGTAACATAATACTTTCATGATTCTCATCTTTCTATCTTTTGGTGAGAATTTCAAACTAAAACCATCATCAATTAATTGACCTGTCAAAACTCTAGGTAAAGATCAAATTGATTATTTGATCTAAATTCTAAGATCTAATTATGAGCTTTGATGCTTCTACCATCTCTACCAGACTATTTTATATTCATTCACTCTTGCAATCAGAGATATTCAACTTCAGTAATTTCAATTTTAAATATTCTGCTCTGTCTATTTTCTCATTCGAGTGATGTCGAGGATGACATCATTCTTAAGTGGGGGAGTTTGTAACAACCCAGGTTATTACTTGGCTTAATTAAGACTAATCTAAGTCTTAATTGAAGTTCTAAGTCACTAATTAAGCAATTTAGAACTCATCTCTGAAACCTAGGTCAAACCAGAAGTCAACAAAGTCAAAAATCAGAAATTTTGGAAAATCCCAAAACTTAGAAAATTGACTTTTTATCTAGACCTCAGATTGAAAATCTGACTTCGCCATTGTATTCAGAATACCCAAATTAGCTAGGAGTAAAATTTTGGATGCATTTAGAAGTCGTTGGATTTTTGTCAAATATTTTAATAATATTTAAATACCTGAAAATTCAAATAAATAAATACTCGTCAAAACAAAAATCCGAGTGCGCCATTGTGTTCCACACCCCTCATTTAGCTAAAGGGTGATTGATTTGAAATTTTTGGAAAACTCTGAATTAATTAAAATTGATTAATAAAGAGTTTAAGTTAATTTAAATTGATATATATATGTATATATATCTATATAAGTTAATTATTAATGCAAAACGGCGTTACTCGCCGTCCACCTTCCTTCAGTCTGCGCCGTGAGGAGAGACGGCATCTGTGGACCGTTTGATCAAATGATCGAATAGCCCACGCATCTCCTTTCCCGAAAGCCTGCGCGTGGCATCAGGGATTGCACGCGGCATCTCCATCGCGAGCCGGCCTCTCCAGATGCCGCCCGCCGCTTCTAAGGTAAGAATTAAGGCTCTTCCGAGGCAAAGAATGGAAGCATTCTTCCTAAGTTACCTCGCACCTCTATCGGAAGAGACCGGATCTTAAGGATAGTATGCACCGTTGATTTAGAGGTACCGTCCATCTCCTTCTAGTCTTATAATTTATGTCGATTTCAATTCGCATACTTATTTCATATGGTAGATTAAGGATTGATCGGGACCGATCGAACTCTAATGAGTTCGATAGATCTAATTTAGAGATTAATGAACAGTTCTTTCCGTTATAGAAGTTTAGCCGAAAACCTAGAAATCTAGGGTTGGTCTTTTCCCGAAGCTCCGATCGCCTCATGTCAAGATTAAGTAGCCGACGAGAAGCCCTGGTTGAGCTCTTTCCGTCGAGGTGCAGAACACGACCTGGTACTGCCATTTTCACCCCGAATCTTCGTGCCCTAGGAGCTCGACCTCGGGCGCCCGCGTGGATGGAGGCGATCTGCAGTAACCGGTCCAGCCCGGACCGGTCTGGCATTGCGCAAATCATCCGGGTCGACTGAGCCGGACCGGGATCTTCCTCTGCATGCCACATGCCCTGTTAATGAGTGCGGTGGGACCCACTCGCATCGCTTCGCATGCACAGCGGAAACAGGTGGGCCCCACCTTTGTTCCAACGGCGTATCGCGGCGCGCCACGTGGCCAGCCCTGCTGCGGTCTGAATCGGTGGGGACCGCAGTCATCAACTCAGCCAGTAATGGCCCGCCACATGTACCTACAGATTAATTAAATAACTGAATGTTTTAAATATAAATGAAATTATATATATTAATAATAATCAGATTAATTAAAATAATTGAAACAGAATTATTTTAATTAATTAAATTCAAATCTTTAAACCCTAATAACTTGTAAATTATACATCCAAATTATACAAATAAATATATCAAATTGATCAGAAAAATATGAGGAATTTATTGATGCTAATAATTTTGCATTTGGACTTGTATTTAGCAAAGTGATTATTTAGGGTTTAGTTAAGTTAAAATAAATGTTACAAATTTTATTTAGCTCATAACTTTGTGTATGTTGATCCAAACATACCCAATATGGGTCTTAAAGTAATCAAAAAACCCTAAGGATTAATTTGGTAGTATTTATCTTGCTGTTTGGATTAGTATTTGCCTAATCACTTTTAGAACCTAACCCTAATTACCCTAATTAGACCTAGAACTTCAATTGACCATAACTTGGTCAATTAAGCTCCAAATTGAATGATCCAAATATCAATTTAAATTAGAAAAACCTAATTAATAGTAATATGTAAAAATATTTTAGATCCAACGGTTAGATTTGATAATCACTCCTAATTACCCTAAAAATTGATTAGTGAATATTAGCAAATCTAGTAATCCAAATTGAGTAATTTAAGTTTTAGAGGACTCATAGAACCTTAGAATCTATCTGTAAAATTGTATTAATGTTTGAGTGATTAATTTTGCTAATCACTCACTAATCACTCTAAACCCTAATTAGGTCTTAACTTAGTCAAATTAGATCCAAAATTGAGTCTACTTTATGTCATTATGATCAGTAGACTATTTATAAGCCATAGCCACTGATTTTACTTAATTTGGACACTAATTGGCAAAGTTAGGATTTTTGACCCATAATTAAGAATTCCTTAATCACCTTTTAACCCTAAATCTTGTATTGGTCATAACTTGGTCAATACTTATCAGAATTTAGCAAATCTAGATTCTATGGAAAGCTTAGATAGTAAAAAACAATAATCTGAAAGAAAATTTAACTTTCACTTAGTCAAATTACTAATTTGCCCTTATGAGTCAAATTCACTAATTTGATCTCATATGGCTTAATAATCACCCAAAATTAATTTAGTTGCTGTCTAATCTTATATTAGATAGTAAGAATCACTTTCCAAAAAAAAATTCTAGAATTTAAAGCCCTAGATCAAAATTTGATCTTTTGAACCCTTAAGTAGGGGCAAAATGACCTCATTTTGCCCAAATTTAGGGTTTAGCCTTTAAAAGCCCTAAATTCAGTTTCTAATTACAAAAATCAGTAAATATAATGATTTATAGCTGAAATTAATCAAATCCAAGTCTAAATTAGATTTTGATTTAAAATCTCAAATTTTTCTCCTTAAGGAAAATTTCCTAAGTCTTAAGTGAGAGATTTCTCCTTCTTTAATCATTCTTAGATCTTTCCTTAGATTCTTATAATATTAGTTAGGATGTGTGTCTTGAGAGATACTCTTAGTAATTAAGAGCCTTATTTCCTAAGATTAGGAATAGATCTTAAGATAGAATTCATCTATTGAGTAAATTGGGTTACTCAAATAGATGAAACCTTGAGTTTACTAGTTTATAGATTTTCTCAGTTTATTAAATGATTATTTGATCTTTAAACTTTAGAACTAAGAATAAAAATTTATCCTAATAAATTGATTTATCATTAGGATTTGCCCTAACCTAATTAGTGAGATTTGGGTTCTAAACCTTAGACCTTTAGATACACCATTTGGATTAAGTGATTTAAATTCCATATTTGGAATTTAATTCTTAATCCTTTCATCTTGATTTGATCAATCAAGATGAGGTTGGGACCCTTAAAAACATTAAAATAGGACGTTTGACTAATTATTTACCTCATATAGTCGACATTGATTTGATAAGATTAGAACCTAATCAGTTCTAATTATTTTCCAACTTGTAAGATCATGAATCTAAGTTACACTCGATAGTAGGACCTGAAGATCCTGAACTTGTGTAACTTAGAGTAGATAGAACAATTAAATTAGATAACAAATGGATATCACTTGTGTCCTAGAAGAGTCTCTTGCTCACCTTGAATTAATGCTTTGCATACCTTGTTTTGAGCCTCTTACCTTGTACACATATATTGGACATAGGATATTTGATAAATATCTCATGTTAATTTTGAATTGCATACATATCATTCATGATTGATCGATGTCTTCAGTTTTTCAGTAAGTTTTGACCTAACTAGTATGCCTCTCCATTCCTTGAGTTCGGCATAGCACACTAGTTTGCTACTGTCGGTAAATCTATCCATGCCTGGTTGAAATAATTCCCAGGATGGCGAGAAATAGATTTTGTGCTCATTAGTCAGGATTGGACATGGTGAGTACTAGTTGAGGGTGATTTTTGTAAGGTGTAGCTTGATTAGTATACCTCTTCGATCAACCCGTTCGGGTCAGCAACCTTTCGAGGGTTTAATGTCCGATAGTCTATGGCCATGCCTAGTCCGAGTGATAGGATGGATAGACTCTTGCCATACTGACTATAGAGTCAGGATTCTGATATGGTTATACTAATTCAAGTACACTTACATTCAGTTCTATCTTAGCTCATCAGGCTAAGAGTTTTTAGTGATGTTCAGTTCAGAGTTTCTTAGCTCATCAGGCTAAGATTTGCTGAGTATGTTTTCAGTATGAGTGACTTAGATGATTACTGCAGTTTCCATTTTCAGTTACTATTTTACTTATATATATTCTGCTTTGTAGCACTGTTTTACTTACAGTTTTCCTGCACTATATAGGATGCTAGTTTTACTTACTGTTTTCATATGTAGGATGTTAGTTGTTTTCAGATTTATACGGTTAAATTTCTGTATGTCACTTAGCATAATCTATTTGATCATATGCATATATAGGTTGTATTTTCTTACAGTTTTATTTAGTCTTTTGCTTACCTGTCTTTGTTGCAGTTGCTTGGAGGAGGTATGTATTACTTCCTATTTGCTTAGTTATAAAATGTTTGTTTATAACTTATTACTATTCTTTTGTATGCTTTCTGTACCTTTTTGCTTCAGTACTGGTTTATGGTGATATTTAAGTAACTTAATAAAATTGTTTTCCCTAAAATGTACTTAGACATATTGTCTAACTAAGATTTTTCTTTTGTTGGCTGGGGCCCTATCATTATGAAACCGATAATGATATGTTCTGAGTTTCTTAGAGCAGTTGATCCAGTGGAGGACTTGCCATTGGAGGAGGAGATTGTACTTGAAAACCCTCATACATAGCTTTCTTTCTGCACTTGTGAGGATGAGAATTTATTTTTAGCTCTTTTAATCTATTTTAAATGTTGTAATAATACAGGTTAACTTTTCTTTTCAGCTCTTTGCTTATTCTGTATTGTTGTATTTATACTGTATGGATGGATGTTATACTTTTATTGCTTCCGCACTCTGAGTTCTTGTATGATCATTTAGTGATAGTATTTTTAGATGAATGGCAAAGTCCTTAGTTAAATTGGATTAGAATGCGTGTCTAATCTAATCTTAAGTGGGGACCTTGTCATTTGGTGACCCCTCCACCGTAATCATGTTAACTTAAGAGTTAACAGGACCACGGCGGGGCAGGGCCGCCACATGGGTGTCCGTATTTTCTCTCATCATGGTTTATTTTCTTTACTTTTATTCTTCTTATTTTTCTTTATTGATGGTCGCCCACTCCTAAATTTGTTGTATTCGTTCGTGATAGTTATTTTTAATAAATAGAACCACTAAAATAATATATATATACATATATATATATATACTTTAATGCACCATAATACATTTATACTTTCATTTATGCACATAATATATTTTAATATAAATATTTCTTAAGAGAGGCCTTAGCTTTGGCATGCTCTAACGTGTTATCAAGGGAATTGTTGATTTCAAAGAGGGTTTCAAGGTTGGTAATGGTATTCTCTTGGCAGCTTAAATTTTTGAAGATATTCTCAATATAGTAGAATTTTCAAATTTTGAGATCCTTGTAAAGGCGTTTGAATTTTTCCACTAAACTAGGGATGCCAATGTAGCGCCCCATCCCGTCGCCGCATGCAACAGAGGTGTTTAAGTGTAATTACCCTAAACAATTGGAGACAAAATGGTACGTTACTTGGGAAGGGTTTCTTAACCTTCTCACACGCAAAAACTGAGAGTCTAAGCAACGTAGAACTAAAGGCTAATCCTTAAGATAAGTTATATATTTATCTTAAGTACTAGCTAGAATTATACATTGAACTTAGTAAGATAAGAAAGATATTTCCATTATATATGAGTACTATATATGAGCATTTGCTACTGATCACATTATAATACTAAGTATAAGTATGAATAATCAAAGTGCGGAAGCTAAAATCATTCATTCAGCATTTATTATAGAGCTAACTAAAAGCATTCATCTCAAAAATAAAATAATATACATCCAGATAATTATTGCAAACCATTAATGTAGCATAAAAGAGCAGAAATAAAAGTCTCTTGAATCTCACAACTAAAAGTAATTAAAAAGTAACGACTGAATCTTTTAGTGCTCCATCAGGTCTTGTTAAATATCTTGAATATACTCCAATGCTGACTCACCAAACTATTCTGAATCTAGCAAAATATCAAATCTCAAAAGTATCATGTGTTAGACAATAAGTCTAACACCAACAAAATACTATAATGTGCCTTTATACAATTTATATAATTTAACATTTAATAAATTAAGAAAATACTGCAAAAAATACTGAAGTAACTAAAAGCTGAAATGTAAAGTAAAATAATAACTGAAAGAAAATGCTACAACAGTCCACTGTAAGGACTAAAAATAGAATACCCTTGCTATATTAGAACCATACTGTATGCCAATGCAAATACATCTGAAATACCATTGACTTGTCATGAAAATATAGTTTGATGTACGCAGACATCCCATTAGGAATTCAATATCTTGATGCCCACTGCATCTCATAATTCCTCCTTTGACGTATGCTACATCCCACAATTCATAATTATTCTTAATACTTGTGCTTATGCTTATGCAATGTATGCAAAAATGTTCTTAAAACAATTTTATCTTAAAATTATCATATGTTGGGAGTGTATATACATCAATATTATATTCTTGAGAAGGGTAACCTAAAACACTTAGTTTAATTAATTGCACTTATTGATGCGCACAAAGATAAGGGACATAATCTTTTTACAGTTTATTCTTTAAAATTAAGTTGTTAAATCCTCTAATTAAAAATATAGTTTTAAAATATCCTAAGAAAGGTAATTTGAAATACTTAGTTTGTTTAACTGCACTTATCGATGTGCACAAAGATAATGAACATAATCATTTATAGTTTATTCTCTCAAACTAAGATGTTCAATTCTCTACCTATAAGATAACTTAGAGTGTCCTAAGAAAGATAATTTAAAATACTTAGTTTGTTTAACTGTACTTATGATGCGCACAAAGATAAGGGACATAATTATTTTACAATTTATTCTCTCAAACTAAGATGTTCAATCCTTCACTTATAACATACTTGATAAAATTGAGAAATTTATCCTAATATTATTGTAGATCCATCTAAGACAATATTAAGATATATAATTTTATTTATGATGAATCAACCAATTTCATATCCTTACTGAATCAAATCAGTTTTATGGATATACACTACAGTCTCCACATGATAATCATTAATGATTTTCATTCTATACTAATTATTTAGAAACCAAGAAAATTCAAACTAATAAATTTATTCTCTATTGGAGGTACTAAGCAATGGGTTCCAAGGTTACAACATAGAAGTTACTCTAATTATGTGAACTATCTCATTTAAGCACCATCTATGGTTCATTAGATTAATACTACCATAAAATAGAAGCTCAATTATCTAAAAAAAGTTTATCTAAAGGCCTACCTCAATGTTCCCCTAATTTAAAGTGTAAAACACTTACTTTAAAAGTAGCAAAACAAACGAGATTAAAAACTTATAATCACAACAATTAGTTTTCTATCCTAAGTTGAAATCACAAGCTCAAAATAAAATGCAAACATATGAAAGGTTAAAAATTTGATCACTTAAATATATAAGAAATTTATCAAACTAAATTACCTTACTCCTAATCAAGTCATGGGGTAGAATCAATATGTATTAAGAATGGTCATTTTGATAATTAATATATTTAGATGACAAGTTAATTTATACAAATTCTCTTATTTAAGAGAAACGTCAATGGAATGCAAGTTTAAGGTTAAGACAAAAAATTCACATTATCATGCACCATAAGATTTAGATTTGATTTCTAAGCCTTCATCTTACTAATTTTAATGAATAAATCAAGTTTTTAATACTTAAGAACACATAAATCTAATTTTGGGCAAAATAACTATTTTGCCCGGGTCTAAAATACAATTTTTTGATTTAGGATTCAAAATTAAAATTTATAAATTCTACACGCGACCGGCCTTTGCCGCTTGTAGCCGATGATCGGCGCATGAAGGCGCGTGGTTCGAATTGGGGAAGAGAACTCCTCAACCGTCTGATCTGACAATTGGGCCGATCGAACAGTGCAAACATTGCATTGTTTGATCAAAGGATGCACCAACAAGAGACGAATAGAAGGTAACGGAAGGAATAATTAAAAATTAAATAATAATTAGTATAACTTAAGTAAATAAAATTTTAAGTTTTTTAAATGATTCCAAAAAAATTCCAATAATTCACCCTAGTTAATTGAGCGGTGAGGAATGCAACGACGAAGTGGAATTTTGATTTCCACAAATATTTAATTTCCTATTTTTCAGGGTATTTTAAATATATTAAAATATTCGCCGAAAATCCAACGACTTCCAAACGCTTCCAAAACATCACCCCTAGCTAATTTATGGGTGATGAGCGCAATAGTGAAGTTCAATTTTTGATTTGACCTCAAATTAGATAAGTCAAATTCCAGGGTTCCTGAAATTCCTAGAATCATAGTTTAATTCATTTGACACCTGATTTAGACCAAAATTTCAAGGAGTGCTCCTAATGACTTATTAAAAGTGTTAGAACTAAGATCAAGACTTGGTTAAGTCTTGATTTACTAGGATAACAACTTTGGGTTGTTACTGCCAAAGACAGTACAAAGTTGCTGCCAAGATTCTCTAATAATGGAATTACAATCTTAATTAGCAAGCCAAAAAAGTTGAAATTTCAAACTTCTGTTATTGAAAGAAGTATTGGAGGTGGAAGAAATGATAATCGACTTGTGGCAAGATATAGTAGAGTTAAGAGAGAAATTCTTGTTTGAGGGGAAAAGATTGAATCAAGCATTATTAATAAAGAATCGGTCTAGGCGGCTAAATTTTCTATCGTATGACCAAGTAAAACAAGAGTCAATATAATTAAAATCATCTAAGTTGTAGTCGATGATGGATTCATTGAAATTGAAAGTGGACATGGAATGATTTAGCTTGTAACCTTTGAACTCATTTGAATGGAGGACGACATTAAAATCCCCATCGACCAGCCAAGAAAGATTCGAGGAGCACAACTTTTAAGAAACTCCCAAAATGAGGTTCTTCCAGCTCTAGCAGGAAAAGCATGAATAAAAGTACTAAAATAGTTGAGATGAGCATCTTGAAAATTAATGTGAGCACCTTGATCGCATGAGAGTTAAGATTCATCGACCAATTATTAGACAAAAAAAGCCAAATTATATACTTTTGAATTTTGTCACAATGAGAAGGGCTAAGATTAGGCTCAAAAAGAGCTAGAATAATGATTTTATTCTCATACACAATATGTTTAAGATGATTTTTCGAAGAGATGTTACCCACATCTCAAATACTCCTGCACAAAATATTCATAACTTACCACTAGAAGACTTTGAGTGAACCTTCTGACCAGTAATGTTAGACTTAGTAGCACTTTTAGGTAAAAGATTGATTTTTTTTTAGTTTCTTGTTAGGCAAGAAGTTTTCATTAGAATCATTTAGTAGATAAAATTTATTGGATGATATGGTCGTGGAGGTAGTTTTCATAGGATAAATAATTTCTGAAATAAAGGAAGGATCGAGAGTACCAAAGACCGGTGCTCCAGAAGATGGGGAGCAAGGCAGATTAACATGTGTTGTAAGGTGTGGGGTCAGAAATAGTTGTAGCACTCTGCAAATTAGGATTAGTAATAGAAGCCTGCAAATCATTTATAACCAAAAGATTCTGCATAAACTGATTAGAGGGGGCATTAATCAAAGATAAAGAAATATTATCATTAGCAAAATGATCATTAAAACCATCATGATCTTTTTCGGCAATCAACTTTAAAGCATAAAATTCTGCGGTGACTGTTTTTCCTTCAGTCGATATGTTTACTTGCACGTTGCCATCGCATGTAGGATTGTAAAGAGAAGAATTTGTGTTGTATTCATCATTACATGTCGATTCAATAGCATGAGTGTAATACATATCAGGATCTGCTTATATCACAGCCTTAATCACAATGTCAGAACTAATGAATGACCGACAATCATTCTTATTAGTAGTATTACTTAAAATTAGCTCAGGGGTTGCATTAAGAGAAATCTCAGTCATGCCAATATTATCAACAATAACATAATCGACAGCATTCAAAGTAGAAACAATAATATTAATACCAATATCAATACCATTAGCCACAACATTTAAATAATCCACCTGAGTATCGGTATAGATAGCTTTTAAAGAAATTTAAGCCATTGCAATTGAAGGCTCATAAACAACCTCAATTAAGCTTTTTTCAAGAGAGTTTTCTGAGTTAATCTCAGTAGCAGCATTATTTAGATTAGATATATGTTCTAAGATACTGCCAACCTTATCAAAAGATTCAGCAGTATAAAATCACCCACTGGCAAATCAATAGTCATAACATTCTCTAATAAGGCAACATCAACAGCAATATCAACACACTGAACCTCAGTATTATCATTCTCTAATAAGGCAACAAGATTTAAAATAATATTGGGTAGAGGGTTTTGGCCCAAAGCACAGAGCTAAGCCAAATAATTTATTTGATGTACAGCCAACTTTTCTGCATCCAAAGATTGATTAATTAAAGAAGCATCACCGGGCATTCTACGATGCATGCAATTTTCATTGTCATGTCCCATGCCAAAATAAGCTAAACAATACTTATGAAGGTTATCAAAACAAATGGATTGAAAATACTCTCTGCTTGGAGTACCCAACCAAATTTTATCAATTTTAGGTTTGGAAGGATCCATTTCTATTAAAATGCGGGGGTAGCTAAGTTTCTCGAGATGGCTGTATTTTTATCAAATTGTAGTTGTTTCCCAACTGCGCAAGCAATATTAAACAAAGTATTTTTTGACATCAATTGCACTCTAAGTCCACGGAGATTAATCCAAACTTGAACAATAGGAGCATCGACCGTAACATCAATATAAGGGTCCCATTTACAAAATTTGATAGTATGCCCATTAATATCATAGGAATCCTTTGAAAAAAGTCTAACATAATCAAAGTCAGAAGAACATTTAGCAAAAATATGCTTAGAATCAATGGAGCTAATAGAAACCATTTCAACCAGCTTTATACAACTAAAAAAGTTCAAGCTAATAAAACTAGGCTTAGTATGGTTGAGTTTACCAACTAATGTCAGATCAAAGGGGGGTGTCATACGACAAATTTCCTCATCAGAGAAAAACATCACAAGGAACCCCTTTAGAGAGGAGATAGGTTTAAGGCTGTCGAAGCTAAATCCACCACAACATCACGGAAAGACCGCACTGCCATTGGGAGGGCCATTACAATAGTGAAAAAGACAACATCAAAAAATAGGCAAAAGGGAAAAACGAAGAAAATAAAGTATAACTACAAAAAAGTAAAGCAACGGCAAACAGCTTGGAGAAAATATAGAACCAGGAGCCCGAAGATGGACGGAAGGCGAGGGCAGTGACCTCCCACCGATCAGACCAAAGGGAGAACCAAGCGAGCACCGAAATCGCCTTAGGAGCCAAATATATATATATATATATATATTTATTTATTTATTTATACATTCATTTATGCACCATAATATATTTTAATTTAATTGAACATTAACGTATATTTGAAATCTTTTCAGGTTATAATTTAACTCACTTAGTCCTATTACTAAAGAGAATGTCCTATGCAAATAACATATGCCAAAGAACCTTTTGATTCAGAACACTTAGTAACTACGGACACACTCAGACGTGAGCATAGGTCTCACACAAACGCCTCGGGGTATTATTGGCGCATGACTTGGACTCTCCCAGTGAGTGAGCCGGCCTAGCCCGGGGAGAGGATTCTTGGCAAACGTTAGACATTTGGAACGATGCTCGCAATGCCTCCAGACGTAGGGTGACTTCATTAATTGTTGATCTCGGTGTCGCAGCACTTTGTTTCAGAGCCAAGGAAAAATGCCCGGACGCAGGCGAGTGCCACCAAACCGGATATACTCGATGCGTTCAAAATTGTCTTGATTCACCCACCCATCAAAATGCGCCCTTACGCGGTCTGGTATAATTAAATTATTTTATAAAATCAATATTACTTAAATTTTTAATCAAGAGTTATAGTTTCATTCAATAATTGCATTTCAATTTCTAGAATGCTTTTTTGATGAATTGAATTCAAAACTTTAAAAGTTAGAATCGTGTTTTAGGCGTTTGATCTTATATTTGTTAGTGAGCGACATATGCGACTTTGAGCTCTTTATTGATCACAATAGTAGTTTTTGCTAAGGATCATGCATTGAGATCATTTGCGATGTGGGACTATTTAATTGACTATTACTTTGCACAGTAATTGTTTTAAGAAAAAAAATTATTTAGCTCTAATAATTGTTAAAAATATTATATAATTACACTCAAATTTGAATTTAATATTATATAATTACAAGATAAAAAATTTATATATATTTTTTATAGTTAAAAAGATATGCAATTATCAAAATCCTTTTTTAAATATATTATACTATCTTATTTTTCACCAATAATTGTAAATAGAAGGTAAGAATACAAATATAAATTTATCTACAAATTAGCTGTATTAATTTAAAATTTGACCCAATTGAATTGAGTTTACTTTTCCTTTGGACTAAAATCTTGATATTAAATAAGAGAATGTCTTGTGCAAATAGCATGCTCCTAACCAGGGGACTGTTCGCCCGAAGAGCCTTGCCAAGGCCATCCCGGATCTCGACAGCACTCTTCTGGCCAACTATGGGTGCCAAGGTCATTCCGGATCTCGTCAGCAGTCTTCTGGCCAACTATAGGAATTCGGCACCCGTCTTTGGCCTTCACCCCAAAAACAGAGTTTTGGTTTTGCCTTGTCGAGCAATTGGATCAATCAGGGCAGCTAAATTGCACAATTGCATACTTAACACCCCAAATTTTGTGCTGATGATAGCAACTTTATGCTGCTCAAATCTATTTCAAAAATGGCATTATAAAATGCAAGTTGCTTTGAAGCAAAATGATGTGAAACTAAGTTATTTCACCTGTCACTATGATTTATATACAGGGATAATTGCTTGACAACCAAAAATGTTAAGAGTAGCAATTTTGGTGCAATAATGAAGATTTGGATGATAATTCCATATTACTTAAATATCCTACAATTAAATCATAAATAATCATAATTCTCTTGAAAACCTGCCTATATGAGAGCTTCAGAGCTCTTAAATGTCCAAATCATCATCAGGATCTTCATCGGAATCAGGCCGTTCATCATCGGAATCCCGAAGATAATGTATCTCACCCTTGCTTTGCTGAATAGCTTTGAGATCCTTATTGGTCTCAGAAAGGGATCGCCTGCCATCGTATATTTGTATGGGCTCTCCATTGCCTGTAGCAGTAGCAGAGTGCTGAGCTCGTGATTCACAAGGTGGATGCCAGAATTGTAAAAAAGTAAATTTTTGATAATGATCATTACAATCCCGAGGTTTAAAAATGAATTGGGCATTAAACTTTGAGAGGGGTGAAGGTTAAAGATTTGGTAGCTGGTACAATTCCAAAATTGATCTTAAAAGCAGTTGCTATAAGATCTGGAACCACTCAGGTGATGAACAAAATTCGCCTTCAAATACCCAATAGCCTATCACACCTTTATGAGATAAAGGACTAGAAGATGCTTAGACTATACATAATATAAGAAATTCTTGGTCAGCTAGTTTTACTTCGACCTGCATTTTAGCATATTGGTCAATCTTCCTCTCTAAGACATTTGGGGCTTGTTCAGAGCTCTAAATCGTCTTCAAAAAGTATTTTTTAAGAACCAAGTAGTTGTCTTCCATAACTATATCATCACTGCTGACGACAACAATCTGACCTCACCACTAAAATGCAAGCCATATCAAATTAGTCATTGCCTAAACCTTCCCCATCACTTCACCAAGAAATTAATAATGTTAAGCAATATTATCATATTTATGATTGAGAATCATAAGCATAAGTGCAGTCTTTAAGACATTAATGTCATTACCTTGTACATAAGTTCATACTTCACATTGACCACCACGCTTTCAAGTTTATAATTCTTGAAACAAGTTCAACCATTGCCATGCCAAGTGAGCTAACAATCTTCATGACCTAGCATTGATAACAAAGGTATTGATGTCATATCCCGAGTAACTTTCAGTCTCATATCACTGGTTTTGAGCACGCTGCACCTGTCATACAATCAGAACTACCAAACAAAAGTCTGATTTATGCTTGTTTCGTGTCTCCTTTAAACCGTAGGAAGACAATATGCATTTCATATCAGAATTATCCATAATGTTTAGGGAATATAATAGCTTTTATATCGTGGTGCATTGTTTTCCAAGATGGATCATTTCATACTTTGTTCAGCGATGAATAAAGCCTCTCACATTGCCAAGCTATTCTTCAAAGAATAATTCATTTTCCCAGCCTTCCTGATTCTGTTGTGTCCAATAAGAATACTAACTTCAAGCCATGTTTTTAAAGGCCTTACGTAACTATTTGGCACAAAAATGACATTCTTTTCAATCTATCACCCACAAATGAATGGTTAGGTTGAAGTCATAAATAGTTTATAAAAAACACCTTGCAAAGTTTGCTTATTATCTTTATTATCCCAAATACTTCTTCTTAACATATTCATGAAAAAAAAACTCTATAACACTGATTTTACAATTACGGCAAGTTTTCCATAGTCTTAATATATCTGAAAATATCACTCGAGTAGTGTTTAAGCCAGTTCACCCGGCATCAATGCATATAGATTCTGTGGTCTTCTCTTAAAAATTCTAGCAATATATCATAAAGGCATTGCCAGTTATCAATTTGTTCTGCAATAGATCTGAGCTTTATGTTTCTGAAAATCAAATACCTTTTTTTTAAAGAAACGGGCACCTTCCATGATTTTGGACTACTCTTTAAGGAAAAACCAAATAAAAAAAATTCCAATTCGATGTCACAAATTCAAAATTTCCAAATATTGCTTTGTAATCACTCTTTATATAGGATACTTAAACTATTACACATTCCACAGCCAGGCTTAAATTCCCCACCAAATAACCATTTGTAACTTTTTCCTTAACAAAGAAAAGTTCAAAAAATTGGGAGAACTCTCCAAGTTGAAAGTATGTCTATTCAAAAGATTAAACCACTATAAATATTGTCTACTTTTATTTTTCCCTATTATTTTTTTGTTTATTTGTTTTGATTCTATGACTCATCATATGCTCTTATTTAGGGATGAATACTATTCTCACTCAAACTTCATCTAGTAAGGCAGTTAGATCACTCACCATCACTCGGCTAACCTCTAATACATACATTAAAGCAACAAACGTGTAGAGCATTTTGAGAAAACAATCTTTACCAAATCACAAGAAGCAGAATCATGATAGGATATTCATTCCAATAAAATCACTACATCTTCAAACCCTCCACTGAATGTCAAATCACAATCCACCAAAGAGGTCACACAACTACAACTACTTGGACATCCCTCGACCCTCATGTGGAAGAACAAAAGGTAGTTGGACAGGATGTTACTACTAGAGCAAGCTATCACTGGAGAATCGGGTTTAGTTACACCTCTCAACGGCATGCCATAAATTAACTTCTAACAATAAAATAAGAGTGTAGAGTACCACCAAGAAGCCCTAATTCTTAAATTAAGGATGGCCACCTCTTTGTTTGGCTTTATGTCAATTTCACTCCACTCCAAAACTCTAGTTTTAACTTTTGCAAAAACCTCCCTTCATAGAGTTCATGTTTTTTAACAAAATGATGTAAGAATGAATCTCCATTTCAGAAAATCCTAAATCCTAATGCCACATTAATCTACAACCTAGGAATCTCAACAACAAAATCCTTATCAGAGACCCTATGAAAGATAATCACTAATTGCATAGTAATAACTAACGAGAAACAAGTATGAGAGCCATAATCGTGTAACTTACAATGAAGTGGTGCAACCACTCAACTCTAATTCAAATAAGTGAGAAATTAATGTTAGATCCCTCACAACAATACAACAAAAAAGAAACTTCTAGAAACCAATACTTAAGCCTTTCTTCTGGCATATTAGGTTGAGGCGTGTAGTAGTAGGATAATTTGTTTTAGATACTCCAAGGCATGCTTTATGGTAAATGTCACAGAATGATATCACTTCTAGAAACAACGTTAGAAAGGGATGAAATCCATTCAATCTATCTCAAACAAAGAAATGATCACCTTGCTAACAGTACAAATGCTAACAAAGATATTGCAAGCTCCACTCATGTTCGCTATCAAGAAGAATCCCAATCTCCTAAACAATAGAGCCCTACTCTCAATAAAGCGTTCCTAAACCACTGACTAAATTACTTGCTCATTAACAAATCTGCAAAATCACAGCATAGTTTCGGATTGAAGCACATGTTAACGAGAAGATACTTTTAATGAAGCATTCATTTAACCCTTTAAGTAGAACTCAAGATATAAATTTCATCGTAAGATGGCTCAACATATCCAATTTTAACATTTAGGCCCAATAAAGTAAAAATGCTTGTCCACAGCTTCCTGAAAGACTAAGCAAGCATTACGTTCAACTTCCTATTTGGAAACTTAATAGGGAAGGACCTCCATCCAGAGGAAATTTATCAACTAGCTCAAAACAGATAAAAGCAAGTCCAAATATTCCTTCAAAGAGTCTAAAAATTTTCAATTCCTTAACTAAATAGGGAAGGGCCTCCAACCAGTAGACTTAGAAATTTATCAACTAGCTCAAACAGATAAATGCAATTCAAGAGATTCCTTCAAAGAGTTTGGAAAACTTTCAAGTCTCTTGACTCAATACGTTAGGCCATACCTTGGTGTTCAAACGGAAGTAAAACCCTTGCCCTATCATGTCGTTCCTTTTCTGAAAGCCGAAGATTAAACTGCAACTGCAGGAAACAAGATACAGTAAGAGCAGGATGAAGAACATAAAAGAATTGGATATATTCATTTCTAATAAACGTTTAAAGAAATTGAACAGAGCGAAGAAATAGAACTTACTTTTGGCAACAGTGTTTGACCACCTGAAATATTTTCTGTAGAGGGAGTTACAAATGTAATCCCTGCTTGCTCAAGATGGAATTCTTCATTCTAGAAAATGTTTATCAAATTGAAAAATTATTTCAAGGTAGTTTAGTTACTACCTGCACTGATATGTTAAAGAAACCTTGAGGAGAAGGTTTATTTGCTTACAAAAAGTTTTACTCTGCCATTACGACGCTTGATACGAACATGGAACCTTCCTTGCTGAGATTGTAATCCAAGCAAAAACAGATTCTCTGAACCCTTATGTCCACAAGTCATCTGACCTATTGGCTCAAGACTAGCTACCGCAGAAGACATATATTCAAAAACAGCATTAGACTTAGACTCTTGAAGGTCAGAATGCATCAGCCAAAGCATACTTGAAACTTGACCTGCAATCAAAAAATAAATATCACCATCGAATATTATTTAGCTTAACCAAACAACTTCCCACTCGTCAAGAAGATCAAGCAAGCATCTCAAATTTATTTGGAAAAACCCAGTAGCAATGAATCCATAATCAACAATTTGAACTTGTTCTGAAACGCATAAAACCACAAATACATTCAATGATAAAGTCCACATACAAATACAGTAACCTTTTGGATCAAAATGGCTTCAGAATTTCCTACAGTTTTCAGATAATTTAGTTAAGGCTCTCTTTTTTTTTCATTGTGCTCATTTTGAAAAAATATCAAAGTGATCTATTGACCCTTGCAAAATGTTCAAAATAATCCTTAACTCTTGTAAATATTTTTTTTGGCCTTAACTTTTTATTCATGCTTTTTCCCTTTCGTTAACTCGCCGATCTCATTCCGTTAAATTTGCGTTTTTCAACCATAATCGGCCGTTGGAACTAACCGCTGAATCCAGCAGCAGATTCCAACTGCAAGCAGCCGATTTCGGCTGCTGGAATTGGTCGTTGGATTCAACGACCGATTCTCGCTGGAATTGGCCTCTAGATTCCGGTGACCGATTCGTCCGCTGAATCCAGCAAACGAGTATAGTTGCAGGAGGCCAATTTCAAATGCTGAAATAGATCGCTTGCAATTAGGATTGGGTGCTGGACTCAGCAGCCATTTCCAGCGGCTGATTCCCTTTGCAATCATCTGCTGGAAATTCCGGTGACCAATTCCAACGACCACTTGCAGCTGGAAGCGGCCGAAAAACTGCAAATTTAATGAAAGGGGACGGTGAGTTAACGGGAGGGACCAAAAAAACACTTGAACAAAAGTCAAAAGACCAAAAAAAATATTTACATGAGTTAAAAGACTATTTTGAACATTTTATAAGAGTCAATGGACCATTTTTGATAATTTTCTCTGCTCATTTTGTTCAATTACTTTAATATTCTATTCATTGGCTGTGGTTATTGCAAATAACTCTTTGTATTCATAATTTTCATAAGGGGCTTTTAAATACATACCGCAAACTTCTTTTATAATTTCATATTTAAAATCAATTTTTTAAACATTAATGCAAACCACAAACTTCTATTATATATTACATACATATATCTCAAACTTCCTTTTCATATCTACATCAAAATCACAAATAACTCTATTACATAAATACTTGTGATATGCATTTAATATTTAAAAACTAAGTGCTAAATATGATGAACATTAAAAAGAAGTTTGTAGTATATGTGTAAATAAATTAAAAGTTTCTTCTGTAACTAAGCCTAGAACCACACTTTTCGAGGACATGTTTTAGAAAGTAGGCTTAACCCACTATATTCTAGGCGGAATGACCAAAAATCAACTTCAGTCATGAAAAGGATGCTAGGTAATTCGCACTGCCCAATTATAAAACGTTATCAGAAAACAATAATAACATGTTTAACTCATTTAAAGTGTTAAAATGAAGTCAATTTCAGAGTTTTAAAAAGGTCTTTAAGTTTGAATAAATGAATGTTATCATGCTGCATCCGATCAAACGAATAAATTAATGAATTACACCATTTTAAAATTAGTAATTCCAAGCGACCAAATGAGCACTAAAAAACCTGAAGTTTCCCACTGATCACGTGAAGTGAAAATTGTCAAATCAAATAGCTATTCAGTGAACATACAGCCAAAAAACATAAGAACCAAATGCAACCATGTATTTAAGAAATCAACGTGAAAATCATTAAAGCCAAAAAAATTTTAAAAAAGTTCTGAAGCCAAAATAAAAGTGTTGTAGATAGTCATATCATAAGATGTGTCACCATAAACGAGATGAAGCCTAAGATTGACAAGATAAGAGAAAAAATATAATATCCACCACCTCCTATCGTTCCCAGTAGTTGGATAATAAGGTATTATTTTATAAGTAAAAATAATCCATTATCAGCAAACAGAATTCAAATAGCTGCTTACTGCAGCATGTCTGATGATATTATATATTTAATACAAAAACTAACGGTTAATGAAGTTTTGATAAAAATGGCAGCCAATCAATCAATGCAAACGTTATATAGTTTTCTTTAATCTGACAGTTTCTGAACTTTTTGCCATAGTCACAGTAATCCATAGAATAAGACATAAGTAGTGTTTCAATTAATTTAACATAAAAATAGTGAAAAATCCATAAAAAATCTAGCTAACACGTACCATGACTTCTAAGGTTGCTAATAAAGTTTGCAACTGATTGCAAGGAAACATGCCTTAGCATCGCACTAACCTATAAATGGAAAAAAAACATACAAAATAAATAGGCAACTTGTGCAGTGTAGAAGTGCAAACCATCGGTGTAATATTATAATCTAAGGAAAAGAAAGGACATTGAAATTTGAAGCAGATAATTTAAAGCTAAAAATATAAAGGATGAAAAAAATTCATTTAAGAGATAAATTATACTTTACGTCATAGTTCAAGATGGTTTAACACGCACATGCTCAGTATGCTAGAGCGAGCGTTTATGTACAGAAATAGATTGCATTTAAAAATTGCCTGCATCTACGAAAGAACACATGCCAAATTGTTTTAAAAGCAGCAGATTGGATTCACTGGCATCGTGATCATAGGCATATTCCATTTTGTTTACTAGAACTTTGAATATTTATTTCATTAACTTTAAAAAATTTTACATGGATAAAGAACCCAAATCCAAGCATGTAGTTGGTCTAACAGATATCTTCCTAATACTTAATGACATGAAGTAACTAGGAACTGGACAGTTCTACCTATATATATATATATATAAATTTGTTAAAATAGTTCTGTGATTATTTTTAGGTTACCAGTTTTATTACAAACTATATAACTTGCCCAATTTATTCCCCCAACTGTATAATTTGGAAGTTAGACTAAATATTCAATTTAATAATAATTTAAGACTAAAATACGCTCCAATTAAATAGTTTTAAAGCTAAATTGAGTTACAGCTAGTTTAAAACTAAATAGATCAACCTGAAATAATTGAAAGATTTAAATCAACCAAGAGTTATGTTCTAGTGGGCTCAGATGGAAACTAAAACCTCCCAAGAACACATAGGGATTATATAGTACATGGAAAACTAAATTATCAATTCAACTAAATTAAAAGTTAAATTGCTCAACCATACCTTAAGAGTTTATCAATGCTAGTATCCATAAATTATTCACATAAATAAACTAACTAGATTTTACAGTTGAAATCTGATATAGGATGAACCCTAATTAGAATTATAAATGCCTCAGGCTTATCGGCTTATGCAAGTAAAAGGAAAATGCAAGATGTAAGAGAAATTAGTGTTGAGGATCTTGTGATTAATGGAAAGCTAATTAATTCCATTTAAATCCCATTAGTATTAAAACATAGTTGTCGGATTCAAAACATTTCATTACAAAATAAATGTTTAGTTATTCACAAGAAACTTGGAACATTTTGAAATTCACAAAATTAATATATAGCTTATAAAATAATTTTAAGTCATAACTTTATTAACCAAATACTATGATACTAAATAGAATAATAAATAATAATATGAAAAGTAAATGTAGAAGGATATGTTACCTAGGTTAACACAATCTAGATTTTCAAGGTCTATTGGTTTGAGCTTAACCTTATGATTATAGGATTACAAAAATTTGAGATTAACTTCAAACTTAGTTGCTAAGCTATTCATGAGTAATTTTAACATTTATTTTTTTTAACTTTAAGCTAGATAAATTGATAAGCTAAGAAGATGTTAATAGTGTTCAGAAGAAAGCCACTAAGTTGCTAAGGTAAGCATGAACCAAATAGCCCCAATCATGTCACAACAATGTAATGGCTTCCTTTAAATTTTGTTATTAAACTTGTTGCACTCACATAAGGACACATTCATTGTATTCCCAAGGAAAATAAAAATGTAAGTATATTCAAAGCCAACAGTTCTTTGACACATCTTCAAATAAAATTTATAAAGTTCTTATAAAATCAGAGGCCTAGGTTAGGTTTGGATTGGCACTAGAATCAAACCAATTTAATTTAAAGTAACTTGCATTCAAAAAATTTCAATTTTCATAGAACTCTAAAAACAATTTCAAGTACTCCATCAGTAATCTTGGTTATCCCTAAATTTGAGCTCGTGGAATGAAATAAAGGAGTTCTATTCTCAAGGAATTGCATCAATAGTATATTGTTCTTTCAAGGCTTTCTTTAATAACAAGTGCAAAAAATTAAATAGCCATTGTCATGAAAAGTGTGATTCCTAAGAGCCCTCAAAACTTCTCTCCTTGTGCATGTGTGCTACATCACCACCAAATATCTTCACTACACGTAAACACACAGATTAACCAAAACATACCTTCAACAATCCTCTAATATGGTCATCCAAGGTCATTGAAATTCTTCTAAATGATAAAATAGCATTTGCAGCTCAATAAAAATTTTCACTCACCTTGAAAAATCACAGATTAATTTGTGTCATTACAAAAATGTCTACACATTCTCCATTATAGTTTTAAAGTGCATGAGAGAATGCACTGCCACCTTACCTAGTTGCAATGAGTATCTCATCACTACCTTATTTCACAAATCTTTTCAACTTTCAACATCAAAGCCTCCCTCAAAAGCAATTTCTTTGTTCCTTTATTGTCACAGTCTTTCGATTTGTTGTGGTAATATGCATTTTTACTTGATATATAGCCACTTTCTTTGTTTTTTTTCCATCATCTCTTTCTTGAAAAACTTTAAAAGAAATTTATCTTCTTTCCCATCCAAAGTAAAAGATACAAACTCCTCCTACACATTCATTTTGAGTAAAAGACAATTGACAAAAATGAGAATTTTGTGTGACATTTAAGCTTCAGTGGAATTGCTTACAAAAAGCTTCATCTTGAGGACCTATTCCTCCATATAGGTCAATTTTGGGAGACTGAACAAATTTTTTCAGCCATTAACCTTTATTGCCCACATCTCACCAACTGTCAAATCTCAACAGATTGTGCAAGTAAAGCTCAAGTGCAGACACCTTGTCAAGAGTCTCGTGCAGCATTGTCACCATAGTTCGTTGATAGTTTTAGCACTTGACAAAGTTTCATGATCCTTCACCACGTACTCTAAATTATAATTTCTCAAGGACGCTCTCGTCTCGCTTGAAAAGGTCCACTACATTTCACCTAACAACTCAGCTTGAACCGCAAAAACTGCATAGCCAACCTTTCATATCCAATAGCCATTACAAAAGATTCTCAGACACTTTTCCTTAATAAACTTGCATATTATCCCATACAATATCCGTGCATAAGAATTAATGAAAAATGCTTAATTTTTCATGTCTTTTAAAATAATAAAATTCATAATCTAACTATTAAAAATAGAATGCACAAATTTTATATATTATACCCACATTCTTAAGGAAAACTCATAAATAACTTATTACCATATTAATGATGATTTTTAGTATATTAAATAAAAATATTAAACTTTAAATTTAATAATCCATATTTTTCATTTTTCAATTCAAATAAAAATATATAATATACATAGATAATAACATGTGTTTAATACCTAAAATAGCACCTTGCGAATTTATGTCACTTTGCTTGAACCTCTAAAGGCTAGTTGGTTGAATCAGAAAATCTTAAGACTAGTATTATAAAAAAAAGCTCATGAATAACTTTTTAACATATTAATGATGATTTTTAGTGTATTAAATAAAATAATCAAACTTTAAATTTGATAATTTATTATTTTCATTTTTATATTTCAAAATAAAAATATATAATACACATAGATATTAACATTGCTTAATGTCGACCCCATATTTTACTAAAAGTCACTGCTCAGCTCAACTTGGCCTCCATGGCACGCTGCCATGTTAGCCTCAATGTCATGAGCCATTATCAAGTTGGAGTACTATGTCTCATAGTTCAACCACATTCAGCACCAGCTCAACATTGATGCATAATTGCCCGGCTATGACAGTTCCATGTCTGACCATGTACAGTTTCAACTTTCCATATTATAACCTTCTGCATATCTAAGCCACTTTACTTGAAGCTCTAGTTATATCACAAAATCTTAAGGCTAGTACATTTTCATTCTTCTTTAAGCAGCGTCACTAGCCAAGTTCTTCAAATCGCACCACCTGCTCAAGAACTCTCCAATAGTTCTTAACTTAAATTTCTTTTATGTACTCATCCTTTATTTCTCCATTGAAAACAATAAAATTATATTTTTTGAATTTCTAATTTCATTAAAAACTTGTAACTAAATTAAACATAATGGAGTCTTATTCCTAGACTAGACACTACAATGGGTATAGGTACTTTCATAGCAAAATCACTATAAATTTATAAATTTATTATATTTATTGCAAATCTTTTACGTTTCTTTTACTTCATTTGCATTTTGTCTATTTTTGAGCTTGATTGTCCAGCGCATGTTAGTCTCCACAATCCACTATCACAACGGCCACAATTCCATGACCCATTGCCAAGTTACAATATGATACTTACACCTCAGCCACACTCAAAGTCTGCTCAACATAGTCACCTAACTGTTTATCTGCGTCACCTACATCTGATCAACGTACAAGTTCTAACTTTCCAAGTCATCACTTCATGTCGTCATGATTATTTATGCAAGCAATTAAGCTACAAAGGTAAAAGGCTGGATCCCAAAGGTTAGCAATCCTCAAGTATCAATTCCAATCAAATTTCTATAATAGTTCATGATTCACCTTTTCTTTTACACATTCCCCTTTATTCCTCCACCAAAAAACATATATTTATGTTTCCTTTATGGCTAATAGCGCTATAACTTAAAACTAAACCATTAGTGACATAGATTCTTTCACAGTAAAACCACCATAAAATTGTTATGTAATTATCTTTATTACTAGTTTTTTTCTTACATAAGAATTTTTGTCTATTTTTGTGCTCGATTATTTACTTCTTTCTTATTCTGCACATCAAGTGAGTAGAACCTACTGGATGGCCTCCAATATGATAACAATTCATCACATCTTAGCTAACTAGATTCTTTAACAAATATTCTTGATTATTGAAAGGTAACACAATCTAAGCTTTAAGCTGTGAAATTAGAGAAGTGCTCCCAAATTTGGTTCTTGCACTTGTGCGCACTAAAATGAACTAATACACCTTAGGAGAACGAAAACATGAAGATAAAATTTTATTCAAAGCCAATTAATCTTTAATGTGTCAAAACACAATTTAAAACTCATAAACTTTTGTGAAAATCTGGTTGGGCAAAAAACAAGCAAATTTAATTCAATTAAATTGCAATCCAAAGTCTTTCCAATTATTTCCATTCTCAAGTCCTTAAATTGATATCTTATGTGTGATGGACAAATCTCATGCAAGCCATGTATTTTCCATGAAGTCAAAGCCACATATAAAATTTATTTTTCCTTCATAATAGAAATGCAAAAGAGAATGATTGCAGTGGGAAAATTCAAGCCACGACATTAAGAAAAAGCCACCAGCTTTCCAATAGCATCAATATTGTTTTCACCTTCCATCTGTAGCTCTTTTATTCTTTCAAAATTGCAGCAACTAGGTTCAAAATCATTATTATATTTTCCTATAAGCTAGTTATCATGCAATTGTTGTAAAGAACAATACAAATTAACAATGCGCTTTATCTATAACCAACAACAGCAAATAACCATGTCTAAATAATCAGATAAGGTGGTGAAAGTATTCAATACTCACAAAAATAGCTCATTTTCACTCAACACAAAATGACTTGAATCAATCTTAAGTCAAGGTTCATGTAATATGAAAGGCTCAAAAAAAATTTCAATTGAGTTAGAGTTTTAAGTTTGGCATGTTACCTAGAAAACATTTCATGAAGATTCAAAATTACTTTAGAAAAAAAATAATGGCTCTCTATTAGAGAGAATATGCTAGGTTTTTGCAAATTTTAATTGGGGAATAAGAGCATATATAAGGGGATTGATTTACTCCACATCCATTCTTTTAGTTTTATTAATCTAAGTAAATTGACTAAATTATTCTCTGAAAGATGGGTAGGATCTATAAATCTAAGATTTTATAAGGGCACAAGCTCCCATAATTTAATTATTTATCCTAGCCATCGGAAAGAACTCTTGATTAAATAGTATAACTATATAATGATTGAGCAAGCATTAGACAATAAACATATGAGATAGATAGAAGAATACCTAACCAAGACTCAGTGGTTCCATTAACACAGTTTCACTTGTGATCAAAGCTGCCAATTTTAAAAGGCATTTTATCCATAACACCCAAAAATTATAATTAGAAATATGGGTTACCTCATCTCAAATATCCCAAGCGAGCTGGGTAGCATATATTAAAGACTCATTCCTTATATTTAGCATTGACTCAAAAGCTATTTTGACTCAATTGTTTATCATCATAAAGCATGATTATTATGATTCAGAGATTTCAGACATAATTGCTAGAGTTCAAAGGCATAGCATAGCTAGAATGTTCAATTAAGGGTTATTTAGCTTGTAAATGGCGTAGGGGGAGTTAAAACAAGTTAAATTTCTATATTTCAAAATCAGATGCTTGGTTTGAGATCATTGTATAATGTGTAATATTGTGAAGGATTGAATTCCCAGTTGTAAGCAAAATTGATGTAATTAAATTAGTCCCAAATTAAGCATAATTCAATTATGTTCATATTTTCGTGGTGTTACAAAAGTTTGTAATGTATGTCTTACCCTGTTTTCCATCGATGCATGTGTAACCCAAAGGGCTTTCTTTCAGGCCTTCGTTCCTAATGGCTAGCTTTCGCCAACTCTTACGAACAACCGACTAGTCTTTGTCAGCCTTCATCAACCATTGGCCGACAATCAGGGACAACCAACATTGCCAGCCCAAGCTTCCCTTGTTGCCATTGGCTCATATTACAATCATCCTTCATTGTGCCTTGCTCCAATCGCCCAACTTTGCCAGCCCTTGTTAGTCATCAACCGACCTTTCCCACAAATATAGAAGTCCTTTTGCCCCCAAATTAAAAGCCCGTGCAAATCAAAATTATATTACTTTAAATTTTTTTATAACCAATTACATTACATGACACAGTTCCACCTAACCAAGCATCATCACATAATAATCCAATTATAACTGTAATATAAATTTAACGAACAAAAGAGTCGCTTAAGGTCTAAACGCATAAGTTAAAACATTAGAGTTTGGGTTATATATTTGATGGATTTAATGTCAATTTGAGGGCTTAATAGCATTGGTGTTGGCCCGAACTTAAGTTGTATTGGGCTTCCATACAGTGGAAGGTCCGAGTGGCTTAGATCCTTTGAAATGCCTACCAGCAGGTTTTTAAATCTTACCATTTGGATAGGTCGCCAAAGATTTGTATCCTTATAGACCATATAAGGATTAAACTATTTAATTTAGATAAATTAATGAATTTATAAACATTAGTTTAAGACATTAGAGTTTGGGTTAATTATTTAATGGGTTTGGAGTGAAATTAATGGGTTATTAGTATTGGTGTTGGCCCAAGCTTAATATTGGGGCTTCCATCCATTAGAAGGTCCATGTGGCATAGATTTGATATGAGCTTACATACTTTGGAATGCTTAATGGTAAGTTTTACAATCTCATCATTTAGATAGATGGTTTGAGTTTGTATCTAAGATCTTTTAGACCATATAAGAATAGAATTACTTAACATGGTGTTGCTCAATTGATGACCACCTAGATCATTATTAAAAATAGAAAATTAAACTTTGGATGATTCAACTAGCATCATTTGATCAACCAAAAATCAAAATATCAAATCTATAATGATTCAACTAAAATTACTTTGATCAAATACAAATCAAATTACTTGACTTAAAATGATTCAACTAAGACCACCCCGGGTTCTTACCTTTTGCTTAATCGACTAAGTTTTTTTTTTGACATCATTTAGTTCCTACATAGTTCATTGAGAGCTTCTTTATTTCATTTTATTCTTGTAAAAATAATGGCTTATTGCTTATGTGCAGGTTGAGGGTCGCTAGAGGAAATGAGTGCACTAAGATCTTGAAGCTCGAAGTAGATGTTTTGATAAGAATGCTTTGATAGATCTACACTTTGAGAGCTTACAAGCGTTGCAAGTTGTAATCTGTGAGAGACTTGCACTCTATGAAGAGAGTTGGGAGAGATCTATGAGTTCAAGCAATACATTTTGTACTTTAAAAGTATGGGTGAGTTTTGAGAGTTATGTATAATACCTTGTACTCATTTTGTAAGAATCAACTAGTGTGACACATTTTTTCCTCACTTATATTAAATAAACAATAGTAATAACAATGATTATGATTACTAGCACTTTGCACACTAGGCCAATGCTTGTTAAGATTCATATAAACTATCTCTGGCCTTCTAAATTTCACGCTTAATATAAGTTATAGAACGAGCATGAAGCTCAATGAAAACAATTACACTCAAATATGTCTCTCTATAATCTAAATTTTGGCTTAGTGTAAAACTCAACGCAATCAACACGTGCATCGTCCATAACATGATAAATTTAATTAATTAATTCATCAATTAATATATCCAATTTTGACACCCATGTTTCTTACCGTCACCTCAATTGATTGATTGAGTTGACTATTTAACTTATGTTATTAACTTATTTATTTTCTTGAATCAATTAACTGACATAATTTACTAATTAATTTGTGCTTAATAAACTTATTATATTTATTAAATAAATTTTCAATAAGTTAAAATTTATACAGAATTACAACATGGCAACATGTTATATTTGTATAGAATTTTTGGTACAATTTTAGCAGCATAGCAATACTCAAAATTGTGTGGAAAGATTGCTCCCATTAGTTTAGACCAAATATCAAAACAAAGAGTTTTAATCTCTCTAAGCGAACCAAAGAATAATGACACTAAAGTAATTTTTCCAATAAGACCAAATATCAACAAAATATGGGCTATCTGTCCCTTGGGCAAACTCTTGTTGTAGGCCTTGGAGTTCTTTTTGAATGGCGTTGAGGAGAAGAGAGAGCCTAATGTGCGAGAGGGAAAAAGGATTGGTTCATGTCATGTTTCAAGAATGGTGATTATTAATTCCACACATGCACGCACGATTTGTCTAAATCACCTGTTAGAGGCCATGGACGGTCTAGATCAAAGTCAATCTCAATTATGGTGCATGAATAGAGCAAACGTCATTGTGGTCTTCCCTTCTCCTGTGCATGTAATGTTTATATTGTGTGCTCACACATCATCTAACTGAGAGGTGATTCGTGGAATTGTAGGTGTGTGCTTAATTTTTTCCGAGTCATGTAAAAAGATCCAATGTTGTTGATTGAATAGCCCAACCTT
This sequence comes from Gastrodia elata, assembly GCA_016760335.1. Lineage (NCBI taxonomy): Eukaryota > Viridiplantae > Streptophyta > Magnoliopsida > Asparagales > Orchidaceae > Gastrodia > Gastrodia elata. The sequence goes on along the minus strand of CM028684.1, from coordinate 22,687,835 downwards.
GATATGTGGATACACTTTAGAAAAGCTAGAGCCATGAATTGTGGAAGCAATCAAAAATTCCACGCAATTATTGAGATATCCAACACGAGTCAGGTGTGTGAAGAGAAGGAATCAAAGACAAGAAGCTTAGACCAATGTTATGAGCAAGCTGAGCATCTTGAGCTCGTGCATCATTAAAGCATGCTTGGTGGTGCTTGGGCTAAAATTATGTAAGATCCAACTCTATTTTATAGATATGTGTATTGTTATAAATTTGTACAACAAATAAATTGCCTTCCAACAAATATAATGTGCTAAAAAAGCAAGAAATATTTGTTTTATTAAATAATGATGCTTTGTATTTATATTTAAACTTAGTATTTCAGATCATATAAAGTTTAAGGCATGTAATGCTAAATTAAATATATTATTCTTTTTTTCAAAAAGATTAATCATTTAAGTTGTGAAAACAGATTATTAACTAAGGTCTGTTAGGCTTGTTTAATTAATAGTTGTTTAAGTTCAATCATTGAGACATACTAAAATTAAAAGAGTTATATTTACTCTACTTTAATAGCTTGATGAGTTTTAGGATTGCTCAACTTTTTAGGTTAATGAAATGCTACTCATTCAGCCCTAAAGTTTATGAAATAAGAGAGCTTATATATGTGCATTTTAACAAATTTAGTCTTCCAGACTTGGTAAACCTAAGAAATGTGCTGCCTCACCTTTAATGTTTGATGAGTGAGCTTGGCTGATCCTTTGGGTATGTCAATCATTGACAATTTGACCAATTAGGCTGGTTGAGCAAGTTAAAATTCTTATGTATTTCAATACTTTAGACTTGTTTAACTTAAAATTTATACCTACTCTGTCATTTAATTACTGAGCCAATTAAGAAACTTGGCCTCAAAATATATATTTATATAATCTTGGCAGCAAAATTTACAAATTTATTTCTACCTTTTACCTTATAAAATTTTAATGATGATATAATTTGAGCATAATATTTTTAAGATGGCAGCCATTTACGAGAAACATGAGCCATGAAGTTTTAGTATCAATGAGTTAATACAGCCATGCTTCAAATACTTTTTTGACAATGAAGAATCATTCCCAATTTGGTATACATTTAGCACGAGTTTGTCGATAAAGAATTATAAGCCTTCATCGAGCAACGACAAAATAACCTTCTTTAAAGCTCCTAGGATGAACTATGCAATCGTGCTCTGGTATTCTTTCCTAGCACCTTTTTAAGCTTTGTTGAGCTTGAAGCTATGTTCCTTCCATTGCTCCGAGGTATTCTAGCAAAATACAAGCATTTTCCTAATAAATGAGGTCATACTAAATGTTACACTAAGCGATGAGAGCTCCATTTCAAGAGGTAATATTGCCTTAGTCCAAATACAAATAAATATGCAGCTTGATTTGTAATGTAGGTCGGTATGATATACACATAGAACTTCCAAAGGTTGTCATGTTATCTCTTTTATTTTTGGAAAAAACTTTTTCAACAACTTTAAAAGAGCTTTGCTAAAATCTTTTGCACATTTATTGGCTCTTAAATCATAGATCAAGGAATATAATCATGCTATCTTATGATGCTCAATGAAGCTATCAATCTTTGCACTTCTAAACATCATACCGTTATCAGATTTATTATAATGAGGAACTCTTAATTGAAATAAAATATGATCTTAGAAGACTCTCATTACACTATTAACTTTGACTACTCTTAATGGAATAGATTCTATCTATTTAGAAAAGTAGTTAATAACAGCCAAAAAAACTAACGACTTAATGACGATGGAAGATTTATTGAGCCAATCATATAAATTCCCTAAAAAAGCTATGATGCTATCATAGAATACAATGGTGGCGGACTATGCATAACATCTCAATGAATTTGGCACACTGAGACTTCTGATTTATAATGGGTACATCCCTATAACTGTTCTGTCAGATCTAAATATAGGTGTTCAATTTACTGATCTACTTTTCATAAAAAAGGGAATTGAATTTATTTTTTTTTCAGTAGAGTATTGAAATGGGATCACTTCCACGACAAAGCAAAACAACGAAACAGAAGAAATGCACCACGACCTTCCCCCCTCCACCCTTCAAAAAAAAAGCATATAGCGAATTTGAAAAATTAGTCGATGTGATCTGCAATACAATCATGTAGTGAGTTTGTGGATAGGAAAGCAATAAAGTACTTTAAACTTTAGCAGGCTACATGAGAGTTTGTATGTAGAACACTATGTTTCTAATAAAAGTAAGATTAAGGTTCTTCAATGTTTCACACATAAATTGAAAAATAAGAGTAATACGAGAGAGATAATACATACAGAGTCGATGGCAACTGAAAAGAAAGGCCTGCCTTCTGCAAACCCTGAAGCACATCAACAATATAAAAAGACGCATCAATCTCAGCTTCAAAATCACAACAAGAAACACACCTTTTCCAAGTTCCAGAATTGAAGAAAGTAATCTATTGATGTCTTTAACTTCCCTGCATACATTGCCACATTCTTTCGCTGTTGGTTTATTAGGGCCACTTGACTGAATAATCTTTTCCTTCCAACCAAGAGGGTCGGAATAACAATCAAGAATCTGCAAGCTGGAAATTGAAGTGTAAGAGATTAAAAAAACATTCTACAGACAGTTGAATACGTACATGAATATATCGTACTTATTCACAGATAGAGAAGCATCCAACCCTTTGCGCTTCAGCAGATTGAAGTAGAATGAAGGGTGCCGACAAAAGGCAACAAGAACCAATCCACTGAGAGACTAAACAATAGAACCTTTCAGTAAATTATCGAAACTCAAAACCTAAAAAAAGTTTCTTCTCAAAACTGACCGTGCTTGGGATTTTCCGGCGCCGACGTCGGCGGCGAGAGAATAAAGAAAGTAATTGAAGGCATAGGTTCCTGCATGGCTCTGAAGACAGTCCTTGATAGCTAGTGCGGGCGAATGCTCTCCCTCGAGAGATCCATCCCTCAAGAATCTGCAGATCGCTTCAGCCATGGAAAACTCCAAACAGAAAAGAAGTCAAAGACAAAAAAGTCAAATTAGAAGTCATTCAGATCAAACCCCTAAATTTGAAAATCCCCATAAATTTGAAAATGACTTGCTTGAATTGATATCATATTAAAAATATGACTTAGTCATTGTGCTCATCATCTATAAATTAGCTAGAAGTGATATTTTGGAAATATTTAGAAGTCGTTAGATTTTCGTCGAATATTTTAATATATTTAAAATATCCAAAAAAAAGTAGAAAAATTAAATACTCATCAAAATCAAAACATAACTCTATCGTTATGTTCCTCACACTTCAATTGGCTAGGAGTGAATTATGAAAAGATTTTGGAAGTCAATAATTAATTTAGAAAACTTAAAAATTTTAATTAAATTAATATTTATTAAATTACTTAACGCCACCGTTAAAAAATCCTCCGTGCCTTTCGCTAATCTTACAGTGTCATTTGATCAGACAATGCATCCATCCAGCCGTCTGATCGATCCAGCCGTCTGGATCAGACGACTACTGTGCTTCGTCCCAAACAAAGCTTCTTGTGTCGCGCAAGCGCGCTCGACAAGCCGCACCGCGGACGCGCGTTAGCCCCCGCCGCTTGAGGGCCTTTGTGAACCTCATTAAACCCCACCGAAGATCCTATCCGCAGGTGATGAAATCCACAGCGATCAGTATGTCATCTGGAGCTTTCGAAGGATCCCTGATCAAGCCCTATCCCGATAATCGTTAATCAAGGTACGACTGATCCTCATATTTTTTTTGAATCAGTGATTTCATTCATGTTTCAATTATTGATTTCAAAGCATGGACCATCATTTAATCGGCCACGTTCTAGTTTGATCGGGCCCGATCCAATTTCACTGTGGATCCACAGTGCTCAACAGTGAATGCTTCCGTATCGAGCCTTGGAACCTAGGGTTAGCTATTACCGCCACTTCATGCCACCTCAATTATTGGTTCTACTGCCAATAGGAAGGCCTCGTCATCCTCTTTCCATAGCCGTGCGGGCCGATCCCTACAATCGCCGAGAAGGTTGTCAAAGGGCGTGCCCTAGTTCGCCCTTTGGGGTGCCGGTCGAGGAAGAAGGCAGTTCTGGGCCGAGCCGAGTCGACCCAAGCTCGGCCCGCGGCTTACACGCTTTCTGCGTGTCTGCTGCAGATCGCGTGGGACCCGCGCCGTATCAGCCGGTAGGACCGCAGTTGTTCTGTCGCTGCGCTACAGCTGGGACCCGCCTCTGCTGCAAGATAATCCCTGTGGGACTCACACGTGTTTGACCTGAAGAAATTTATTTAATTGAAAATTGATAAATTAAATTAGCTTAATTTAATTAAATAAATCCAAATAATCAAACCTTCATATCTGGCAAACCAATGATCCGAATACATTGATATTATATCTCATTTTAATCAGAAAAATACAATGAATATTATAGTAGTATTTAATTTTTATTTGGATAGGTATTTCTGTTAGTGATATTTTGGAACATTCCCTAATAACCTATTTAACCATAGAACTTCATATCATCATAACTTTGTATCCTTAGCTTCAAACATAGTCAATATATATCTCATTTTGCTCAGGAGAATGTCAAGAATGTTTAGATAGTATTAGTTTTGTTATTTAGAGTGTAATTTGTCTAATAACTTTTAGGACCATTCCTTAATGACACCTCTAAACTCTAGATTTTCATTTGGCTATAACTTTGCTAATTAAGCTTCAAATTAGGTCATCTAATATGACATTCTGATTATGAGAACCTAAAGATCAATAAATTAGGATTTGGTAATTACCCAAAATTTGATTAATAAATATTAACATAATTAATTATCTAAATTTAGAAATTTATATTGTTATGGGCTCCTATAGTAGAGTATAACACATTATTAAAGTTAATTTTTCATTTCTGAGATCAATTTTATTAATCACTTACTAATTATATTAAGCCCTAATTAAGGCATAACTTAAGTAAATGAGATCCAAATTGGATATACTCATAGTCATTGTACTTAGTGTGCAATAAAGAATCTATAGCTATTGAGTTTGTTGAATTTGGACATTAATTGGAAATATTAGATTTTTGAACCATTTATAAATCTCATAAATTACCCATTTAGACCTCAATCTTATTTTGGTCATATCTTGACCAAATGATCTCAGAATTTAAAAATTTTGGACTATGAAAATTATTAGGTAGTAATCAACGTATGTATAACAAAAATTTTATATTTTCTGAAGTAAAATTACTAATCAACCCTTAATGAGCTAAAACCCTTATTTGAGCTCATTAGTCTTAATCTTTGGCCAATTTATGTGTACTTACTATCTATTTTCATATTAGATAGTAAGTGACCATTTGGCATTAATAAATTTTAGTTTGGAATCATAAATCAAAAAGTTGCATTTTTGTCCCTTAAGTACCCAAAATTAGTTTTAAGTATTGTTAAGCCTTAGAAACTTGAATTATTTAGTAAAATCAGTGAATTAAGTAATTTAGAATTAATTTTAGATCATATAAGCTTATTGAATTAAATTTTAAATAAAACCCTATATTCCATTTAAAATTTCTTAAATTATTTAAATAGCTTCATAAGGTGGAATTTAGTCCACCTTATGCCTTTCATAAGTTAATTATATTAGCAATTATATATAGTTAAGATTAATTAATATTAATGCTTAAATATTCACTTTTGTCCTAAGTCCTTTTCTTAGGAGTTTCTTTAACCTTTAGGATCTTCTTTAGAAATTAGTAATAAATCTAGGTTAGATTTTATTTCTTGAGTAAATAGGTTACTCAAAAGAATGAAATCCTAGTTTTATTAGTTTCTAAATTTTTTTATTTTTTATGATTATTTTGTATTTAAACTTTAGTTTAGAAATAGAGATTCATCTTATTAAGCTTAATTTTACTTAATAAGATAGCCTTAATATGTAGAAAATGAGTGTTGGGATTAGCCATATACCCTTAGTCCTCATAACTTATTGGATTAAGAGGTTAAACCTCAAAATTTTGGAGTTTAACTCTTAATCCCTCAATCTTGATTTATCCTAATCAAGAATGGTTTGGGGTTAATTAAATTTAATAATTAGGAAATTAATTTATTATTTAACTTATGTAAGCATTATTGATTGAATTATATTAAAATTTGATTAGTTCTAAGTGCTTTAAATCTTATAGGACCGTAGTTCTGAGTTTATACTGGATAGTAGAATATTAAAGATCCTAAATTTGTATAATCTCAGATTAGTTAGAATGATTGAATTAGAAAATAAATGATATTATAGATGTTTGTGTAGTACTATTTATACCTTGTATTGTATGCTTTACTTCATTGTTTTGAGTCATTATTTATTTTGGCATAGTATATGAGACATTGAATATTCTATATTAGTTTTGAAAATTGTATAAGGCATGTTCATAGGTAAAAGAGATGAAATGAATAAAAGATAAATCAATAAATTATATAATATTGTAAGTGGAATGTGATCTACCTAGTCTGCCTCTACAGTATTATTGCATATGTTGAGATTCAGAGCAGTTCAGTTTCTAAGTATTTGAGTCTTGTAGAATATATATATATATATATATATATATATATATATATATATATATATATATATTTGCGATGATGATATGTTTTTCAATGGACCTATTAATATAGGCATTAGTATCCTAGATGCTTCACAAGATTTATTTAGTGACTAATTGAGCCATCATTTTTTGTTATGGTAGGACTAAGTAGGTATATGTCCATTATTAAGATAGCATTTCCATTATATATTTTTAATTTAGTATTTTTTAGTATTTATGTAACATTTCAATATTTACAGTATTTTCAACATTTATTTATATTTTCAACAGTTTCTGGCTTTATATGCAAGCATGTTATGATGATAGACTTACAGTTCAATTGATTTATATTATTTTTATTCAAAAAATTAGCATAAATAATATTGATCATATTTGGTTAAGATATTTCTTGTACTTAATAGTTTTTACATATAAACTACTTAATCTTTTCTGCAGCTTTGTGTTGAGATATGTATACTTACCTCACATTTTATTTAAGTTATAAATACATGATTTCTAGTTTTATCATTTTCTATTGATGCTTTGTTACTCCTATATGATTAGGATGATTTGTGATATCATTAAATATATAAAAATTAATAACCTAAAATATACTTAGACAAGTTATTTAACCAATTTTTTTTATTTTTTGGCTGGGGCCCTGGCATTGTGAAACTGATAATATCAGCTTCTGAGCATTTTGTGGAGATAGCACATGAGGAGGAGCAGAGTTTGGAGGAATAGTGTATTGAAGCTGAAGAGCCTTAGTTAGGTTGCTCTTTTATTTTAGTGAGGATGAGTGACTTTTCTGCTTTCTTAGAACTTCAATTAAATATTCTAATAATATAGGTATTCGTTATATTTTTCTTTACATCATATTTAATTCTGAGCTTGATGTTATTTTGCTTTCTACATTATGGTTACATGGATGTAAATTGTTATTTTTATTTCGCACTTTGATATTCATGTATAACCATTTAGTGAAAGATTCAGTTGAATATATTATACATTCTTCCCTTATTAGTGAATTAGGGATAAAAATTTAATATATTGATAAGTGAGGGATTGTACCGTGAAGACCACTCCACCATATTCGTGCTAACATTTGTGTTGGCGGGACCACGGCGGAGGCGGGCGCCAATGGATGGTTCTTGGATTTGTATGTGGATACTAATGAGGACGTCAATTACTTATGTTTGGAAGACTTGAAATACCTAAAGCAATATTAAGCAAAAGTTTTAAACATCGATACTCTTTTTCAAATAATTTTGAAGTTCTTTGTAAGAATTCTAAAGTTAAGTGTGCTTATATGAGAGTACTCTCAGGATGGGTGACATGCTGGAAGTTATCTTTTGAAAGCAAGATTGTGAGGCTATCAGGTTAGAGCGATAATACCGTGGTACTTAAGAGTTTTGGTAGTTTCAAATCTAAATTAGTAATAAGCACATATCTTAAGATTAGGATTAAACTTTGATTAATATCCTAGTAGATTTAAGCTCAAATTGGGTCCTACTCAATTGTATTAGGTTAAGTAACTTCAGAGTGAGAAGTGATTGCATGTGAATGTTTCTTGAGAAAATATGATCACAATGTTAATTAAAGTGAAGATAATAACAAATTAGTTTTATACTTTGTATAAAGTTTGATTGCATTTAAGGTTGGAAGCCTTAAACTTAGAACTTTGTATTTGAACTAGTATATTTATATAAAATAAGAATATGAATAATATTTAGCATTTAAATTATGCATTCATAAGAATATCATAAATTGCTAATCTAACTTAAGTTTTCAAATTTAGTTAGTAATTTAAGATACAGTTAGTGTCTTATCAATAATTGTATATCAAAATATTTTAGTTTAATTAGATCAATTTTGCTGCTTCAAGCATCAAATGATATTTTAACATATTAAATATCAGTTAAACAAAAAATGTAGATTAAAATATTATAAAAGTACTAATTTTGAATATTATTAGAGTATTTAATAAAGCATAAATATAACAATCCTAGGTTATTATTTAGCCAAATTTTAGCTTAATAACATCTTAATTAGCATTTATTTGAGTTCATCTAGTCATTAGAACTAAATCATGAAGATTTGGAGCAATTCGGAGCTCAATCGAATAATTGGATTATTTTAATAATATTTAATTTATTAGAAAATTGAAATATTTAATTTGATCCCATATTCAAAATCTAACTTTGTCATTGTGCTCATCACCCCCAAATTAGATAAGTGTGATATTTTAGAAGTATTTAGAAATTATCAAATTTTCTCAAATATTTTAATATATTTAAATACCCTGAAATTAAAATAAATAAATTGATATCCAAATTAAAATCTAGTCTCACTATTGTGTTCCAAATTAGTTTACTATATTTGGTTAAGTACAAATCATAAATTTTACTAATCATGCATTTCTAGTATTATGACATAATTATTAAAATAATAATCAGAAAATTATTTCACCAGCACATGTATTCTACAAAGTATAAGAAGTATAATGGAACTCAAATCATATAATTTGGTTAAGTATACAAGCTAATCCACCCTAATCAAATTCTAGAATAATTAAGAAAAATTAAGAAATCCAACCACACAAAATTCAATATTATTTTATATTTAGATTCCTTATAATTTTTTGAATAAAATGGTATATGATTTTATATGATTTAGATCAGTAGATCAAAAGTTATTTAAATATTTTAATATACATTTTTTCTAATTAATCCATCTAATTTTTCTTAAGTCAAATAATTCTTAAATAGATTTTATCAATTATTAAACGAGCTCAGCGCATTACTAAAAGATGTGGGACAGCTCGGCCCAGAGACCCATTACTGTCGAATCGTGCGGTTCACCGGTCGACCCGACCCACACAATTCGTCTTCTTCCCCGCGCCCCCCCCCAACACCCAATTGATTAGGGTGACCCTAATCGGCTAATTCATGGCTGTTAGGCCAAGCCATTGCCTCGGGTGAATAGGAAATCCATTCCCAAGCCAAGGCGCATCGATGGGACCCGGAATCCCCATTGGGGGTTGACCCTAACCCAAAGACCCTATTTGGATTTTCATGGTCTCTTTACTTTCTGTGGAGGGACACGTTCTCCCTCCACATGCCACAATTGGCACCCCTCTCGATCCCTACACCATCCCCAACTGATGGAGAGACGAAACCCTCAATCCACTGTATTTGGGGATATAACAACCATATGTTATTATTTAGCCAAATCTTAGCTCAATTGCAGCATAATTATCTTTTCATTATGTTCATTTAGTCATTAAAATTAATCCCCAAAGATTTGGAGTAATTCAGAACTCAATTGAATATTTAGAATATTTTAATATTTAATTAATTAGAAAATTAAGATATTTAATTTGACCTTGAAATTGAAATTCGACTTCATCATTGTGATCGTCACCCCCAAATTAGTAAGGGGTGATGTTTTGGACGTATTTGGAAGTCGTCAGATTTTCTCAAATATTTTAATGTAATTAAATACCTCAAAATTTACTATAATTAAATAACCGTCAAAATCGAAATCCGACTTCGCCATTAAATCCCCCACCCTCGAATTAGCTAAGAGTGAATTTTCAGGATTTTTTGGAGCCCGTTTATTCATCTAATTTTTTATTAAAAAATTGAGTTAATTGAAAATTAGAAAGAAATAATTAATCATTTATTTAAATCCATTTTTTTCTTCCTTTAATTATTTTTCTTGGCTGGCTCCATTCGGCGCCCCCATCCGTTCCCCCCATTCGCATGTAAGGCCTCTCCCTTCCCTATTTCTTTTCTGCTCAAAGTCCTCCTCCATGCTGATGAGAGAGCTCAAAGGAGAGCCATGCTCTCCTCCTTTAAAAGGGAAGCCCAACCCTCCCTCCTTTCTTGATATCCAGCTGAAGCTCCTCTTCCCTCCTTCTTTGTTGTGCTTGCTGCTGAAGAATCTTCTCCTCTCCAAGTTTCTTCAAGAAAGCAGAATTTTCTTCTTCCATCTCCAACGTTAAGGTACCCATTTATTTTACTTCCTTGGTTACTCTCTCCCAAATTTATCAAAATGATATGGATGATATTTTCATTAGCTCTTGCATAATGTATAGATGTAATCGTGGAGCCTCAATCAGACTCAAATGAGTACGATTGAATCTCATTCTTCCATTAAAATTTCTGTCAAAAACTGTGAAATTTTGTATACTCGTAGCTAGGGCATCATTTTCTGCTCATTAAAATAATCCATTCATGCCGAAAAGACCTTTCCATTGGTATATGACACCACATGTGAGCTGCTTAAAATTGGGAGTATTTGAGTGCAAAAAGAGACCCGTTACAATTTTTGTACAGGCAAAATCACTGTCGTAGCGCCCGAGTCTTGGGTTGAATCCACCGTAGCGCTTGAGTCTCGGGTTTTTGCACATGCAAAATCACCGTCGTAGCTCACCATAGCACCTGAGTCTTAGGCTGAATCTGCCGTAGCGCCTGGATCTCGGCTAGGGAGCGCTACAGAGCATCGTAACATCCAGCTCTCGGGAACTCTGGTGCCATAGCGCCTGAAAGTGCTGCAACGCGCCACAACGTTGAAATCCACCGCAGCGCAGCGTTTGAAAGCGCTGTAGCGTGCCGTGGCACACGACAACGCGCCGTAGCGCCTGGCTTTCTGCCAGTAGGCGCCACAGCGTACCGTAGCACCCAAAAATATCCGAAAATGCCCAGAACTGTCCGGATTTTCCCGAATTTATGATTTTTCACATTCTAATGACTCTAGGTCTCTAATGAGGCCAAAATATATCAAAATCAAATATGAATTTAGTAAAATTAAGCATTATATGAATCTGTTGGTGAATTTCAATAGAAAATACACCATTTTACCCTAGATGTCATATTCTAAATATCATAGAGAATTGCTTGAATATTTTGTGCCAAATATAAATGTTTGAATCTTTGATTTCTTGTGCGACCAAGTAGAACTTAATAACTAAATTGTGTGGAATTTAATTTCTTTACAATTGTAATCGAGTGTTAATCTATTTCTGTGTTTGATTTAAGGATTTGATTAACCTTAATTACTTATTATTTTAATCAATATAATGTTTATGTGTGTTAGAGAACTTTGACGTTGATTTGGACACCTTAATTTACTTAGTTTGATATTAAGCTTTATTTGAACATAAGAAATTTAAATACTTGATTAAGTAAATGATACTTAATATAAATCTAAAATTTGTCATCAATAATACACTAATAATGCATTGATATGTCATTAATATATAAATCAACTATTGGTCTTAATTTGGTAAGGTCAGGGGTTAAATCCTAACCTATCTGATTAAGATCTAAATCCTTAATCACTTAATCAATTAGCTTGATTGTAAGATAACTCTACTGACATGATTCCAATAACACCTCTGATTGATATTGATCTTAACTCATTGAATTAAAAGTGCCAAGATAACTAAAGAACTTGTGTGATTAAATATATGAACTTAAGCTTAAGATCTTTAATTTTCTCTTATATAAGACTCTTAGCATGAAGATAATTATAAAACTATGTTGATTTATTATAAGATCAAATCTTAATAATACTCTCGATTATTTCCCAAAATTGTAGTATAGGGTTTGATCAGATGGGCTTACCCATATGATCTGATCAAAATAAGCTTAATAAATAAAACTTATGAATTTTAGTATAGATGTTGGATATGCAAGATCTTGATGATCTTACATTATAGTTTATATCGTAATAATATTAGCCTTAACAAATATTAATACATTGAGGTAGAAAGAACTCTTTTTGAGTCTTAAGGTAGGAGCTTAGACGATCCTTCTTACCCTTAGATATTTGGTCTTAGACCCTTGTGAATGAGATTTCTCTCATGTGGTAGAAACCTATATTGAGTGACCGTTTGGTCATACCCTTAGAACCTTGTGTAGGATTAACCCCAATGGAGTCTAAATTCATAGCTTTGGTGATCCATGTGGATTAAATAGAATCGATTAAACTCAGATTATTAGTTGAGCATAGTAGTGTATATCCACAGTGCTGGATCAATTCAGCAGTATTCAAGATTAGTTGAGTCACTATAAATAGGATTTATCTATGTGCTATCCTACAAGTTTAGGAAGATTCCATACCGCTTAGAGTAAATCAATCAATCATAAGAGTGTTATAATTAGGAACTTAGATCATTAGTTTGTTTGAATAAAAATTGCCATTAGGTGATGCCTCCTATCGAAGATCGCTTCCATATGTGTGGCTTCAAATAAACTACTTGATTCAAGTCACCCTCTTTAAGACACTAAGTATGCTTGAATTTGGGTATTTACTAGCTTAGTTTGAGATATAAATCACTATTGGGTGATGCCTCCTATCGAAAATTATTTCAATAGGTATAGCTTTAACAAACTGAGTATTAAATTCACCTTTTTTGGAAAGATACTAAATATGTGTATACAACCTTTCAAATTAATCATTTTAAGTAAAATCCTAAGTAAAACTAATTATTAGAATTAGGACTATGAGTCAGAATCTGTTTAGATGGATCATGTACAATGGAGATATCTTATTCATTATCTGATTTTAAAGCATTTTCTGAACTTCTAGATTTTAAGACATGTAGTGTAAGAGACATAAGCATAATGTATAAGTATTAGTAATAATTTATGGGTTACGGAATATTGCATACATTGATTGGGAAATTTTAGGATGCATCGGCATCTTAGTAAACTGTATTCCTAACTGGATGAACGTAGACATTGGACCGTATGACTCATAGTAGTATAGTGATATTTCGGCTGCATATCAGTGGCATACAGTATCGTGGCATATACATATGCATGAATTTAGTGGCATACAGCATAATTTTACATGTTATTTACTCATTCAGATCATATACTATTTTTATTCTTTTTCAGTATTTAGTATATCATCAGCTTTGCTTTACTTCAGTTTTATACAGTTTTAGATATTCATTTACTTTTACAGTTTTTATGCAGATATGTTTTACATTATTTAAATGTTAAGTAAATAATTAGAACTATTTAGATTAGTTTCAATATAGTTAGACTTATTGTCTAACATGTGGTACTTTTCAATCTGACAATTTATTAGATTTTGAGCAGCTTATTGAGCCAGGTTAGGAGGACATTTAGGAGGTTCTGGAGGAGTTCGTGGAGTCTTAGTGGATTTCCCCTTAAACTTTACTATTTTTGATTAGTATTTTAGTTCTATACTTAGACTTTATTTCAGTATTATTTCAATAAGTCGTTTGTAATAATTTTTGGATGTATTTACTTTTCTGTTCCGAGATGAATATTTTCATTCAGTTTCTGTGATGAATGTTTATAGATGTATACTTAGCTTCTGCACTCTATTTATATATTACTTATACTTAGTATTGTGATATGATCAACATACTGAAAATGCTGATATTTTATACATATATTAGATTCTTCATATTGTATTTTAAATCTATTATATATATTTGTCTAATACTTAGGATAAGAATACTATTCTTATCTAAAGTGTTAGATCTCGACCCTCCTTTGGGGTTGAGTCAACAGCCTTTAGTGTTAGTTTGAGTTATTCAGAGAGATGAGAAATTCCTTCTCGAGTGGCGCACCGCTCCGCTACCAATTGATTACTCCTTTTTTGCGTGCGGCGACGTAGCGTGGCACTACAGAGGATGATCCATTCAATGGATCCTTACTCAGACCTAAGCATGGAAAAAGAAACTAACTCGATCGATCGATCGGGACTAGCTCAAACCCAGGGATTAATAGGACTGAGTTCATCTAACCTAATTGCACAATTACGAATTAATAGGTGTTGAATGTCAAGCATATTGAGCTCTTCACGGTAAATTGAGGTACCTGGTTCTTTGACGGGAGCTGGAGCAATCGGCAGAGCAATCCATAGGCCATTGACTTTCCAAAAAGCACTAGGGGTCCTAAATACCAGGACAACCCTTAATCAGCGGTACACAAGCAATTGGATCACATGAGGGAAACTTAGACATTTCGGGAATGGAGAATTTAGGGGAGAGCTCAATTGGATCTAATTGACCAGCAAAAGAGCTCAAAGAAGAATACTGAGGCTATTTATGGCCTCAGGGAATGCTGGGGTGAGGCTAGATGGGTTGGAGGAAACTCGAGAGGTCGGGCCATGGCAGAGCTCTCAGCTTTCCACTTTGAGCTCAGTCGGGCCACGATGCTTGATTGGGTTGATATATTGTTGAGGGAAGATTCCCAACAACCTGCCGATGTGGCTAGGGGAGTGGGGAACAAGACCTATGGTCGGGGTACAGAGGATCTCATCGATCGGGGATGCGGGTGAGTGGGGATGAAGGTGAGCAGCAGCGGATGCCCTCGGACTCATCTGATTGATCGAAGGAGAATGTGCAACGACTTGGATCGATCTGATCCCAACGGTCGATCACAAGAGCGATCCGGGCCGTAGGATCAATAGGGCATATGTACGGCGGATTTGCGATTTCGCGCAATTAAATTATAATCGTAGGATTACGGGGTGGATGGATGGATGAAGCATGGCTTCACTATCGAGTGACCCGGTATGGCGCCCCGATCCTTAAGTCCACAATTATTAGACTAAAGAGTGGAGTATTACTCTGGCAAATCCCTCACTTATTATTGGATTAAGTAAGATTCACAATCCACTAATAAGAGAAAGATGTGCACAGAATAACTAAGAAGATCAATCACTAAATATGACATATAAACAAAGTGCAGAAGCAAAATAGAATACACATTACATTCATTCACCATACATCAAGTAAGAAACAAAACATAGCTCAATAAATAATAAAGTGCAAAAAATTAATCACAGTCACAGTACCTATATTATTACAATATTAAATGAATAGTTTAAAAATAAATTTAGAGTCTCTCGTTCTCACAAAAACTGAAAGAAGACTAGGCAGCGTCTGTCTTTCCAAGCTGGTGCTCTTCCTTTAGAAATGGCTTTTCTTCTTCAGCACTTAGCTCCTCAAATCTATCTGAATCTGATATTATTGGTTTCATAATTCCAGGGCCCAAGCCAATAAAATAAAATTTTGTTAGACAATTATCTAAGTAGATTTAGGCTATATATTTTATATGAATTATTAATGTCACCATTTTATCTTGAATGCAATAGAAAGTGAACTAAAAGTATATGTGCAGTAAGTATACAAGAAATATGATATGTTATAAATACAGTATTTATAACTAATCAAAAAGTGAGGTAAAAGCACACCTCAATAAACTAAGCAAGGAATGAGCATATACATATTTATAGTGCAGTAAGTAAAAGTACTGAAAGTAAAGTCTAATCCTAAACATACTAATGATCATATGACATATACTAATTAAAGATAGAAATTTGAAAATGATACATATAATAAGCAGTAAAGTCTAGCATCCTATAAATAAGTATAAGTGTACAGGTAAGTAAAGAAACACATCTGACTGAAACATGCATCAATAATACAGTACACAGTAAGCTGAAACTAAAATAGATATTTAAGGACTACCATATCAAAAAATTAGCCAATTGGGCCCAGTGAAATTCCCAAAGCCTTTCTGGGCTAGGGCAGATAGAAATTCTCATAGCCTTTTTGGGCTAGGGCAGATAGAACAGCAGCAGAACTAAGGAGGCAGTAAATACAAATGCATAATCTTTTAGTTATTTTACTTTTATTTCTGTGGACACGTCCAGAAACAGCTGAGGAGTCAAGCACGTCTACAAGATTATACGGGTTCCAAGCTTAACACACACTCCTCAATGAGTAATGTTAAGCATCCTTATTACTCATTACCTCTGTCCATTAGGGTAAATGTGCACCCGAATCTACTAGAGTATACTGAACCCAAAGACAACTATTATCTTAATTATTCTAAGTTTTCATTTTATGCACAAAGTTTTCTTATATAATATGTCTAAGGAATTAAGCATAAAATATAAGGAAATGCATAGTAACAAAATAAATCAAGTAAGCAAGGGACTCTTCTATACATGGTGACATTGTTATTGTCTAATTAAACCATTCTAACTATTCTAAGTTACACAAGTTCAGGATCTCCAATTCCTACTATCGAGTGTAACTTAGAAGCATGGCCTTATAAGTTAAAAGGATTAGAACTGATCAGGTTCTAATCTAATTCAATCAAGTACGATTATAAGTTAAGAAATAAATCATAACGTCCTAATTTGATGAATTTAGATGTTCTACCTAAGATCTGACCAAGATCTACTATACTATAGATTATGGATTAAATATCACGAGATTGGGCTTAATCACACAATTCAAAATAGTGCGGTTTCCGAATGCGAACGGTAATTAAGGGTAAGACATAAGATCTAGGTTTCAGTCTAAAAGTAATCTATTGATTAAGGTAAATCCTATTAAGCAAATTAAACTTAATAGGATAAATCTCTTATCCTAGATCTAGGGTTAATAGACAAAATAATCAAAATAACTTGTAAAAATATAGAAACTAATAAAACTAAGGATTCAATCATTGAATAACTCACTTATCTAATGAATAAAATATAACTTATGAGCTAGTTCTAATCTTAAGAATAATCATAATATGAGGTGTAAGGCCCTAAGAAAAGATTTGAAGAAAATTTAAAAATTTAACTATGTTGACCTAATAACTGATTTTAATACGTATAATGATTTTATTATAGTTCTAATATTAGTTTTAGTGATTTAAAAAGACAATTTAGGAGTTAAAGATACTTACCCTAAATTTGAACAAAATGATCATTTTTTCCCTACTTAATGGTCCAAAAAGCTACTTCTTGAATTAGGACTCTAAATTAGAATTTCTTACTGCCAAATAATTCCTTACTATCTAATATGAAGATAGATTATAACAACCCTAGTGTTGTTACCCATCAATTAGTGACTTAATTGACCATAATCCTTTTCTATTAGTCTTATAATAATATTAGGAGTTTTTATTTCAAATTTTGTGTGATTTGGAGATCATTTGACAATTTCTAGTATTTTTTGGTTTTCTGATAATTCTGAGAATGCCTAATTTATTTAGACCTCATAATCTAAAATGGAGTTCACCATTGGACTCACTAGACCTAAATTAGCTATGAATGGTATTTTCGGAGTGTTTGGAAGTCGTCTTTCTCCGAATATTTTTATAATAATTTAAATACAATAAAAATTAAGATGATTAAATTGACCTCCGATCAAAAATCCGATTATATTTACGAGTTCTCCACACCTTAATTAGGTAAGAGTGAATTTTTAGGAGTTTTTAGAGTGTATTTGATTATTTAATTTTGAGTAATAAATTGTGTTTAATTAAATTATTTAATAAAGTATTTAAATTAATTAATACAAATAATAAATAAAATTATTTTTGGCTATTTATTTGTTTCCACACGGATCCCGTGCGGGAGGCCATCGCACGGGATCGCAGTCTGCTGAAATCTCGACCGTCGCGATTTAATTAGATATGATCCAACGACTATCCCCTTACCTTCACTTCTCAGCCAGATCAGATCGTCCGATCGAGTAATCTAACAAACGGTCTCGATTGTTCCAGCCCGTCGTGCTCAGACACGATCAATGGCATTATATGAGGACCGTCCGGAGGCTCCGGCTGGAATGCCAAGCCCCTTAAGCCCTATCAAACTCCCAACACCTCCATTTTTTCTTATGATTTGTGCTGAGAGCTTAGAAAGGCTGCGGAGATGCGAAGGGAAAAGATCGAGTGAGTCAAACCTGTGAGTAATCGACGCATCATCTAGCTTCGCGGATTCAGGTATACCTAAGTTCTCTTCCGTCGATCCTATAACTGCATCCTAAGATTTAATTAACTTGTATGGAATGTTGTTATTCTATTTAATGATTTATATTAAGTTAAATTGAATGTCGTTAAGCCTAATTGATTAGCCAGGCGCTATCTGCAAATGTCTCTTAATCCATCTAGGGCATCATATGATTTGCACTTCAGTCAACTCTACGTAATAAATTTGAGTCATGTACATAGATCTTGTTGAGATCTCCACATCGGTGGAAAAATCTAGTTGTGAAACCTACAGAGTCGACTACAGATGAGAACCCTAAATCAAACACCTCCGATCCTTGTGTTTTTGGGATGAAGCAGTTTGATCTGTCCCTCCTTCGGTTTGAGAGTTTTCGCTGAGCCGGGACCTGTTCAGTTACTGGACTGCACCGTCAGTACTTTTCCAACGTGCATTCTGGGAGCGACACGCGTCGTCTTAAACGCCGTTGACTGCTGTCTGCTCAAAAATTCCGCACCTTCTTGCCTTCTATGCCGGCTGCAATTAAATCAAAAGTTAATGATTTTGAATAATTAGTTATATGTAATTACTTAATTTTAAATAACCCAATTTCATTCTTATTATAACTTTAAAAATACAAATCTAAATAATATAAAATTATATACTATTTTGATCACAAAATGAATAGATTAATAATATGCAATTTAATTTCTATTTTGACAAATATTTTAATTAGTCAATTTTTAAGATTTATTAATTAATTATAAAATAATATTAATCATTTCATGTGACCTAATTTGATTAATTAGTATCCAATTTAAATGATCAAATAGTTTTTTTGAGTCACAAAAATATAAGGATCAATAATATAAAATTAAATTTAACATTTGAGTCATAAATTTCTTAATCATTTTTAACTCTAATTAGGAGTCATTGAAACTCAAATTTTCTTAATCATTTTTAACCCTAATTAGGAGTCATTAAAACTCTAATTTTTCAAAGTTATCTAAAATTGACATACTTAGTGTCATTTTTCTCCTTATGATATAAGGATTTCATTTATATATAGATCATTTTCATTGGACAATAAATTACGATTTTAGATTTTTGACTCTTACTTAGTATTATTGTGATAATTCTAAATTCTTAGATAGCATGTTTAGGTATTATAAAATCATAGAATAGCCAACATGTCACATTTATTATCTCCCTTATCAAATTAGATTATATTTATATGAACTTAGTTCTCAATTTTCTATCTATGTGAATTAATTGCCAAGTACTTAAATTCACCTTTTAACGCTAAGGCAAAAACCCTAGGATTGATTTGTAAATTAAATTATATTTGATCCCTAAATCTATTTAGTTATACTCATTGAGTGTAGATAGATTCAATGCATTTGTAATTGTAACAACCCAAACTCTTAAGCACTAAGATATTATCCGCTTTGGCCTGAAATGCTTCACAGTTTTGCCCACAGAAGATAACTTCCCAACAGGTCACCCATCATAGAGTGCTCCCACATGAGCACGCTTAACTTTGGAGTTCTTATCAAGAACTCTACCGTTATCTGAAAAGGCGCCTCGATATTTACGAGTTTAACTTATTACTACTTAAGTGGGTCTTCACAATCTCCCTAACTTAAGTAACTAACATCCTCATCAGTATCCACACACAGATCCAAGAACCATACATTGAGTAGATAGGACTAGAGGTGACCCCTATAGGCGCAAGAGGTACCCACAACCATGTAGCACCTTAACCATCATGGGTTCAAGAGGCTGCTCACCTGAAGTGGTACTTTGCCCTGTATGACACTTGGCTCCTATTTGACACCCTATAGTTTGCTCTGATACCATTTGTAATAACCCAAACTCTTAAGCATCAAGGTATTGTCCGCTTTGGCTTGAAAAGCCTCACGTTTTGCCCACAGAAAATAACTTCCCAGCAGGTCACCCATCCTGTGAGTGCTCCCACATGAGCATGCTTAACTTTAGAGCTCTTATCAGGAACTCCACCATTATCTGAAAAGGCACATCAATATTTAAGAGTTTCACTTATTACTACTTAAGTGGGTCTTCACAGTAATGTTAGATTAATGAATCAACTAGATCTAGTTTAATGACTAGACTAGAACTTAATTCATTCACCATAATCCTTAAAGCCTCCTCTTAAATATTTTAAGAATTAGTATTAAAAATTCTAAGTCACTTAGGGTAATTTAAGAATCCTATTAAATTCCTTAAATATCAATTAAATTAATTATTTATTTAATCTCACTGTTTGTTTAATTAATCTAAACTTTTACATAATTGATTCAACTAATTACTATTAATTAATCATTAATTAATACTAACTAATTTTATAAATTTTAATTAATTAAAATCCTAAAGTTTTCTATTTTGATATATATATATATATATTTATATATCATACATATACAATGATTAATCCAGGTTAATTGTTGTCATTAAATTAGCTAATCTTAATTAGTACTAATTAATCTGCTTAATATTATCCTAAAGTTAAGTTCATACAATAACATATATACATATAGTTATATATATATATATATATATATATATTTAATATATATATATTTCCTTTTTTTTTGCAGGTCATTAATGGCGCGGGGCCCAGCATGACACTTGGTGCCTTCTCATTGGCCATGGATATGCGGTGGGCCCCACCGCAATTGCGACGGACCCGAGGTGGCCTCATCGAGCCACGTGGTAGCTCAGGGATGAGCCACGGGCGCGGGGTGGGGCCCACGGGAACTTGGGTCAGGCCCGGGGCAACCCGGCACGACCCGGATTCCACCTCCCTCACGAGGCTACTCGAGGGCACCTGGCTAGGGCACGACTTTTACCAGCCTTCTTGGCGCCGGACCACCTCGGCCCGCCCGACCGACGATAGCCCTCGATGAGGCTTACACATCAGCGAGTGAACCGTCACTCGAGGTGGTCAGAGCCGCCGGCAATATGAAGCCATAGGATCTAGGGTTCGGAGGGACCGACAGAGTAACAGTTTCCACTGTTTGGTCCTCTTAAAATTCGATCCATCGATCGATCGACTAATCAGAATGGACCCTAGCCTAATCTAGCTTACGGAATAGGCATACCCTAAGTCGGATCGATAATTGCATAATGAAATTGACGGGATCAGGAGTACCTGATGGACGGCGGAGATGCGCTCGAGCTCGTAGAGGATCGGGTGGTTCCCTCGGCTCGATTTACACTATACGGGTCTCGGTATGCACGGCGACGAGTCTTAATGGACATGGGATGGAGCGGCCGGGGGGAGGAGGTCGCCGATTGGACCTCCACATTGGCGAACTGCCGCGTGGTGCTCGTGCGAGGGACGGAGTCCTTGATGAGGACGAAGACGGGTACGCCGTCTGATCCTAGATCAGATGGCTCAGATCTGCCTTCTGATCCAGAAGGCTAAACTTGATGGCGCAGCTATTTGCAGCAGACGGCATCAGCTAACTAATGGCACCACATAAATTATATTAATAAATATTAAATAATATTGAATAGTTAATTATTTTAAAAACCTAATTTTAAATTAATTAATTCTAATTATTTAATTTCAAAAATTCTCAAATATTTTTTCCTAGCTAATTGAGGGGTGAGGAATTCAATGGTGATGTCGGATTTTTGATTTGACAAGTATTTTAATTTCCCAATTTTTTTCGGGGTATTTGAATGTTATTAAAATATTTATCAAAATTTTAGCGACTTCCGATTATCATGAAAATATCGCCACTACCTAATTTGGGGGCAATGAACGCAATGACGAAGTCCGTTTTTTGATTTGAGGTCTATTTAAATATGTCAATTTTTAGTATTTCTGGATTCTCTAGAAATCAGTATTCGATCTACTTGACTCCTTATTTGGACTAGGTCTAATGAGTTGACTCCTAATAACTTGATTAACACTTAGGATCAAGATTAAGACTGAGATTAGTCATAATTAACTAAGGTGACATCTTGGGTTGTCATACCCGGGCTCCACAACAGATTACTCGTGATCCACACAACGGATCTCGAACGATTAATAATCATTAAAATATATTTGCAAATTTAAATTATTGGGATCCCTTCTATTCAATTATCCCAAATTAATTTAAATTGAATTATGGCTTAAATGATATTCAAAAATTCTCAAACGTTCACCCCTAACTAATTTGGAAGTGATAAAAATAAAAATGTAAAAATGCAATCAGAATTTTGATTGGAGATCAAAATATTTTAAATATTATTTAGAGTATCTAATTGGACAAAAATACCCATTTGATATAGAGAGATTCGATTGATCCTAATTTTTTAAGATTAGCTTATAATGACCTATTGAATGAAATTGAACCAAAACTATAACATGATTAAGCATATAATTATCTAAGTAAAAAACTAGGGTTATTACACGATATGTCCTGAATCGAGAGTAGTTGGGTGCAATATGAGAGACATCCCATTTTTTGTCCAGTCAAAATTACCATCGAGCACTACAGCGCGTCGTAGTACCTAACTCACAGTCAATCGAGCGCTGCGACCATCTCGGGAAATACGGCATCGTAGCGCCTGGCTCTCTACCAGGAGGGCGCTCCTGCGCATCGCAGCGCAGAAAACCAATGTAGCGTGCAGGAGCGCCTGAAAACACTACAGCGCGCCGCATCTCAACAGCACATCATAGCACGCTGTAGAGCTTGGCTCTCTGCCAGACATAGGCTACAGCGCACAGAACTGCCCAGTTTTGTCCAAACTTTATATTTTTTATATTTTGATGACTCTAGAACCTTAATTATGATTTTCAAATATAAAATACTGCTTATGATGTATAGACTTTTTAAACATATGCTTGTATTTCAAACTTGCACTTGTAGCTAAATTTTTTTTATTGAATCATTGTAGTATTGTTTATTAGAACTTAAGATAACTGTATTAATTAAATAGCTTAATTATACTACTTAAAATGTGAAACATTAGGCTTGAAGCATTATGATAAGTTATTAGGAAAGTTAGAAATTAATTTATTCAAATTCTAGATTTTTAAATCGCTAATTAAGTACCAATTGCTTTTAGTGAATGTTAGTATTTATTTTCTAATTAGCATTACTGATTTATCTTGTGATTTTAAAAGATTAAGCCTTATGATGATAAATATGATTTAACTATCTTAATCAAAATCTTAAATCTTCTTGAATTTCTCTTAAGCAAGATAATTGACATAAATGAATCCTTAAAATATGATTGATTTGCAAAACAATCAATTCTTAAGAGTTTTATGATTTTACCCATAATTAGAGTTTTGGCTGAATTTGAATAGGAAATATTTGCATCCTTGATTTTTGCATCTGAACCTTATGATTAAACTTTTAAACAAACATGGGATCTCATTATCTTGATTTATAAGAATTTAGCTCATAATTTAAATGCTATGATTAACAACTTTAGACATTCAGAGTGCAAATATATTTCTAAGCTTATGTACTGTACCTCTAATAGGGTTATCTTTGAGGTAGGAAATGCCTTAATTATCTTATTTTGAGGTAGGCCTTTAGATGAACCACTTAAATACTAAATAATTGACATTATATCCTTGTGGTAAGATAGCCTGAGAGACATTAGTCTTAAGCTATCTAATCGTGGTGGAACACCTATATTGAATGACTTTTATATCACAATCTTGGAACCCATTTGGTTAGTACCTACAATGGAGATGAATTCATTAGTCTGAATTTCATTGGATTCTATAATAATTAGCATATAAATGATAACTTTAGTGTTTATCATGTGGAAAGTACAATACATATTCATATAACTGATTTAATTCAGCAAAGTGTTAATTTGGTTATTTTGTCTCGAATAAGATTGTATGAGAGTTTTGTCCCCTTATCTTTGTGCACATCGATAAGTGCAGTTTAATTCTGGGTAAAATATCTCAATTCAAAGTATGTGTTAATTAGGGAATTGAACTTTGAGAGAATAAACTGTAAAAGGGTTTCAACTGCTTATCTTTGTGCACATTGATAAGTACAATTAAACAAGCTAAGTATTCCAAGCCAGCTTTCTTAGGACATACATTAGTCATGTATTAAGCGATGTATTAAACAACTTAGTTTGAGAAAATAAACTGTAAAAAGGTTTCATCATCTTATCTTTGTGCGTATTGATAAGTGCAGTTAAACAAATTAAGTGTTTAAAATTACCTTTCTTGAGAATATACTAATTATGTATATGCACTCCCATCATGTGATAACTTAGAAAATTATAAGATTAAATTGAGCAAATCTGATTTAAAGTAATACATGATCAAATTTTTTATTATAATAACTTTAATAAATTGTGATTATTATGATAATCAGGATATACAATTTTATATCTTACTTTGATTTATTTTTGATTTGAAAGTATTTGAAATAAATTGCATAAGCATAAGTATAAGCATCAAAAAGTATTATAAACTATGAGATGCATCATGCATTAATTTGAGTACAACTTACGAGATATAGTAGACATTATGAATATTAGGATTCCTTGTGGTGCATGAGGCACCAAATGCATAATAATATCATAAATCAATAGCTTAATCAGATGCATATTCAGTGGCATACAACATAATTTTATTTTAGCCTTTATTCAGTTTTAGTTTCTTTACTATTTTTCATTTTCAATACTTAAACTTTCAATCACCATTTTACCTTATTTTTATTTTTGTACAGTTTCACACTTTTTAGCTGTTTTAGTGCTTTCCTATCGTATTGGTTGTTTACTTAAATATTAAACTTTAGATAAGTATAAATATATATAGTATCTTCAGTTGTGTTAGACTTATTGTCTAATATGTAATATTTTTGGGATCCGCAATTTACTATATCTAGAGCAGCTTGAGAAGCAGGCTTGAGAGGCTTCCTAGGAGATCCAAGAGGAGTTTGTGGAGCGTTAGCCGACTCAATCTTTAGCTTTTATTTTTTGTATTAGTTTACTTTCTGCAACGACTGAGGGACATTTTTACTGTTATTTTCATTAAAGTAAACGGTCTGTAATAATCTAACTCTGGATGTATTTTCTTTTTTTTTCTAAAATGAATACTTTTACTTAATTTCTATATTGAATAATATGGATGAATGCTATAGCTTTCACATTCTATTATTATTTATACTTATACTTAATATTATGATATAATCAGCATAAATAATGCTAATACATACATACATATATATATATATATATATTGGATTCTTATTAAAAATCACTTTCACAATCTAATGTATATAAGTACTATATCTAATACTTAAGATAAGTATTTCACCCTTATTTTAAGGATTAGTTCTCAGCTCTCTTTTGAGCTGAGTTTCAGTCAGTCAACAATATTCTGAGAGGTTCAACAGTCCTTCTCTAGTAACACACCATTCTGCCGCCAACTATTTATACTTAAATATCTGGGTTGCGCACGGTGACGGGATGGAGCGTTATAATAAATATTATGACTCATAATATTTAAATAAGAATAAATAACTTGGTACATAAAAAGGGGTACCACAATTCTAATGTACAAATTTACTTAAGTAGTAATATGTAAAACTCTTAAATATCGATGCATCTTTTCAGATAATGGTGGAGTTCATGTTAAGAATTTCAAAGTTAAGTGTGCTCATGTGGGAGCACTTTCAGGATGGGTGATCTGTTGAGAAGTTATCTTTTGAGGGCAAAACTATGAGGCACCTTGGTGCTTAAGAGTTTGGAGTGTAACAAATGATATAAGAGCAATCCATAGAGTGTTAGATAGGAGCTAAGTGCCATACATGGTAAAATATCACTTTATGAGAGCAGCCTCTTGAACCCATGATGATTAAGGTGTGACATGGTTGTGGGTACCTTTTGAGCATGTAAGGGATCTATGTGTGGATACTGACGAGGACGTCAGTTACTTAAGTTGGAGAGATTGTAAATACCCATTTAAGTAGTAATAAGTGAAACTCTTAAATATCGAGACGTATTTTCAGTTAACGGTGGAGTTTTTGATAAGAAATTCAAAGTTAAGCGTACTCATGTGGGAGCACTCCTATGACAGGTGACATGCTAGGAAGTTATATTCTTAGGGTAAAATTGTGAGGCATTTCAGGGCAAAGCGGACAATACATTGGTGCTTAAGAATTTGAATTGTTACATCTAATCAATATCAAAATTATATTGTTGTTGCATCTCCTTTTAGCTTATAATCTTAAAATATGCATTAAGAATTTGCCATGGAACTAAAATATATTTAGTTGATTCACTAGGTTGATATAGTTTGTACATATATGTTTATGACTAGGGCAAGCCATATAGAGAAATAAGGAGACAAAATTTATTCATGAGAGGAGAGGTATTTGTATAAGAATTTAATTTCTCAGATGATTAAGCAGATGTGATTGACTTATCACTTATTTCTGCACATGCCAGCAGAACAAGAACAATTAATAAGATAAATAAAATACATGTAATTGCATTGATAATTTCGGATACAATTATTAATAGCTGTAAGCATATTAGTACAACTATCAATAATAATAAACTCATAGTTCAATATAGCTCTTATAGGCTAATTCAGTGTTAGTACAATCATTAGTGATTATTTTTATAGTTTTACTTATAGATTATTATGTTACAGTAATAATAGCTTATTTTCAATTTGATTACATATTAGTTGAGCATATTTATTTAGTTCCTTCAATTTTGTATAGAGATAGAAAATGACAATTTATAGAGGTTATTAAATTTTTTGATATAAGATACATACAATTCACTTTTATTTTTACAATTTTTAATTATTTTATGTAGTTTTTTTATGACTCAATAACAAAAACTCCTTAAATAAGAAAAAAAAAATGAAATAAGGCAACTTACAAAATTTTACACGAATTTTAAGTTGATTTTTGAAGTTCGAATACCCTCGTATTTCGAACCTGCAGTTTCTCAGTTTGCATCCCTCCTTCCGGCACCTGCTGAGCCTGCAGCCCTAGCACTTTTCCGAGCTACCATGGCGGACACCAATTCGAACCCTTCTCCTCCTTCTGCCACTCGTGCTTCCGCATCGCCGGTAAACATATTCAAATCGAGTTTCGATCTCACTGGACATTCTTTTTGAGTTCGTGCCTTTGTCTTTACAGTGGTTATCTACTATCTTGCTTTTTAACCTATATCCTATCTTTTTTTCTTTTGTTTCCAGAAGAGAGATGACCCGCGTCCAATGGGATTAAAGATATCTGTCAGAGGACGCTTTTCCCTTCTTCCCTTCTGTCGATATGCACTCATGTGTTCTATTCAGTCATTCGTTTATCTTTTTTCTATTGCAGGAACTGGATGAAACGCAGACAGAGTTGATGACCAGGTTGCAAGGCTTGAAGCAAGCAAGTTTTCTGGATATCCCTTTTGTCGATGCACCTGTTTTATTCTCGAATGTTTTGATATGGTTATTATAGAAGAGAACGTTTTCTTACTAATTTTCTTTGCGTCAGGATTTACAAGATTGGAAATCCAAACTGGACTCTCAAGTCAAGACATACAAGGAAGTTAGTATTTGCCTACTTCTGTAGTTGCAGGCATAAGCTTATCAATGGAAATTCTTCTCTTTTGATCATGTTATTGATATTTTCTCAAACTTTTGGTTAGCATCTCCGTAGCTACTCTTTCTAATGTACTCCTGTTATACCATATTGTTAGTTATTGCACTTTTGGAGCTTGTTTGTTATAATTGCTTTTGAAGCAGGCATAAGCACGAATAACAGACTGACTTTGAAACTATTTACTATTTTGCATTGTATTTGACTCTGATATTTCTCTCTAGAAGTACTACAAGTATCAAGAGTTTTTCCTTTGGATATATTTTATTGTAGTATCAAAGGTGTAATGACAATGGAGAAATATTTTATTAATATCTTGTCATAGGATGATATATTGTGGCGACCTGCCGCAGGGTCAGCCTAGCTAATCCAGCATTAGGTGCTCACTTCCCAGGATTATATCAGGGCTTAGTATAATAATGTATTTAGAGACGTATAAAATATACATTTTCACATTCATTGCAATATTTATAAATACCAGAATAATAAAGAAAATATATTCATAATATAAATAATAATTGTTTACAAAATTTATGACACATTAAGCAAAAATTTAAAACTTAAGAAAAATAAGCATCTACGTTTGCATTAAGTTGCTCCATCCTGCATCAGCTCCTCCTCAAAGACTTGATCCAGAGATTTCTTCTGATCTGCTATATATATATATGTATATGACAGGGTGAATCAAGAAAAAGAAAAGACAAGAAAAAAAAAATTAATTAGACACAAAGATCAAGTAAGATTTGTAGGATATCAAAATTTGCACATAATAATAATTCTGCAGGATAAGCATATACAAATAAAATAATATAAAAAATTAAAGTATGATACGCTTGCAAAATTATCAGAATTATAAATGTAATATACATATTTAAGATATGTACTCATTCTGAAAGAAAATATAGCAATATATAATATTTATTTTGTTGGTTAAAGTTACAGAATAATTGAGAAGATACATACATCTATCTAATTATCTGAGATGTGAGTTCTTGACTAACTACACATTCTCCCTCAAAGGCTATGTGCAATTTTCTTATTTATCTAGATATCAGACTGTCGTGTCCTAACGTATTATTTGTAAAAATCTGAGATCAACCTGAATGAACCCATGATATAAATTTTTGATCATTTATTTTAAGTATCAAAGTGGGTTAAAGCTTAATAATAATTAAATGAAAAATTTGATATTTTTTATTTTATTTTAATAAAAAATATCAATATTAATATTATATTATTTATTTATCTGTATATATTAAAAATAATAATTTTTATTATTTTAAGTAATAATATGTATATATATATATATATATTAAATGAAAGAAAAATAAAAAAAATGAAAATGACTGAAATAAAAGTTGTATAAATTAAATATATATATATATATATATATATATATAGAAAAAAAGAAAATAACTGAAATAAAAATTGTAAAAATTTGCAAAAATGAATTTTTTCTTTTTTTATTTTTTCATCTTTTTCTCTCTTCTCCATTATGAGAAATTTGGCTTCTTTCTCTTAAATGTTTTGAGTGTTCAATTTAAATTTCTCTTCCTCATTTTTTATTCTCTTTCTCTCATATTTCTCTCTCCAAATTTTTTTAAAAAATAACAAAATTTGACACGGAGGTGTATTTTGATGAGACAAACACACTCCTGTCGAAATTTTTCGATTTAGAGCAATATTTTATTTTATATTAATTTCTAAGATAAAAACTTAAAAAATTAATTATGGTAAATTCGAAGCTCAAAATTTGATGAAATTTTTTGTGGAACCTTTTTATGATATTCTTAATCTAACGACGCTAAAATTGCTGAATTTGGACTTATATTTAATTTTCTCAATTTATTGAATTTAAATAATTCAAAAATTAATTCTAGTGTATCCGTTATCCACATTGCTTCCAAACTTAGATATTATGATTATAAAATATACTCTATCGAACGGTATTTTTAGTTTGCCATAATTTTTAAGTCACTCGGGATCCTGATTTTTGAGTCGAGTTTAGTCATAATTATCGTAGTAACGTATTGGGTCGTTACAGACTCCCTTAAAAATGATATCATCCTCAACATCACATTATATTTAAAGTTCCAAAGAAAAAATAAGGAGATCGAATTTACCGGGTTCTTAAATAGTTTAGGATACTTTTTCTGCATAGTATCTTCTCTTTCCCATGTGGCTTTTTGACACTATGATTTTGCCACTAAATCTTTATCACGGGTCTGCTTCGATTTCCTAGTTGACGATTGTCCCAATCTATAATTCTGATAGGTTCTTATATGAATGACAAGTCTGGTTGAATTTCAACGGAAGGTATGGACATTTACTGGAATGGATTTTGTAAACATCTACGGAGTGAAGATACATGGAATACGTTGTGTACTATCGCCAAATTTTCTTGAAGTTTTAACTTGTATGCAGAATTTCGAACTCGCTCTAATACTTCAAAGGGTACGATGTATCTCGGGCTTAACTTGCTAGTCACCAAAACGATATACGCCTTTCATTGGGCTCACTTTTAGATATGTTATATCTCGCCAATTTGAAATTCTAGCATTCGATGTTTAGCTTCATAATATTTTTTTTGCCAATCTTGAGCTGCAACAATACTGCTCTTTATTAGATGAATTTTCTTATTAACCTCTTCAACTAGATCAGATTCGTATAACTGAACATCTCCTACTTCAGTCCAGGCCAATGGTGTGCTACACTTTCTGCCATACAGAGGTTCATATGGGGACATTTCAATACAGGACTGATAGCTGTTGTTGTATGCAAACTCCACTAATGGAAGATTATCTTCTCAATTGCCGCCAAAGTCTAATAAGTGAAGAAGATCTTCAATTACTTGATTTACTCTCTCGGTCTGACCATCTGTTTGAGGGTGAAAGATTGTACTTATAGCCAATACTGTCCTCAAATCTTGATGTACTGTCTTCCAAAATGGGAGGTAAATCTATCGTCATGATTCGAGACAATAGTTTTAGGAATTCCGTGAAACTTGATTATTTCTTTAATATATAACTTGGCCAACTTTTCTATCGAATCTGTTTGCTTAATTGGAATGAAGTGTGCTGATTTTATTAAATGATCTACAATTACCCAAAATGCATCTACTCTAGTATGGCTTCTAGGCAATCCAATTACCAAGTCCATAAAAATATTTAACTATTTCCATTCTGGGATATCTAATGGATGTAATAGTTCACCCGGCCTTTGATGTTCTACATTTACTAAATTACAGACATGATATTTAGCAACGTACTCAGCTACGTCTTTTTTTAGTACATGCCACCAAAAGGACTCTTTCAAATCTCTATACATTTTATTATTTATTGGGTGAATTGTGTATCATGAGTAGTGAACTTCAATTAGAATTTTATTTTGAATGTATGAATCATTTAGAATCCAGATTCTTTTTTCATGATAAATATAAGCTCCTTTTTGTAGATGAAATCTGTTATGCGATCATTTTCAATGTCTGTTTTTAACTTTGAATATCTCATATTATTCTCTTGGGCAATTGTTATGCGTTGCATGAACGTAGGCTCTGTAGTATTATTTTCAAGTAAATTATTTAACTGCTTTTTATTAATGGGTTTTATGCATAACTTTTTGAATTTTTCTATAAATGGACTTGCCATTATAACATTTATGATTACTTTTCTGCTGAAGGCATCGGCTACGATATTAGCTTTACCAAGATGATATTGTATGTCTAAGTCGTAGCCGCTGATTAATTTTAACGATCGCCTTTGTCGACAGTTCAACTCTTTCTGAGTGAAAATATATTTTAAAATTTGATGATCACTAAAAATTTCACATCTCACTCCGTATAGATAGTGCCTCCATATTTTTAAAGCTAATACTATTGCTGCTAATTTTAAGTCATGCACTAAGTAGTTCCTTCCATGAATCTTTAATTGCCTAGATGCATATGCTACTACTTTCTTCTCTTGCATGAGAATACATCCAAGCCATATTATGGATGCATCAGTATAGACTTGATAATTTCTTATCTCTTGTGGAGGGTTAGTACTGGGGCGGTTATTAACGCTTGTTTTAACTATTGAAAATATTCCTCGCATTGTTGACTCCAAATGAATGGAACCATTTTCTGCGTTAATTTGGTTAAAGGTACAACTATTTGTGAAAATCCCTTAACAAATTTTCGATAATATTCAGCTAAACCGTAAAAACTGTGAATATCTGTCACGGTCTTTGGTTGGGGCTATTCCTGAATGACGCTCATATTTTTTTGATCGACCTTGATTCCTTCGGCGTCCACTACATGGCCTAAGAAAGCTATCGAATCCAGCCAAAATTCACATTTAGAATATTTGACATATAGCTGATGATGCCTTAGAACTTCCAGAACAGCTCTTATATGATTTTCATATTCTTCCTTGCTCTCAGAATAAATTAGAATATCATCGATGAATACTATTACAAACTTATTTAAACACGGTCTAAGAATTCTTTGCATCAAGCCCATAAAGATGGACGGAGCATTGGTTAGACCAAATGACATGAGCTCATAATGCCCGTAGCGAGTTCTAAATGCTGTTTTTGAAATATCTTTTTTTTTTACTCATAATTGATGATAGCCTGATCTTATAGATCTATTTTAGAAAATATCTTAGCTCCGGCTAATTGATCAAATAGGTCATCAATACGTGGTAGAGGATACTTATTCTTAATAGTTACCTTATTGAGTTCACGATAATCGATGCACATTTGCATCGAATCATCTTTCTTCTTTACAAAGACCACTGGGATTTCTCATGGTGATATGCTTTGTCAAATAAAATCTTTGTTCATCAGCTCTTGCAGTTCTTTGGGTGCCATGCGGTATTGTGCCTTTGCTATTGGATGAGTGCTAGAAATTAACTCAATTGAGAATTTGATTTCTTTTACAGGTGGTAATCTTGGCAATTCATCAGGAAATACATTTTCAAACTCCTTTACAATTTGAGTGTCTGCTAAAGGAATTTCTTTCATTTTTTCTCCCATTATTGTTATTAATTATACATTGCATTGCTTTCGAATTAATTTCTTTGCTTGCGAAGTGTTGCTTAAAGATGCTGAAATACTTAACTTTCCCATAAATACTTCAGGCTTGCTCTCACTCTTGATAATGACTTTTTTTCTTTGACAATTAATCATCACTTTATGCTTGCTGAGCCAATTCATTTCTAGAATGATATCAAAATATACTATAGGTAGTACTATCAGTTTTGCTTCATATGCTTTGCCATTAATTGGTATGTTACTGTTGCAACATTTTTGTGCACTCATGAGCGCACCCGATAATAATTTGACGTTCAAGGCTTTAGCTAAGTTGTAAATTGACAGTTCAAGAGTTTTGACAAATCTTTCTGAAATGAACGAGTGTCTTGCACCAGTGTCAAATAATGTGCCACAAGATTTATCATTGAAATGTAAGGTGCCTAGAGTTTAAAATGAAAGATAATTCATGCTCTATTTAAATATAATATGAAATATTTATAAAAAAAAGAATGTGGTACTTGATACCACTTCATTATTTTCTGGGGCTAGAACTGGGGTAAGGGTATAGATCTTCGCATGTGCAGCTTGCTTGGGAGCTTAAGGAGCTGGTGCTTTAAGATTAACTGCTGGTGCTTTAGGAGAAATTGGTGAATCTCTTCTTTGAATTGGAGCAACTGTATGTACATGGGTTGGTTTGACTGCTGGTGTGAGTTCTTGCCTTCCAACTGGTATGGGTGCTTGTTGTTGCATCTGAGAAGGATGGGTGATCTACTGATTGCCCACTGTGCGGGTTGCTTGACATTGCCAAAAGTTGTGACTAGGTCGTCCACATGTATAACATATCCCACTCCTATGATAACAATTATTATAAGAATACGGTCGGTTGCATTTCCCAGTAGGTGTTTGCTGAGTTATTTGATAAACCATGGCTTGAGATGGTCTCGACCTCTTGTATTCAATTTGTTGTACATGTGCAGATATGGGTCTTTTTCTTAGTTCTTCTACTTCCTCTTGTTCTCCATGTTTTAATATTTTTGCACTTTCAAGCATATTTGAGATTTTGGAGATTCGAAGAGTCATAAGCATTTTCTTGATATAAGGTTTTAATCTTTTTAAAAATTGGCTGCATCGAGCAGATTCGGTGCTCACTAGTAGTGGTGCATAACGGGATAGCCTTTAGAATTCAATTCGTATTCAGCGACACTACGGTTGCCCTGACATAATTTCATGAACAAATCTTCCATGATGGCTTGAGTGGAAGGAGGGATGTATTTGGCTCTGAAGGTTTTGACGAATTCTTCCCATTGGATATTCTCAGTATCTATGCCTACAAACTGTAAGCTTGTGGTGGTTTCCCACCAACGTTTTGCTTCTCTTTCCAGCCTAAAGATGATTAATCTAATTACATCTGTAGGTGGGCATTTTATGCTAGTCAGTATTTTTCTTATATTCTTTACCCAATATTTAGCATCCATTGGGTTAGCATTTCCATTGATTATTGGTGGTTGGAGTCTTAGAAAAGCTTGAAGTAGTCCATCTATATCGATGTTTGGGAAATAGGTAGTTGATAGTATAGAAGTAAGACTATTTATATGAGGTGTTTGTTGTGTTTAAAGCTTTAAAAATATTTGATTTTGTGTATCAACACGTCCAATAAAGCATTCACAATATCAAACAAATTGTCGACACGGTCCATGAAAGTATTAGCGGATATTGGATCTTTTAAGGGTGTTTCGACGATCAAAGGAGAATCTTCAGGATCCATTTGAAAATTAGATTTCTATTATTATACTTTTATTGGAGAAAAATAATGTAAGTATGATTATCAAATACTAGATGAAAATAAAAGTATCACTATTAACTAGAAAAAATAAATAAATTAAAATTAGGTTATTTTGACTAAGTCTGATATCTATTCTTTTATTATCTTTTTAATTTATATAGTTTTGTAATTTCTTACTTTTCATGTTTTTCTTTTATTTGTTCTGGGATTCCAATTGTATGAATAATGACTTATACACTTTTATACTAATTTTTTTCTAATTCTGCTCGGATACCAATTGTGGTGACCCGCCGCAGGGTCAACCTAACTAATCTTACATTAGGTGCTCACTTCTTAGAATCATATCGGGGTTTAGTATAACAATATATTTAGAAGAGTATAAAATACATATTTCCACATTCATTGCAATATTCATAAATACCAAAATAATAAAAGAAATATATTCATAATATAGATAATAATTATTTTACAAAAGCTATTACACTAAGCAAAAATTTAAAACTTAAGAAAAATAAGCATCTAAGTATGCATTAAGTTACTCCATCCTGCATCAGCTCCTCCTCAAAGACTTGATCCAGAGATTTCTCGTGATCCGCCATATATATATAATATAAATAAATATATATGTATATGACAGACGAACCAAGAAAAAGAAAAGACAATAAAAAAAAAGTAAAGATTTAATTAGACACAGAGGTCTAAGTAAGGTTTGTAGGATATCAAAATTTGCACATAATATTAAGCAGCATGATTCTGTAGGAGAAGCATATACAAATAAACTAATATATAATATTTAAGTATGATACACTTGCAAAATTTTCAGGATTATAAATATAATATACATATTTAAGATGTGCTCATTCTAAAAGAAAATATAATAATATATAATATTTATTATGTTGGACAAAGTTACAGAATAATTGAAGAATTAGATATGTTTATCTAACTATTTGAGATGTGAGTTCCTGACTAACTACACATTCCCTCTCAAAAGCTATGTGCAGTCTTCTTATTTCTTCAGATATCAACCTGTCCTGGCCTAACGTATTGTCTGCACAGACCTGAGATCAACCTGAATGAACTCATGATACAGATTTTGATCATTTATTTCAAGTTCTAAGCACAAAATTTATTATAAATATATCAAAGTGGGCCAAAGCTTAATAGCGATGCAAAAGCTGCAAATGAAATAATTAAATGAAAAGAATGATATCCTTCATTTTATTTTAGTAAAAAAAATTAATATTAATATTATATTATTTATTTATCTGTATAAATTAAAAATAAAATTTTTTATTATTATAAGTAATATATATATATATAATGAAAAAAAAATGATTGAAATAAAAGTGACAGAAATTAGGAAATATATATATATATATATATATAGAAAAAAAGAAAATGACTGAAATAAAAGTTGCAAAAAATAAGAAATATATATATATGTATATATAGAAAATTATTGAAATGAAAGTTGTAGAAATTAAGATATATATATATATATATATATAAAATTGTCTGAAATGAAAGTTACATAAATTAGGATTATATATATATAAATATAAAAAAATGACTGAAATAAAAGTTATAGAAATTAGGAAATATATATATATATATATATGTTGTAGCCCAGTGGTTGAGGCTTAGGATTTATTATCCCAGGTCATGTGTTCAAATCCCACCAGCCACATATATGAAAAAAAAAAGT
The DNA here is from genome assembly GCA_016760335.1 of Gastrodia elata. Taxonomy (NCBI): domain Eukaryota; kingdom Viridiplantae; phylum Streptophyta; class Magnoliopsida; order Asparagales; family Orchidaceae; genus Gastrodia; species Gastrodia elata. The sequence goes on along the minus strand of CM028684.1, from coordinate 22,651,373 downwards.
ATATATATATATATATATATAGAAAAAAAAGAAAATGGTTGAAATAAAAATTGCAGAAATTAGATATATATATATATATATAAAAAAAAAAATTATTAAAATAAAAGTTATAGAAATTAGAAGAAGAAATGAAAAGAATAGAAATTTTTTTATCTCTTTCTTATTTCTTACTCTATTTTGCTGTTGATGAGGCTTTACTGGAGGTTGACGGGAAATTGGGTGGTGGTCGAGGAAGAGAGAAGGAGAGTGGAGGGGGGAAAGAGGGGAGGGGAGAAGTGGAAAGTGGGGAAGGAATGCGAGCTTGAGGAATGGGGGAGAGGGGGTATATTTATAAAATAAAAATTTGATGTATTTTTAATTTTTTATGTTTTCATCTTTTTCTCTCCTCAATTATGAGAAAATTAGCTTCTTTCTTTTAAATGATTTGACTAATCAATTTGGCTTTCTCTTTCTCATTTCTTATCATTTTTCTATCTTCTTTCTTTCTCTCTCCTCCATTATTTAAAAAAATGAAATTTGACACGAGTGTGTATTTTGATGAGACAAACACACTCGCGCCAATTTTTTTTGATTTGGAGCAATAATTTATTTTATATTAATTTTTGAAGATAAAAACTTGAAAAATTAATTATGGTAAATTCGGAGCCCAAAATTTGACGAAACTTTTTGTGTAGCATTTTTATAATATTCTTAATCCAACAACACTAAAATTGTTGATTTTGGACTTGTAGTTAATTTTCCTAATTTATTGAATTTAAATAATTCAAAAAATTAATTCAGGAGTATTTGTTATCTAGATTGCTTCCAAACTTAAGCATTACGATCACAAAAATATATTCTATCCAACAATATTTTTAGTTTGCCCTAATTTTGAAGTCTCTCGAGATCCTGATTTTTTAAATCGAATTTAATCATAATTATCCTAGTAACGATTTTAGTTGTTATATATATACAGCTACTTTTAGAAGCATTGTAAGTCGTTGATTTGGTCTTCTTGGATCACTCTTTAGACCACCATTTTTGCTCTATCTAGGCTGTGTCGTAAGAACAAAGCAATTGTTCGATTGAGGAAAATTGCTTCTTTGGTTACATATTTGATTTGTGGTATATCTAGTGATTGGTATGATTATTGTGGTGCATAAAGTTTCCCTTTATTAGTGATCATTAATCATTGTATCAAAATAAAAATGTTTCTCTCCACACTTTATTTTATCAATATTTGAACTTGCATGGCTCATTTGAGTGTGGAATGAGTGCAAATCAATTCAAAGGGAAGCTGTTTTTTTATTCTATATGAAACTTGGATTATTTACTTTTATTTTACTTGATATTGATTTGCTTTTAGCTTTTTATTTTTTGTTAAAGAAAGACTCATTTGGAAAAATCAAATTGGGGCATTAAAATTTTGTTACTTGTAGATTTTAAATTATTCTTTATTTCTTGCAAGTATTTTAACAATATTTGTTATCAAAATTCTTAATTTTACCAACTCCACTCCATTCAAATGAAGCGCTTAATTCCCATAATTAGTAATTAATGATTTAGAAACATCTCTTATTTTTTGCACACATCTTTTTTATTGTGTTTTACATAATCTTCGATTGCATCGATTATCTTATTCGGTCTATCTTGCTTTTGATTAGTATCTAAGCTCAAGATTGTGTCATGCTAAGCATATTTTAAAGTTTATTGATTCAAATAATTAAGTTTGATTAACAATGCTAGTCAGATGTGAATTATGTGTTTAAACAAACATATAACAATATTTTGTGACTCAAAATAGTATTTCAACATTCTATGATGATATGGTGGGCAAAATTTCAATTTAAATCAATGATTTGGATTTTTTAACAAATTGTACATTGCTGTATCAAGTTAGGGAATATGCAGAGGAATACTTAGCTTGCATTAATATTATTCAATATTTATACAATTTGTAGTGAAATAATTTGCCTATAAACCATTTGTCACTATTGCATGCTTTTTAAAGTACTTGGGCAAGATCTTAAGTTTGAATCATGCTAGATTATCATAAGACACCATTTACAACTTTCTAAAATTCTTTATATTGATGCACAATATTAAAATTCTATATGGGATGTTGTACCCATGCTGGCAACTAAATGAAAATTGACATACCATTTGAAGGCTAATATAGACTAAAGTATGAATCATGCTTGATTGGAATTGATCCATTTGATTGAAATTGTCCATGAATCTTTAGGAGATGTTTTAGATGTTAATAATTTGGAGTTCATGAGGATCTATTTTTTGATGATACTGAATTTGAAGGTATATTTACAACAAGGCATCATGAACCCAAGCTTTTTTGAAAAACGTTGAGCCTCAATGAGACAAATATATGGCCAGTGAGATTTGAATTCTTGACTTGTTAAGAGTTTAAATCAAAGGACTCCTACCACTGGGCCACAACACATTTACTAACCCAAGCTTTTGATTGATTGACTAAGAGCTTGAGATTACAAATGAGCATAAAATCTTATTTGAATTAAAAAACTTGATGGAAATTGAACCTAGTTTACATTTAAAACAGAGCCAAACTTGCAAGATAATTTGATAAAATAAATGAGCATTTTAAGACAGCTTGATGGCTTATTTGATGATCTTGACTTGAGAAATTATTAACTGATATTTTTATTATTAATAATTAAATGAATGTTGATATTGTTTATTGCAAGTTGTTTGGTGGTGGGCTAGGTTATAGAACAAACCTTTTTGTGAGAACTAAACTACATCGATGTTTTGTAAATTTTGTTAATAGAAAATGCTTTGAAAAGAAACCTTGTATTTAATAATCCATTAGTTTGTTCTATTTTCAAGGCATTTAAGATTTTACAATATATATTTAAAATATTTCTGTTAGCTTTTTTCTTAAAGAGAGCAGTTTTATATATATCCAAATCATCATTGTTTGATTTATATGCTACAATTTTATTAGCATTTTACTTTTTAGGATTTAGAACAAAATATTCCTTACGATACATATTAATATATTTTTTTCTCTAGCATTATTTGCATGAATTTTATGGGTAGCTCAAAGATATTCATCAAACTTTGGACTTTAATTATGAAAACTAAATGCTATCTATTAATATAAATGAAAGACACATAAGAGGGATAAAGTAATATGGTCACAAAGCTTTTCTTAGAACTTTCTAGTATTAAACATAAGAAATCTATGTTCTCTTGAAAATGCAAAAACATATTGAAATCTTAATGAATCCTTGTTTTTTCGGCCATAATTTGTGCAACAGTTGTTTTAAATTTAGTGTTGTTGTAATGTGATTTACTTCTAAATGTTTATTGTGCGGTAACAGTTTTTTGTTGTATGTTTGGACATGAAGCTTAAAGTGCATTTCTTGGAAAACAGCTTCTATTAATTTTTTTTGCCCTTAATTTAGTTTATTTTGAATATCATTTGCTGTTGGTGCTGATGCTTGTTTGGAAATGTCATGACCTGTTAGTTTTCCTATGAAGTTGCTTCACGTTCTTGCAAATATGTATTGCTGGCTATATTTTGATGATTCAAGATCATAAGGCTGGAAAAATTTGAGTAACCATTTGATTTTTATATTGTTGATGCTGTGAAATATTTCAACCTTAAAAAATAGTGGGTATAAAGATAACAGAGTAAATATATATTTTTTATTTTCCTGCCATTGCTCCATCTTCTCAATGTTATTATGATGTTGCAGTTAGGGGCAAATGGTTTATACACGGTTGCTTGCCTTGTTGTTTTGATGAATTGACCATAAGGGTCGCTATGACATTCAAACTAATTTATGGATTTAGTAACGTCTATAAATGATTCTAACTCATTAATGTTTTTTGCTAAGTTTTTCTTAATCTTAATTTTATTGACAATTGTAAAAATATGTTAGCGTGCTATTTTATTATTGCTTCACATTACTTATGTTGGGAAAATGTTATTTTTGAGAATTTAGGTTCTTAATTTTAGACCACCTGACAATGAGGCTTAATAAACTGTAATTAATTTGCTTAACAATTTAAGTTCTTAATCTGTTGGCAAAAAAACCACTTGCTCAGTTTCTGCACATGTGTCAATAAGAAATCACGCTGGTTTATAAAGTCATAATACAAAATTAATTTGGTAGATTCTCTTAGATGTATATTTAATTTATTTGTTAATGTTTCATTTTTAGCATTGCTAGGTTCTCTGTTTGCAATGTTTTGGGTGTAGTATGAGCTTTTCATTCCAGAGTGATGATGCTTTGGCACGCTTCACTTCTAATATTTCATTCTTAATTAAAGTTTTAGACTAATAGCTGTTATTCTACCTAAGCTAGATTTTGCCCTATCCTAATGTCTAGTTACATAAGTTTGACTTGTATATTATTTAATACCTTATTTATGATTTAACTATGGAATCTTGATAAACTATTTTAGATCAAATCTTGCTTTTGGTTAAGCTTTGAACACTATCCTAATGTATAGCAAGCTAATCTAAGATCCATGTCATGTTTCCTCCATGCATTTTTGATTCCTAATTTAATTTATGCTTGCTGTTTTTAAATCATTTAATGATTGTAGCATGCTAATTTTATTTTTAACTAAGCTTGAATATTATGAATTAAACTTGTGTCCTACCAAGATGCACATTAGCCTTGACTTGTATGACCAACTTTGAGTTGGGTTGAGTCTAAGCACCTTGCCTTAAGTGCTATTTAATTGCTTTATGGGTGTTCTATGATGGTCTTTCTTGATAGGTCTAACCTTGTATAAGGTAGATCTGTTTGTATTGAATATTCTAAGCAATGTATCTATCATTTGATGAAGGTGTCATGACCTCGAGAAAGATTTAACCCCTTCCACTTTGAATCCATGGAAACCATAAGTTCTGGTGTGCTGTTTTGGAAGTTTAATTTGTTACTTTATCTTACTTATATGAGCCTAATGAGTGTAAATCTTGGAGTGAAGCCCATGCTACTTGAGCCTTGCTAGATTTCCTTGAACCTAAGGTGTGAGCCTTAGTCCAACCTCCACTTAAAATTTGTACGAATTTTGTTCTAGTTGCTGTTTTGTACTCGAACTTTGGCTCCTCATTAAACCAAGGTTTAATTTAGATTCTTATATAACAATGAATTAAACACTTAAGAACTCAATGGAACCATTGAACCCAACTTGAATGCATGAAATATAGTGTAGACATTGACTAGTTTGTGTGTGAATACTATTTGAATGAGTGGAAACATCTCCACTTGGAAGCACTTTCTCACTCACATCTATGGGCACATTCAAAGAGTTTGGTTGCTGTTTAGGCTTTTCACTAGAAGTCTAGATCCGCCCCCATTATCTAATATAATGGGTGAACTTAAGCTAGCCTCTAGTCCACCCAACTTATAACCCATTCCATATGAGGAAATTGAACCTTAACCTAGTGTTTGCTCATAAATTAAACATTATCTACCATCGTATGTCATGAATAAACTTATAAATATATCTTGTAGTGATTAATGATATTTCAAATGTTGTATAAAATAATTTGCATTAAATGCTCACTTATTTTTGCATGTGCCATAATTATTGTATGCTGAGATGCATATATATATATATATATATATATATATAAACACATATATGTGAATATATATATATATATATATATAGATATATTTGTATGTATCAAAAAGAACTCATATATGAATACATATGCTACTAGAGAATAATTTGGAATTTAGACATGTGTATATGTATACACTTGTGTATACCATACGCATAGATGGGCACTTATATTCTTGTGTATTTCAAATGGAGATTTGATATAGCTACTTGAGTAGGAGTATGTGTATATATGTATATTCTTAGTTGGCATGATGAATATATTGACATGTCCATATAAAATGTATACATATATATAAATCTATAAATGCTCATACTTGTGAGGAATAAACTCTAAATAAATGGATGAAATAGTAAATGAATACATACATGTGTTTGTTCACTTGTATGCATATAGCCTCTTATTAGTAAACATATGTGGCTAAGCACATAATTGTGTGCCCATGTGGACATATATGTATGTAAATGCATATGCTCTTCTATGATGACAATATATTAGCAAATGATATTTGTAAAATGAAATGGCATTGATAACATACTTTGAAATGAGGCAAATAACTTTCTTATCTATGAGTATGTATATTAGATTTGTGTGGGTAGCTAGATCCCTTACACTATTGTCCTTAATTTTACGGATTTCAGGTACACTTATATTTTAAATTGCATTAAGTATGTTTATTTTGCAAGCCTTTCATTTTCATGAGATTACATGTTCCATTATTCTTTCTATAGCCTTACATTTTGCTTGCACATTATAAATTGCATATTATGTCTTATCTAACTGTATGATTTTCAACAAAAGGTTTCGTGGGTGTTTAATCGAACCTGTACAGATATTGGATCTGATATTTTTGAACTTGAAGGGATAAGGAAACATGTACCAAGTCCCAGGAGGAGGGTTTTGGTACATGTTATATTGTGAATCCAGGAATCACGAACAAACAATCGTGCTTGTATATATCCTTCTTACTAGAGGGTTCCCAATTGGAAATACCAATGGAAAGTAAGACATGACTTGATTTCATAATATTATTGCAAAATTCTTGACAATAGATTGGTTGGCATGATTTTGATCTCCCATAATGAGAAAAACATGATTTGATATTATAATTGCTGCATACTTTACTTTTGATGCAAAAAACTTCTTTTCTCATGAGCTTGTTACAAGTCTCAATTTTTTAGGGTTTATGTCCGGTTGTGAGTAGGCATGGGATGAATGAACAATTCGGCATGCCAAGGTTTTATTGGAAGTATATTTAAATTATGTTCTTTAACATATTGAAACATTAAATTTATGAATTAATTTTGTTTGATGATATTTTGATATTTATTTATTTTTCTGTTTTTAAGAGAGTAGTCAGTCATGGGATACGTTGGTTAAATATTTCACCAATCACCATATTGCAAAATTTGTAGCTCTTTTTGCCATTAATGGATCTTGAAAATATTTGTGATTGTCCTAATCAAAGTTGCTATATTAAGCAATGATTCAAGCTATAAATGTTTCACCAATCATCAATTTTGTTGCTCTTTTGTAATTAATAAATGATGAAATATTTGTGTTTATCCTAATCAAGGTTGCTATATATCAAGCAATGATCCAAGCAATAATTATTTTGTTTTTAGATTAGTTTTTTTGTAATTCAAAACATTCTGAAGATAGTGTGGCCAAGAAGTTTGTATTACATCCTTTTTAGCGCAAAGTTTGTGTGAACTCTTGTCATTAAAGAAAAACATGAATATTAAATTTGTAAAAGCAAAGAGAAAAATGCAATAATAAAGAAAACAGCGGACTTGGATTTACATCACAGACTAAATTATTGATAAATAAAGATCAAAAAGCTCACCTTATAAAGCAAGTAGTATAGTTTGAGCATTTTTACTAGTGACAATGTCTATCCAAAAGTAAAACTAGTAAGATAATTTTGAACCTCGTTGAATTTATTTTAGGTGAGGAATTTGTGAAGTTTATCATTGCTTTCATTTCAAATAGGCTAGATAATAGATAGGAAAAAGATGTCCATGTATAGGTTTCTCCAATTGATTATTGGGACCAGTAGAAGTTGAATATTTTTCTAGGAGCTTAAAAAGGAAAATAAGAATGCTATGCTAGCCTTAGAATCTCCCTACATCCCAACTGTATTTACAGAAGTTGAACAAATGTATATCAAAAATGACATGGCCAGTATTAACTGTATTGCACAAATTCTCTCTTTACACCCAAGAAATGCCAATGCATAAATCCTTTTTTGGGATTCTGGATGCAGTTTAGCAACAAACTTTAAAAAATATGCCTGTTATCTTTCAAATCCACCATACAAAGATCACAAGTGGTAGATTTATATCCCTTTTCTAACTTTATGTTAATATGGTTAGCCTTGTTCAATTTTAAAGCTTTGGTTATTTGTATTAATGGTATTTTCATTAAGAAATGCCAATACACAAGGCCTTTTTAGGTACTCTTTGGTAGCAATGTATTTTTATATTAAATTCCAAATTCTATTATTCTAAGAGAAAGTGAAAATATGTTGGTTACCTTTCAAATTTGCTTCACAAAGATTACAAGTGGTAGATTTGTATCGCTCTGCTTCTAACTGCATGTTAATAAAATATGGCTGGCATTGCTCAATTTTGATCAAGTTTTGGCTAATTGTCATAGCCATTTTCATTAGGCCGCTCCTGTTTAAAATATTTTGTTGTAAATTGTAAATTGTTGCTGAGTGTGTTTGTGGACTTATGTTGGAGTCTTACAGTGGTATAGGGCAATATAAATTTGTATTACATTTGGGAAAGTAATTACAAATATTAGGATCGCAAGTTTCTGTTTATATGAGAGGTATTTGCAGGTATTTTTTATATCTATTCACGAGAGTAGGTAGTTTTTTTTGAATTCAGTGCATTTGTTTTGGTTTTAGATATTGGATTTTCTTATAGCCAATGCATGAATTGCAGGAGTGCAATTTATGTTTAATCTTGTGGTTTGAAAATCGAGGTCATTTTGTATGGAATGTGGTGTTTTCTGCTGATGGAATTAGGGGTAAAGTGTTGATTCAAATTTAAATTGGTTATTACCTTATTGTGATTAATTTAAACTAGAACTAAGATGACATTGTGCCAACTATATATTATTAACCTTGGCTATACAAAACTTATAAATCAGTATTTGAGGCATGCAGTTATGAACTTAAACTAGAATAAATTTCTTGTTCTTATTTCAATTTTGTTATTGCATGTTGGAAATTCAATTCTTTGAAGTGTGGTACAAATGAAACTACTTAGTTTTGGGGCAAGTAATTTTCTTATTATGAAGTGAGGAATGCATTTTATTGTTTGTTACTTTTTTAAATTTCATCCATATAATTTGATAAGTAATTATTAACTGCTATTATATTTATCAAAAAGAAATATATTGGATATGCAATTTTTGGAACTGACTTTTTGTGTTTCTAATTTCATGAATTATTTTGAAAATTTTGTTCGCTTGAATAAAGTAAAAATGGAGATTTGATGCCTTTTTTGAGTCCCAAAGCTACACTTGTGAATCCACTCGGAAAAACTTGTTGCAAGTCCTTGTCGATGAGGCCTCCTGCTTATGACCCCTTTCTGATAACTTCTTTCACTTGTAAGCCTTCTCTGATGGAGCTCTTGTTGACACTGCCTCAAAAGTTCTCGTTGACAACGCCGGTGAAGACGTTGTTGCCAAAGCATCTCCCACTTTGAAGCTCTTGCCAATGATAGCTCTCCATTGCCAGCATAGCCCCCTTGATGTTGATAGACTTCCCTTATGCTTTTCATTTTCTTTTTAAGTTTTTGGATTGGCTATTAAGTAATTTCCACTGTTGCATATCAGCGGACATTGGGTCCTCAAACAAAACCAATTGCATTTTCTGCTGCAACTTTATTTAATTGCTTCACACACAACTTACTGATAGATTCTTTAATGGGCATCTGCCTCGAACATGATCTTTATTGCATTAGAAAACCTTAGAATTATCTTACATCTATGAAGCTTTCATTGGTCAAAAGGATTATGTATTTGCGTTTATATGTTTTTTTGCTTAAAAAATGTATGCTTATCCTGAGTAAGTTAGTTGTTTAATTATCTTTTTAAGATTAATTGCGAGTGTACAGGCTTGTGTACTGTTTGTATTTTAGTTGTTTATTAGTGCTGGAAAGTATATAATGATTGTTTTTTTTTTCTGTGCAGGAACTGACTGAGCTTAAGAAGACATTAAACACTGATCTTGAACAATTGAAATCAGTTTGGCTCCTTGAATCTTGTAAGCTTAGTTATTGTAAGTATGTTGTGCTTAACTGTACCACTATTTTATGTTCCAGGACTTCTTAGAACTGAGAATCACTCTACAGAAGCAACAAGAGGACATCACTGAAAACCTAAAAGCTTGGGGGTATATCCTCTGCTTCAGTTTAAATTCTTGTCCACTCTTGCATACTTCAAGTGCTTAATATTTCATGTTAAATGCGAATGTTTAATCAAGTTTCCTTGCATAGAGTTTAAAATGCCTAATTCATTGAAAAAATAAAAAAACTAAATATCCCCTACTTATAGCTCCCAAATTTTCAAGATAACGGGCTACAGAGAGAAAAGCTTAAATGGGAAGGGTAAAGAAAAAGAGAATTTTTAGTGGATGTCACATAAAAAGTGAATTTCAACCAAATTGCGCCATAGTATTTTTATGCTCATTAAGCATTTGGGGGTGTGTAGCAAAACTCCAATTTATATATTGTGTGTTACTTGTAACGATGAATATTGTCTGCATTGGTTTTAATAGCTTCACAATTTTGTTCATAGAAGGTAACTTCTTACGAGGTCACTCACCCATAACACATTTCACATTGAGTGTGCGTAACTTTGGTGTTCTTATTAGAGATTAAGTGTTATCTTAAAAGATATCTTATGTGTAAAAGTTTTACCTAAAATGATCTTCCCCACTTGAGCAACTGATGTCTTCATCATTATTTCCATCATATCCAAGGTCCATCCACTGAGTAGATGGACTATAGAGATGCCCCCTACAAGCTTAAGAGGCAGCTCCTTATAGCGTGACACGTTGCTGTGTATGACACTTTGCTTTTATTGGACTTTTAGTTCATTGCTCTGATACTTTTTGTAATAATCAAAACTTGTAAGTATCAAGATATTGTTGTAGAACAATAATTTAAAATCATAAATACAAAAAATTATAACTAACAATTTAAGATTAACATAGATAATAGAACAATAGTTATAAAAAAATAATGAAAAGAAGGTTCGGAGTATTTCACTACAGCTACAATCAATGTCTCAAACTCGAAGTCGAAGGTTCTAACTTCGAAGCCGCACAAGTTCTCGAAGGGTTGAAGACTCCAAGATCCAAGTGCACAACTCCAATATGCCACAAGCCCTAGGGTTTTTGACTTTTTGTTTTACAGTATGACTGTATAAGAGAGTTGAAAGCCAATAGAAGAGATAAGTATTTATGAGAATGGAGATTAGAGTACTTGAGTTCAAGGACTTGAGGAGACGAGAACAACAAAGCCTATACACTTTGCAGATTTTGAGAAGTGAGAACTTAGCAGAATAAATGAAGAATAACATAGGCTAGATTGCCAGAGAACGCAAAATCACCTTAGGTAATAAATTGGCATTTGGTGTTTTGTGTGCTTTTATATCAGAATCTAAAATTAATTTCATGAACAACAAGACAGATCCGATGTAATTTTAGAAAATATAATAAACCCACATTATTGGGTTACTTGGGTTGCAGTCGGATCACGCGAGTTGGCCTGAATCTGAGCCAGTTTTTGACGCGCGGGTTTACGTGAAGTTGGATTTTCCGTTTTGGGTCGAGGTTACATGTTGTTTCAGGATTTAATAACCCTACATTTTAGGAGTACTCCATAATGATGAGCACACTTTTAGAGTTTTTTTTTCCAGAAACTTTATTGCTATCTCAAAATTTACCTTGACATTTAAGAGTTCTGTTTTACTGTATTTAAGGGGCTTCACATTATCAAGCTCAAAGCAATATAGACGGATAAAAAGAAGGAAGAATATGCTACAGGAGGAAAGTTGATAAGCCCTCAATGGAAAGGATACAAAGAGAAAGACACAAGGGAAAACTCTACAATGGATGGAATCTATAGAGTAATTTAAAAAACTTTCAAATAATATTGTCATATAAAATTCCTTAAAAGTGTTTTATTGAGATGATCCATTGACTATGATATTATGTTAGCTTTGGCTCCTAATATTTAAAATATTTTAAATTGGTCCCTTTATTTTGAATGAGAAATAAAATTGGACATAATCCTTGACTATTTTAAACCATTAATAAATATAGGGCATTTTAATTGAAAGAGTATTTTAACTTCAGAATGTTAATGCCTCTCTAAACACTTTGTGCTTGGAAAGGATGTAAATAATGTCCTTTATCACCGTTCAAAACTTGCTTAAGTATCATAAAATTTGGCATTTGTTTAATAATTATTCTGCATCAATTTTTTAGGATGCAATAAATTCTACTCCTGAGAATTGAAATGCTATTAGAGGAGAAATAGGGGAATTTCTATTGTATAGCTGGCAGCAAAATACATCCCAAAGAGGAGGAATAAATTGGAAGTACATTTTAGAGTTTAGGCTGTGTATGAAACCTATCCTGAAGAAGAGGTGATGGGGAAATACATCAATTGTATGCAGTATCAACATAAGATTTTCTTCGTCTACTCGTTTGACCATGTTAAGCACTAAAAGCTATCTCTGGAATCTTGAAAATTTATTACATTTGACTAAACAGGTTCAAGCCCAACTCAACTGTCGGCTATTTGAAAGTAATTTTTTATTGGGTTTGTACTTCATTTGGTTATTTAGTTTGTTTTTGTTGGATTGATTTGTATGTTATATTAGATAAGATTTAGGTTTGCAAATGGATACAAATGTTGATGCATATGGTTGTCGGATTGGTTGACTTATGAGAGTTTTGGAGGTGTGGATAAGCATGACATTATTTTAGGATGAGATGAGATCAAAATATATTTGTGTGGTGCTGTTTAGTGTGGATCTAGGATCAAAGAGGGTTTGGGGATTGTAGGAGTAAGTCATTTTACTTTTGGTTACTCTCTTGGACGGGGAAAGCATGATTTAACCACAATGCGTAGAAAATGCTGATGCAGTGATGCTTCAGGTTATTTATTTGATAGGTGAGGGTGCATGGAAAAGGAGGCAGACTCGCTTAGTGTATAAGATGGAACAAAGAATCATTGGACATGAATATACTGAAAGGTTATTAAAACATACACAATTGTGAGAATTTTTGGCAACTGCAACGAAAATTTTGAAAATTTCTTTATAGGATGATTATTGGCATAATGGAGATGAGAAATGATTAAACTAGATGAATATCTCATTTGAAGGAGGAAAGGGGTGAATATAATGGAAATAATGAGAAAATCTAGACCGCAGGCTACATGAAATATATAAATTTTACAGCATATAATATTTTTGATTGCAAGACTAACTCCCTCTTATTATTAGAATTTATATAGTTGACTAAAACTCATTCTTTTCTGAAACCAAGAAATAATAACGTATGTAGTGCATACTGTAAATTTTAGTGTATTTCTTTAACTATTATGCTGCATCTCAAGGTTTAGACTCTCATGGCTTAATACCCAACTCCAAGCTAGTTTTGTCAAAGTTCTCTACCTTTGGATGTTTCAAACCAAAGCGAGCCTATGTTTGGCTTTTGTTTTATCAATTCAATGTTTGTTGGGGTGCAACCTATTGACAATTATAACTTATTTTTGCTAAAATTAAGGCTTCAGAATCTTCAAGCTAACATTTACAGAATTTCGCCATTTCTGATGCTCCAAGCTAATGTTTGTTGAAGTTTTGATTTACAACATGCCCAGTCAAGATTCGTTGAAGTCTTGCATTATAAGATTTTAATCAAAATTTGTTTAAGACCAGCTAATCCAACAATAATTCTATTTTAGCAAGTAACATCTAACACTACTTTGATCGTTTGTACATATAGAACATGCTTTGTAACTATCAAAAAATCTACTGGAGCTCTTTTTATAACTTTTGTCCCACGATTTTACTTTATTGGGGCTGCTTAAAGAATTCCATGTATTACATAAATTCTTTTGCGTGCAAAGTGTTCATGTAAGGCTAAATTTGAGTTTGCCTTATGGTATTCCATACCATCCAGTGAAGCTCTTTCTTATAATATTTCAACTGACATTCATTGAAGTTCAACACATAGCAACACTACTCTGGAATGTGCGGTGTATTTTATTTTCAACTTTGATGCTTTATAAGAAAAGGGCATACAAAATCACATTAGATTAAGATAGTGGAGTTGCTTAAATCGGTCAGGTCACATGGTTTTTCTTTATTGGACTTTTTATATTAAAATCAATTTATCTCTTCTATGAATTCTACCTCTTTGTACATGCAAGGCTAAATTATTAGTTGTCTTTCAACATTCCAAGCCAACATATTAAAGTCCTTTTGACATTCCAACTGATGTATGTTCATTTGAGTACAACCAAGTGACCAACAACGCTTATCTAGGATGTACCATATGTAGTGTTATTGATCTTGACCCTTATAAAAAAATGACATCTTTATAACTATAGATAGTTGATGGAACCGTTATAATGAAGCAAGCCCATAATTAACTTTATTGAATTCGTTTTAAAAACACTCTCGCCTTATAGAATTTTATTTTCATTTGCATGTGTGTAGAGTTTTTCTTGTTTCAGTAAATATAAGTTAAACTTCTATTGCAATAAATTCTCACAACTATTAGTTGACATGTAAGAAAACCTCTTAGGCCATGCTCTCCCTTTAGCTTCCTGACATCTAGTACGGTCTTGAATGTCAAGAACTCATCTATTACTTATCTTCTATCTCATATATGTGGAGCAATCGAGTTGACGGCCTTCCTTCATGTTAATATTCATAGCCACCAATAGAGGTATAAATAAGTTTGAGTTGTGTTCATTTATACTGGGCTCAAGCTCAAACTCAAGTTTGAAATTGAACTTGTATTTGAATTAGACCTACTTGTGAACTTGAGCTTAATATAGCTTATACACTTTTTAGTAGGCCATTTAGAAATTTGTACTAAGCCATATTAGCAATATAATAACAAAAGTAAACAAAGGCTCAAGTTTGTATTATATAATAGTAAAACTAAACAAGCAACTCATCAAGCTAATGAACTGAGCAACTTAAGTTCATGGTCACATCCATTTTGGGCTTGGTTAAAGGTTCAACCTCATTCACAGTTTGTTATGCTTGGCTTGCTAGCTGCCTTGACTCACTTTCACTCTGGGCTACCAATCATGACTCTTGTCCTCCCATTTAAAGATGACAACATTCAAAAAAAAAATTTAGTTATCATCGCAATACTAGACCCAACGAATATTCTTCTTATAACATTCTTCCTCAGCAACAGTGTAACTCCCAACTTCTTTATAAGAATAAGCCAAGACTGAGAGGTAACTTTGTCTATTGATTTGAAAGAAATTCAGACCATGTTTTAGCCAAGAAAACTTATCCCTCAATAATTCATAACATATGCTCTTAGGCCTCATGTAACAGTATGTGGACACTTTCGAAACCAAGGTGTAATGCCTTCATGAAGAAGTCAGGGTTAGGGAGGAACTCTGATCGATGTCTTCAAAAAGTATTCATTTTTATTTTGTAGGCATCACAATATTTTGGTTCCTCGAACATGAGTTATGATTTAGGACATTCTTCTTATACTAGTTTATCATAAAATCATATAATCTTGGGAAGGTTCTCTTAGTGTCATTCATCATTGGTAAGGGTTCAGCATTTTATTGAACTAACAGCCTATGTAGATCTTCTTCATTTAAGAACTCATTGTTTGCTTAATATAATTTGAAAGTAAGAACATGCATCCATGTGAGATTCAGTTAAATGAAAAACCATATTTACAAATGCATGCGAGGGTAAAGTATGCAGATAAAGAGTATTCCTTCATCAAACATGCCAGTGGTAATACCTTTTTACATCAAGAGAAAACAAAGGCCTATCCCACACTCATCACACATGCTTGTTTTTTTTTCATCATTTTCCAAGTGATATGGGTCTTGGGATACTTATATCAAAGTTAGCCATTAATGAGATCCATTCTTTTGATAAACAAGGCACAATTCCTTTAACAAGTGTTTGATGAGTCATTATTTTTAGTATTACATATCCTTCTCCTTTTTTTCTACCCCATATAATCTATTTCAACTTTTCTTACCTTACCCATTGATTACACGATGGGTGCTTGACGTCAGAAAGCCCTTAATGCTTTTAACGTGCAATCTTCAATTTTGACGTTTGATTATATAACATGTTTCATTGCCTCTGATCTTCATGCAAAACTCGTTGTGCATCTATCGTGTAATCTAGGATGCCTCTGATCTTCATGCAAAACTCATTGTGCATCTATACTATGATCTTCTCGGAATCCTCTTATTCACAGGTCAAGCTTAGGAGACAACATCCTAGATTGATTACCTAGTGAAGGCATGATTCCTTAGGAAACCCCTCAAAATCCTCCATCATGAATGCCTTTGACAATGTCTCTAGGTGAATTCAAGGTTTTGGGTTAAATTACAAAACTACTCTAAAACATTGAAGGGCTTGTAAGGTAATGATTTTAATAGTCAAACAACGTCATGACAAACTCTCCTATGAAGGACAAGTCTTCAAAATTCACATTTACTCTTATAGATCGATTGGTGCATTGAGTCATCATGCATATCGTTTTAACTTGATTAACATCAGTATGTGAGTCGAGCTATTTATAAGCTTGTAATCCGGGTTTGTTGATCCCTCTAGTTGAGCTCATATTGACGGGTCCAGCGAATTCATATTGTGCATGGAATGATTTGAAATATTGGCACATTGTCTTGAGTTGCTTAAAAAAAAATATATTATAAAACAAAGTTGAAAAAAACAATAAATTTCAAGATCAAACTAACTATTTAATACAGAGTTCCAAATCCAGCGAATTCATTTATTTATATAACCTAAGCTGAGTTTATCAAACTACTCATTGAGCTTGACCTTATGATCAAGGAAAAATAATCGGGCCAAGGTTAAGTCACCTCCGACTCCATCTTTGCTTGACTCATTTGCACTCTTAGTTTCTACTTCTCATGACACTTATCAAAATGTAACTTGTTTTGTTCATCCAGTTGAGTTCTGCTGCAGTATCATAAGTATAGCTAAAAGTGATTTCATTATGGCGATATTTGGCACGAGGAAAAATTTGAGTTGTAAAGTAATTTGGTTACCATGAAATTTAATAACATTGTAATTATGTTATTTTACTACTATTTTGTAGTTTTACATAAAATTTAATATTTTTTGTTTGAAATGAAGTAATCTGTAAGTATAGCGTTTTGAGTAAATTGGGAGTAAAATGACCCCAAATAATTTCTTTTTTCAGATTTTTATTATCGTAAGCCAGAACGAAATCGATTTTGTTTAGACAACGAAGTTGTGGATGAACGACCAAGCCGTTGACGAAGAAGATGGACTTGAATGGCAAAGTCGTGGAACGAACGATAGCCGTTTAGGGTTTAGGTGTTCGTTGTTTAAACGAAATCTTCTGTTCGAATGAACGAACGAAAATTTTCATTTGCAATCCTTCCGCTCCGCTGCGTGCTTCTTTCTTCCGTGTAATCTCCAAATTCGTCCGATTCGAGCATAATCTGTTTACTCTTCTCTTATATATATTAATGCAAATCAAAATACGGTGTTAAAAAGTATTTCATCTGTTTTATTTCACGTCAAATACGGTAATCTCAGTATACTCGAAAATATTTTACTTTACACTGCTTTTAACTCTTGCCAAATAGCCCCTATATAAAATTAATGCACTTTTGTCCTTGCCTCTGCTTATTAGAAAATACAAGAGAATTTTTTGTTGGTCCTGGTCTTTGAGCTTACAGAAACTGTTATGTCAGTATGATATTGAGGTGAACAATTTCATGCAAAATGATGAACTTTCATCATCTTCGAATTTCCTTCTTCAACGTTCTCAGAATGATTGATTGCCCCACCCAGTCCTGTAAATGGGAACCCATCTGCTTGTGAATTGTTCTTGTAATGATTGACAGGACTTGAGCAGGTGGTACTTATTGTATAATGGAGTTTTGGGTGGCAGTTATTAAAAGGCAAAGGGAAATGTTTCGGACGTGCATAATGACGAAAGTTTATCTAAAATAAACTTAAATAAACTTAACTAGCTCCTTTCTTTACCTACAAATCACAATTGAGGATATATAATTTGTTACCAAATAAAATTTGGGATACAGTTGCTACCATTGATAATTAAACATAACGACTAGTGGGGATAAATGATGATACTGTACTGTGCTATTGCTGTTATATGAAATATATTTTATGTTTTTTTTTTTTTGATTACCATCAAATGATTTATTATATTATTATTGTTATATAATGGTGCATGCAGCTTGAAGATCTTTCAGGAACCTTCCAAAGAAGCCGCAGAAACCATAGATGATTGCGATCGCTTCTGATAAATCCGAACCTTCATTAACAGAAACCACTAAGAAGCTAGTTTGGTAGATGTGGGTGTTGCAAGCCGATTCTGTATAGGTAACCCCTCTGTATTGTTTTCTTTGTTACTATTTGACATTTGTCTTTTATTATATCACATCCTTTTCTGTATCTCGTTCTTTGTTTGGCAGTCCAAATGCATGCATTTCTACTAAACATTTTTTCTAAAGAAAGATTAAATGAGTTGGGTCTCTGATGCTTTAATTATCATACTTTTGATAAAGTTTGTGTGAATGCATGGGCAATCAGTTTACAAGTCATCTATGATCAGCTTGGATCAACGATGTTTTGAATCACTGATGTTGAGCCGTGTGGCAGTAAATTTTATAAAAAAATATTTGGTTTTCATACTATATACTTGCAAATATTCTTCATTTGAGCATAGGGGTGATTTCAAGTCGAGCTTGATTGAGTCAACTCTCATACTCAAATTCGAAATTTTCGAGGTATCCGATTCGAACTCGATCGAGTTTGAGTCGAGTCAATTTTAACTCAAAACAATTCGAATTATGAGCTATCTCGAACTTGATTCAAGCTAGACTCGAAATATATAAAATAAAAACCATTCTATAAATTGCTAAAGATACTTGGGTGGGCCTAGTGGTAGAGCGAATTTTGTTCGAATCTTGCTCGTGATTTATTTTTTAAAAAATAGTACGCACATTTGAATTCTTCCCTGGGTCTTGAATCCACAGACCATGGAGGAGAGAGGATTCTGCGAATAAAGATGACCTTTGCCAACTGCATTGTGAGCAATTACTGCCACTATGGGGATAGCATATATTTATTTTAAATTTTATATATTTTCGGGATGAAGTCGAACTCAACTCGAAAATTTTGAGTTGGTTTTTTATTCGACTCAAAATTTGATTGAGTTTCGAGTTTCAGGTAAATTTGCCAACCTTATTTTAACATATTAATTGTGATTTTTAATATAATAAATGTAATTTTTTAATTTCAAGTTATTTAATCTACATATTTTCCATTTTAACTATAGATCAAAACATAAATTATGCATTGGTTGATACCTGCATAAGATTCATAGAGAATAACAATTCAAATCACACCCTCAGTGGTACAAAATTCATTAGCATTACTGTTAATTTGAACTAGAAGGAATTTTAGCTGTGTTGGATTCGTTCATAAAGAGATGATTTATGTTTAGAAATTGCATAGACAATTATTGAACTAATGCTTGATGTTGGTGAATAATTTGGACTAGAAACTTATTGGGAATGCTGAATATAGTCGATTCATGGCCTTTGTTTCACAATATGATGCAAAGCCTGAGTAGTCGATAGCAAAATATCTATGAGGAGACGATATATACTGTAATGCAATCTAGTTAAAAGGCAATAACTATAGTCTTACAAGTTGACAATGAAGATGTAAAACTCAGTAAACTTTGGATGTAACATGCACCAACTAAAGGTGCCATTGATAGAGGTGCTAGATGTGGTTGCAACTCTTGCATTGTTATGAAGGGTTGCAGGATAGTTGCACATGGTGATGGTAATAGATTTCTTTGAGGCAACCACATCAATTGAAGTTGTTTTTGTGTGAGAGATAATCCCTGAGATTATAAAAATCTTACTCTTATTATATTTCATTTAATGGTTTTAGTTATATATTCATTCTTAGGAATATGTCACTCCCCCCCCCCCCCCCCCCCCTGAACTAATATAAGTAGATATCATATTGTTCATTGAGATTGAGAGCAATAGCAGATATATTTATTTTTTGGGTAACACATGTGCTTTACATTGCATATGTGCTTATGTTCCATCCCACATTTATCTAGATGTTGGAATTTGGGTAGTTGCATCAATACTTTAGATTTTTTTGTTGCTGTTAATTATTTGCTTGAAATTTAATTTAATTTGCTTATTTTATTCTAACAAATAAGATTTACATTTTATGTACTGAGTTTTTGTGGTGTCTTGATACCGGTTTAGCAAAAGCTAATCCGATATCAGGTACTCACTAACTGCATGTCTTATTGAATAATTCAAAGGAGATGGAATAATGTAGGAATAAAAAAATAAGAAATATTTTCATTAATCATAATTTAATATTACAAAATATAATAACTAATGGTACTTTCAACAATGTTTAAATAAAAAAAAAATATAAAGGTGATGATATAAGCTTTATCAACAAAAAAAATTCTTGATGATCACTTTGAAGTTCACATTCGGGCTCTTCCCGAAGTATCTGACCTGATATTGTAAAAATAATATCGCGATTAGAATTCATAGTAATTAGAGAATACTCTAAGTACCATAATAAGTATTAAATATTACATTTTTATCAGCAAAAGTGTTTAGCGGAAATATGTATGTAATAAAATGCAGGAAAATATGGTACAAAATGATAATTATTCAAAATTCCTGTGTAAATTATCTTGTACAGTAAGTTAGAAGTATATTACTGACATACTGGGTTTTATAAGGTTTTTTTACATCAATTCTTGTAATTGTTCGTGTAGCTCTTACAGCTCTCTTGGGGCTAAACAGTTTGGTGCCTTTGCTAGTCACTGCGATCTAAGCATTGTTTCTATAGTAAAATGTACTTCTCTTATTAGAGATAGATCAGGCAGCTCATTATAGGAAGTATTTGTAAAGTAAATTCATATATCTTCTCATTAATATAGATGTTGTAATTGCAAAATTTTTGAGCTCTCACGATTGCGCTAGAGGGTAGCCCAATACTAAGTGTATTGGCTAGATTGTAATACTGTATGTTGAGAGTCCTTGCACTTTAGTCCAAAATGAAGGAGTAACTTGATCTCGTATTGATAAGTCATTATAAGATTTGCTATTAATATGTATTGTGCCTAGTTTATTAAAGGAACAACTATAGTCAAAATGCTCATGTAAATATGTGGAGAATTTTATAGGAGACATTATACCTAACACCACGTTGGGTGTGAGGGCATAGATTCTTGCTGGAATGTTTGGTCGAGGAACCTATCCATTCTTGGTAGGTGCCACCTATTGATAGGGGTGCCATTGCAGCTATAACTTGTCTAGGAGCAGTTTCTCTCCTTTGATTGTTAAGCGTGAGGGACTGCTGGTGTTAGATTCTAGTTTGAGGCAGCTCTTACCCCGAGAATAATGCCTTCATTTATCGTCTGTTTGGCAAAACTAAAGCAAAATTCGTGATCGGTGTTCTGACCATGGTAGTACCTTCCTATTGGGTGAGGTTGATCACAATTTTTGTCTTTGTTGGTTTCAGGGGCTTCACCAGACATTTGTTATACCTTGGCTGGTGGAGGGTAACGAGGTATTTTGAACACTTTTTGATTCCTAGTGGAAGGAATCAATTTTTTTCCTTGCTGCTCGATGATTACTTTTTCATTATGCTCAAGCATTGTGGCACAATCTAAAAACTCAACAAATTTTGTATGCTTAAGAGAAATTAGATTGGTGCGAATGCTATCTTTCAATCTCTCTAGAAACATACTACACTTAGTTGCTTTAGAGTCTACCAACTTAGGCGCATACCTTGAGGGTTTGATGAATTCTGGCTCATCGGCTGCCATTGTTCTGCTCCCCTAAATTAGTCTTATGAATCGATGTTCCAGTATTCTTTGTACAGAGTGAGGAATGTAGCGGCTTTGGAATACCTCCATAAACTTTGCCCAGGGAATTTCTTCCAAATCAATGTTCTCGAAAGTGCTTTCATAGGCGATTTTCCATCATCTCTCAACTTCCCCTTTTAACAAATATTTTACTAGTATGAGTGTTTCTAGGGTGGGGCACTTTATACTGTTTAATTTGCTTTCTTCAGTTTGAATCCAATCTTCAGCCTATATTGGTCGTGGGCTGAGCCATCGAATGTTGGGGATTCAGTTTTAGAAAGGCCTGCAAAGCATCATCGACCCAGAGTATTTGCTCTCGTGGAGGTTTCGGTGCGAGCAAAGAGGTAGATGTTTTCCTTTGGTTTGTAAGGGCAAGAAACACTGCCTCCAACTGTCGATCTGTTCTATTTTCTGGCGTTGTTGTAGTTATTTTGGTTTTAATCATTGTTGCAGAAGGTATTGCAAGAAAGCTTTTGTCAGAATTCTGTCAGAGACGATTATTAAAATCTTGTAATCTATAGAAGTTTAATAAGACGATAAGAAAAATTAGGCAATCAATCATTTGTAACAATAGATAAAGTTGACAATTTGATTCATAAGCTTCCATTTATACAAAATAAAAGATACACATATACACACACAGATATATATATGAAGGGTTGCATTAATAGTATGACTAATTCTTTACTGAATGCACATCCTCAAAAGACATCTCAAGATACAATGTTTATTTTAAGATTATATCTAATCATCAGAGGAATCAGAACGTGCTGATTTCCTTGTTATTAAGGACTTCCAGCACTCTCAAAAGTTCCTTACTTTCCTTTTTACTCCTGAAGTAGTAGTCATGCTGTTGTCTTTGATGAGACTCTAAGGAGATGGAGCTCATCTTGTAGCTTAAGTACTTGATGCTTCTGCACATCTCCTTTTCTTTTCACCTCCCTTTATATAGTTGTTTTCCCATGTAGGAGGCCTTTTAATTCTTAGACCTCCATCTCTAATTCTCTTATTCTATTTAGAGATATTGACACAAATCATGTCAGAGTGCTTTCTATCTTGTTCAACTTTTTCGTTACTGGGCTTATATTTCTTTATGCTATGGGGACGTTAGAATTGATGCTGAGCTCAGTAATTTTAGAATGTGAAGTCCCCATCACTGACTTCTTCCTCAAAGTATTCTATCATGTCATTATCATGATCCATCTATATGTTTTAGAAGTGAGATGATTACTAACATAATATACAAATATAACATAATATACAAATATATTACTCTATTATTTCAAAGTTTCTAATTAAAACTATGACTCCTATAAATTGAATGTCCTTCTTAAATTTTACTAAGTAAAATTTCTCTAACTTCTTCTAGTTTGTGACTTTCCCTATTTTTATAATATAGAATTAGTATGCATGGACATATCTTGGTTTGTATGCTCTTATTATTTCTATTTTAATTGTGCTCAATCCTGCTTTGATACAAATTGTGGTGTCCCGATACCGGCTTAGCGAGAGCTAACCTGATATTAGGTACTTATTAATCGTATGATCCTATTGAGCAATTTAAAAGATGAATATTGCAGGAGTAAAAAAAATAAAGAAATATTTTCATTCATCATAATTTAATATTGTAAAAAATAACAACAAATAATATGCTCTACAGTGTTTAATAAAATAAAAAGGTGATGACATAAGCTTTATACTTTGTATTGTAAAACGACGTCAGGATTAGAATTCATAGTAATTAGAGAATACTCCAAGTATCGTAATAAATATTAACTATTACATTTTTATCAGCAAAAGCGATTAGCTAAAATATGGATATAATAAAATGCAGACAATGATAAATAACACAAAATGATAATTATTCTAAATTTAAGTGTAAAAATTTTCTTGTACAATAAGTTAGACGTATGTTATCAGTGTCATTCTTTCAGCAACCAATCAAACATGCTATTGATGTTATTTTTCAGTAACCAATTAAATGTATGTTACTGATATCATTTCCCAGTAACCAATCAAATGTATGATACTGATGTTATTTTCCAGTAATCAACTAAATGTATGTTACTGATATCATTCCAGTAACCAATCAAATGTATGTTACTGATGTTATTTTTTAGTAATCAACCAAACACATGTTACTCGTGTCTGGTTCAGTAACCAACTAAATATAAGAGGATGTTGGTTTTACACAAGTAACCAAGCATCAATACGAGCTTGGCTTGAAGCATCGTTAAGTAGCAATAAAATGCATATTTCTACACCTTCGATCTATTTGCTATGCAAAGGAGGTGGTGGTTTTTTCGTGATCGGTATGTGTTTGAAGGGCTGGATCTCCATGAAGGTTTTAAATTCTTTTTTGAACTCGTTTTGTAAAGGAGGTTTTTAGATCCGTTCTTTACCAAAGAATACTTTTTTGATTTGACTAGTTTTCTTTGAAGATTTTATTGATTTGCTTTTAATTCATTTTATTAAACTTTCAAGATGAACGATCAAGGTTCTTGTTGATAAAGATCTGGTTAATGTGGTGGATTCTTAATTTGAACCCCACTGGATCAACTTTTCGTATCTTCGCCCGTAATTAAATAATCCTCACCATTTATGGGCCTTAGCTAGTGAAATTGGTGCTCCGATTGCGATTGATAAATTGTCGGGGTTTTGGCATGCTCCCCGTGCGAGGGTTTTGGTTGATCTTGATATCACTAATAGAAGCCCTAAATTCATTTTTATTTCTGGCAACATTTTTGAACATTTTCAGGAAGTTAAGGTGGAAAAAGATTATGTTAAATGTTTGGCTTGCAAGAGATGTGGTCACACAGAGTCGGAATGTAAAGTACTTCAAAGTCTCAGTGGAGAGTTAAAAGAAACCTAACTCATGTCGTTCCTGATAATGTTTTTGTCAAGAATTCTGATCAGGCTATTATCCCCTATGTAGGTAAGCCCTCGTTGAATGTTCTTGCAGAGATTAAGAATTGCTCCTTTCCTTTTGAGTCTATAGAAGGTTTTGATGATAACCAAAATAATATTATTTCTTTAATCTTGGAAGCCATTCAGAAAAGGAAAATGAATGTTCATCTTAAGGTTGGGAGTCAGGAGCAATTAGAATCTGATCTATTGCTTCTGGACTCTGCTGGTAAGGAGTGGGTTTCTCCAAAGAAAAAACGTTTGGTCCGTAGATCCAAGGCTGAAATGCTTCTAGAACGTCCCCAGTTCATGAAATCATTTAGAATCACTCTTTGATGGAAGGAAAAATTTTGTTTTGGAATGTTAGGGGTGTTGGTAATGCAAAAACTAAGAAAAATTTGAAATCGCTTTGTAAAAGAAATAGAGTTTTATTCCTTGCAATTCTGGAACCTTTGATCAAGCAAATCTTTTGGTAATTATTGCAAATTTTCTTGATTTTTCAAAGTTTTTTAGTAATATCAATGGGAAAATTGGATTCTTTGGAATCCTCATTTTCTTTTTAATATTGTGGAGAAGGAGCAATGTATTAATGGGAGTTCGTCTGGAAAAACCTAAGCTGGGAAGTTATCGCGCTGCGATCGTAGGTTTGCTCGGGGGATCGTTGTGCTCCTTGCGGGCGAGTCGTCAAGGGGAAAGGACGCCCGCGGCGGGCGGCGGAGAGAAAAAGAAAAAGAAAAAGGAGAAGGAGAAGAACAAAAGAGGAAAAAGAAGAAGGAGAGAGGAGAGGAAGAGGAGGGAGGGAGAAGAAGAGAGAGGAGAAAAGAAAGAAGAGGAGGGAAGGCAAAGAAGGGGAAAGGAAAGGGGGAAAAAAAAAAGAAGAAGAAGAAGAGAGGAAGAAGAGAGAGAAGAAAAAAAAAAGGAAAGGGAAAGGAAAGGGGGAGAAAAGAGAAAGAAGAAGAAGGAGAGAGAGAGAGAGAGAGATAGAGAGAGGGAGGGAGGAGGAGAAGAAGAAGAAGAAGAAGAAGAAGAAGGAAAAGGACAAAGAGAAAGGGCAAGAAAGAGAAAGAAGAAGAGGGGAAGAAGAAGAAGGGAGGAGGAGGAGGAAGGGAGGGGGAGGAGGAAGGAGAAGGAGAAGAAGAAGAAGGAGAACAACGGAGGAGACAGGAAGAAGGAAAGAAAAGAAGAGGGGAGGAGGAGCAGGAAGAAGAAGAGGAAGGAGAAGAACGGGAGGAGCAGAGGGAATAAGAAGAAGGATAATAAGAATAATGATTACAATAACTATAATAAGAATAATAATAATAGTAATAATAAAAAAATAATAATAATTAATAATAATAATGATAATAAAAATAAAAGTAATAATAATATCAATATTATTATATTTTCTAATTAATAAAAACAAAAATTAAAAAAAATTAACAATAAAAAAAAGAAATGAAAAATCATAATTTTTCCCTCTTTTTTCTTACTCACTCACTTAGGGGAGGGGATGGTTGGCGGCCGAAGGAGGTGGTGTCAAGGGGGCGGGAGGTGATTTCCAAAATTAACGAAACTTGACCCGGATGCGTATTTCGACTTGACGATTATACTGCACTTAAATTTCTCCATTTATAGTTATATTTTATTTTATATTAGTTTCTGAAATTTTAAACTTCAAAAATTAATTATGATTAATCCGGAGCTCCAAATTTAATGAAATTTTTCATGTTGCATTTTTCTAATATTCTTAATCTAATGACACTAAAATTGCTGAATTTGAACTTGTTTTTAATTTTTTTAATTACTGAATTTAAATAATTTAGAAATTAATTCAAGAGTATTGGTTATCCAGATTTCTCTCAAACATATTATGATCACAAATTTTGGAATATTTATGGTTTGCCATAATTTAAATTAAATAAAATTTCATATGAGAAATTTATGGTTTGCCATCCAATATGGGATTACATTAAATAAATTTCATATGATTTAATAAAAAAATTGATTAAAATCCTTTTAAAAAATGACGGCTGAAATATCGGCCATCGAACAAGTGGATCTAAGGTAATGACAATGAATGATGGATGGAATTTGATCTGAAGGCATGCATAAATACAAACATTGGATCGAATATTGGCCGTCGGATCCACGTATCAGAGGCATATACCGATCAAAATAGTGGATAATATTTAAGCCATCAAATTATTAGTTAATATATGATGGCTAATATTGTATCAAAGTCATAATTTAAATTAACACCGTAGGGTTTAAATAGAGGACAGACCGAATGGCTCAACCCGACTTGCACGGTCTCATCATTTCCAAACTCACATTCCTCGATGCCCTAATTCATAGCAGAAGGGGATTTGCATACAGACTGGTTCCACCAAAGCACGGAGGAGCCAACTCAAAGCAATTCCTACAATCATAATGACCATAATGACCTAGAAATCAGAACTCAAAGCAATTCCTACAATCATAATGACCATAAATTTAACATGTAAATTTAGCTAAAAAGCTAGTGTCTAATGGCATAATACTTGTTAACTATGAGTCGAGCACTTAAAATTGGTTTGCTTATTAATTTTAGGCAGGCAGGTGATTGTTTGGGTTCTCAAGGATTTATGGTACAAACTTTGCATTTGGAAGCAGAAAATTGGGCGTGCCACCTTCAAAAAGCTAGAACCACAGGTGCCAAAGTTCACTAGCAGAACCCTTTGGTGCTTGAACGCATAATAAACGCGGGTAACATGTTTGTTATAACTATCTGAGCTAGTGACACGACGCCCTCGCGAATATAAGCGCGGGTATACTTGTCTGTTATAACTATCTGAGTTAGTGTTTCACGACGCCCAAGCGCGCCTAAGTTTCAGGTACATTGCAATTATGACTACCTCTAGCTAGCGCATGAGCGCACTCCAAGCACCCGACTATAATCTTGAAGATAGAGAAGCCCAAGTGCTAAATGACGAGCAAGCCAATTTTGGATCTAGATAGAGCAGTTCCAGGGAGAGAAGATCTTTGTAAGGGGGAATTGCTTCCAAAAAAAACGGCTAGGGGGAAGTCCAAATCGACTTGGAGAGGAAGTTGCATCAGAGAAAGAACTTCTAGAGTACCATTTGCCTATTGAAATCCTATATTCTTATTAAATTATCATGCATGCAAGCTTAAATATTTCATTTATTTAAAATAAATAACCTTTGGGAAGTTTATAAACCTTTTTGAATGGAAATTACTGTAGAATATCCTGGTGACTTGAGGTGGGTGCATGATGTATTTTAGCGTTTGAAGGTTCAATTATATTTGTACATGTGAGAGGATTAATGGTCTGAGGGCTGCAAATTTAAATGAGGAAAAAAATATAAATAATATATTTAATTATAAAATATTTGGAATAAAAATTAAATATTATATTAAAAGAAATTATGATACAAAATTAGGCCTATTTTAGTGATTTTTTTCAAAAACTAAATTTTTTGTCTTTAAAAGTAGTTTATTTATATAAAAAAATTTCAAAGTTTGATATTTTGAAAAATTATATAAGTTTGTAGGGCGAATCCTAATAAGCTACAATCCCTATCTGATAACAAAACAAGAAAAACCAACCCAAGGATTTCTAGATATGATTTGGAGATTTTGGGAGGAGCAGTTTTAGTGGACCAAATAAAGTCGAATTGACATGAAACTTTAGGAAGATGTTGTAGTGAATGTTCGGTGTGATTTAGTGCACCAAAGTGAGTTGACAATGTATTTTGCATATGTTCTGCAGGAAGAACGTTTGAAGGTCAAAACAGAAGCTAAACACGGTGAAGATGAAAGCTAATACAAAATACTATGATAACAATAAAAATTAACAACCTTCCTTTCTTCTCATAGCCCTATACATGCATGGTATATTGCAAAGTATACAAAAATATTTTTAATGTAGATATAACCATAATTTTAATTAATCAATTTCAATTATTATCAATTTAGATGCATTAAATCCTAAAAAAAAATAAAAAAGCAAGTTGTCTTGTTGTCCCTTGAACGCGCCAAACAAAGCATTTAGTCGCTACCAAACCTATCTTCTGAGAAGGACCGCCGCTCTTAATCAGTGTTAGTTGATTGCATTAATTTTTATTCAAGAAAGGAGAATTCACCGGAACATCTAAACCAAAACTAGGGTTAAGAAATCGATATTGTAGAAGATGATCGGAGAGCGATGTTGAAAGCAGAACAATAAACTCATATGCAGATCAGTCCTGAGAATTCAGCTTTTAGTACCAGTAAAGCAAACCTGGATTTACTTGCAGAAGCAGCAAGAAGAAGAAGAATACATCAAGAGCAGCATAGCCATAGACACAAACAATCATAAACCACAATCAACCAAGGATCCACCACAGATCCACTCATAAAGCAAGCTCGGCCAGAAAAAAATACCAAGGGATTGCATTAATTTTGATTTCAAAAAAGGAAAATGCACGGAACACAAAATCCAAAAACTAGGGTTGAGAAACCGAAACTGTAAAAGATGATCCGTCAGAGTGATGTTCAGGATGGGAATAAGGTGCAAGTGAAGTAGAAGAAATAAATTCATATGCATTTAATCCCAGCCGCAGAGCAATCAGACTACAAATGCGACGAAATAAAACCCATAATAATAATAATAATAATATGATAAGGGAATTTTACGAGCAAATCAGATTTACATACAGAAGCAGCAAAAAGAAGAAGAATACAGCAAGAACAGCATAGCCACAAGCACAAACAATCATAAGAACGCCACAATCAACAGCCATCTAAGGAACCACCACAGATCCACTCATAACTTAAGCCCAGCCCGAAAAAAATGCTACTAGAGATATAAAAAGAGTCGATGATGGGAAATAAAACCTAGCTTCGGCATCGGGTTGATTCTTGAGCAGCCGCGGGAGTAGGGATTCGCCTGGGCTCCAGCGCGGGCAGTTGTAGTAGGAAGCTCCGCGGCGCGAGCAGGGGACTGAACCGCGCCTGAGGGCTTCATAGCTTATGTAGCTCGAGGTCGCCAGAATTCGACGGCTGGATTCGGACGCTAGATCGAACTCGTCCGATCCGACGCACTGGCCGATCGTCTTGCCGCACGCAGATTCGCTCGGGATCCAATCTATCGCCGGCATTCCACCCATGGCCGCCGCTGGTGAGGCAAGCAGTGACGCCAACAGTACAAGGACTAGGAAAAAGCAGTTCTGAGATGCACGGAGCCGCCATTGCTTGTCGCTGCTTCTGCCCTTAAACTCCTCGAGAAAACTGTGGAAAGATCTCTTCTGGAGAGAAGTAGGCGTCGTCCTCGCCCAATTTCGCCTCTATCCGATGGACAAGATGAGCTAAAAGAAAGGGCAAAGGAAGGATTTTATGGGAGGGCTGCCTTTTAGTAAAAGGGTATAGAGTTTGACAATTTTACGGGAATGGTATTGCTTTCTGCAGAAGGTCTAATGAGAAGACGTGGCATCCACTCATTTACACATTCTCGTACACAATACATTACAATGAGTATGAGATGATAATGTGTTAAAAAAAAAAAATAAAAAAAAAAAATATTCTCTCATATAGGGTTTGATAGATGCAAAAAGATAATGAGATTTAAAATTAATGTATAAATGAGAATGACTATTTATAAAGAGATTTGGAAGAAATAAAAATTTTGAAATTAAATAGTTTACTAGATTTTTAAATAAAAAATTCAATTAAAAAGATATTAATTAGTTTGATACTAGAATACTTATCACAAAATTAAAAATATTTGGCAAATTTTGGAGATTTATTAATAAATCCAATTGAGTCAATTAAGCAGTCATTTAGTGTGATTTTTTTTTTGATTTCATCATTAGGTATATTTTTTATAGTATTAAGCAGTATAATGACAAAATTGAGGTCAAATCACCCCTCTTAATCTCAGCTATTTATCATATTACTATTTTAATCACCTAGCTTGCTTAAGAATGACTTTTAATGAATCATGGATGTCTCTTAAAACCATTGGAAATGCTAATTAGAAGTTGATAGCCTCTTCTCTCCATTTCTCATATTCTCTCTAGCTTTGAAAACTCCCACTCCAAGCTTACTTACATAAGAGCTTGAGAGTACCAATTGAGCTTCAAGTTAATAAAAAAAAAAGCCAAGCTGCAATCGTATCATCACTTCCATCCTCTCCTAAGAAGATTCGTCAACTAATCAGGTATATCAATTTTTGCTTATCTTAATAATGAATTTTTCTTCAACTGTATTCAATATATATCACTCATCAAACAATTTTGATTCCTGAAATCTTCACATACACACCTCTCATATATATTGGTAATAAATTGTTTGTATACTTCACAAATTCATGAAGTCTCTTTCAAATCTTCACATAATGTTACACAATGAAATTTCTATTTTTGGACAACCAATTTCAGCAACTTGTATGTTTGCGTTATCATGTTTTATATTCTATTCATAGTTGATTATTGAAATCTGACACACGCATTCTTATATTTATTAGGAACAAATTCTCACTACATTTTTACAGCTCCATAAGAACTTTAAGCCTTTCATTACTGCACTCAAAGATTTAGGAAAAATAGAACATTTTACTTTGCTAAATTTTCCAAATTATTTCTAGGATTTTGAAGGCAATTTAACTTGTGTTATAGGTTTTATATTTTTTTATTTTTGTGATATTTGCAATCTCATATGGTTATAGAGTAATGTTTATGTTTAAGCTAATGGATTTGAATATTAAATCCTTCAAATGCAAGCTTAAATTTAGTGAAAAACCTATGTTAATACATTCATGGAAGCTTGTGATTTGAGTCCTTAAGTTGGTAAAAAGCATAATCTAATGAGATTTAAGCAATGACCATATGATTATACAATGAACACTTAAAGTCACCTAAGTGAAGATTAAGACATAAGATCATCATTAAGTCTTATGCCTTAATTAGTAGCTAAAGAGAAACTTAAATAAGTTATTGTTTTCTTAAATATGGTAAATTAACACAACCATATCCTTGCATCAATAATTACATGTACTTATTGAAAGAAAAGTAAAGGAAAGGAGAATACTAATAGTTTAGTTAGACCACCATATAAATTTATTTTTTATTTAATATTTCTATGAGTAATATAAATGATCTAAAGAGGTGCTTATTTATTATCACATGCCATATTAACTCAATAAACAAATTCATATGAATTGGGAAACTTACCTGAGAAGGATAGGCCAAGTTAAAGCCCTTAAAGTCAACTTGGGCTATCTTAAACTTATATTTTAATACCATTGAAATTTTTGTTAAATTTGTTATGTGAATCCATAAAGAAGGAATTCTAATGTTAAATATTAGAAAGAAACTGATGAACTATAAATTTGAGACCTTGTTATCTAGAAGGGAGTTAGCTTACATGAAAGTAAGTTTTTTTCTCTTTTACTTCATAAGATTAATGTTTAGCATGGAGCTAACAAAATATAAACACATACATTATTTATAACAAATTCAGTCAAATAAATATAATATTGGTGTACTCACAACACTAATTATAATAAAAATAATTAAATGTTAAGCTTGACCCTACTTAAGAGATTCATTAAATTAGTAAATATTAGTAATTTTTTATATGACAAAGGGTATATTTTAAGTATATTAATACTATATATAAAATTTAAAATAAGAAATCAAAATAATAGCAAATATAAATTTGATGTTTTGAACTTTTATTATATGTAGATTAAAAAGGGGATAAACTTCAATATTTCACAAATTTTTGTATGCAGATTTTTGGAAATTTTACAACAAACACTAATGTTTGTGCCTCCTTTTGTAACAAAAATCCGATTTATTGCCTTAATATGCATTAATTGTTGAATCAATAATGAAATTTAATCATGAAATATTGTGACAACCAAGAATCCAGGTTGAGAATTTTCAAGCAATAAATTTCAATTAAAAAACATCAAATGACAATTTTATTTATTGAATAGAATTCATCATTTACAAAGCTAAAATAACATATATTTATATTATAGAAGTGAGTCCCATAATTTATAAAAGAAACCAAATTTTTATTTTGTGCTTCATCTCACTTCTTGGTTAACATTCTTGTATAGTATCTCATTTTACTCATTTTCAAATCCTAAAAAATGATTTTTCCAATTTAGAGAGGAATACGTAGAAGTTTAGTAATAAATATATTATAGCATCATATGAGATATAAAATAAAAATAATATTAATCAATGAAGCTTGTATCAAATGAAAAATTTATTCAACTCTGCAATAATAAATGTTATCATGGTGAAATTATATTGTATTGCATAATTTGATGAAAATAAGTAGTAATGAAATTTTATATTTTATCATTAAATCAACCATGATGGGCTTTTAATTGAGTTGGATCTCTCGAAAAGGCCATGTTATTTTATTGTTGTTGGGCATTAAAATCCCTAACCTCCCTAGTATTTCCCAAATCATTGGCCATTCTAGGAATGAATCAATTACCCGTTGGCAATTGTATTTAAATTTTTAGAATTTGGTGAGTCTTTTCTCTGAATCTGCAAACCCTTCCTAATGGGCTAGATCCCTCCTTATTTCGGCATGGGTTAGTAGCAAATCCCGCATGTTAACATGTTAAATTTCAAACTTCCTTCAAAACTTTTACCATAGACATATGTCACAAGCTATCATGATAAAGTTTTGCAATTCTTATAGCGCTTGATATGTATTTTAATGTTATAATCAGATTTTCATACAAAGGAAATGTTGGCTTAAATATAGTAACTTCAATGTAAAACCAAAAACTATGTGCCTAAAATTGAGAAATGCTTAAGTTATCACTTTTGTTGGCATCTCATTGTGATTCTTGTTGTGTTGATTTTTATGCTTCAAATGCTTACTCACACATTATTATATTAGATGAGTATTAAATTTGTTTTATAATATGTTACAATAATTTATTATTAATAATAAAAAAATAAAAATAATATATTATTATTATTAACAATTAGTGAATATGTACATAATAATAATAATAATAGATTAATGAAAATAGACATATAATAATAATAATAAATTAATGAAAATAGATATAAAATTATATTATTAAATTAATGAAAATAAACATAACAATAATATTAATAGTGAAGCAATGAAAATTGATATTATAATAATAATAAATTAATGAAAATAAACATAATACTAATAATAATAGTGATAATAATAATAGTAATAATAATAATAATAATAATAATAATAATAACAATAATAATAATAATAATAATAACAATAATAAAAATAATGAAAATAATGAAAATAGACATAATAATAATAGTATTAGTAAATTAATAATATTATTATTAATAATGAATTAATGAAATAGATATAACAATAATAATGATTTATTAATAATGAATTAATAAACATAACAATAATATTAATAGTAAAGTAATGAAAATAGATATAATAATAAAAATAATTAATGAAAATAGACTTAATACTAATAATAATAGTGATAATAATAATAATAATAATAATAATAATAATAATAAGACTGATAAAAATAATGAAAATAAATATAATAATAATAGTATTAATAAATTAATGATAATATCATTAATAATAAATTAATGAAAATAGAATTAATAATAATATTAATAATAAAACAATAAAAATAGACATAATAATAATAATAATTTAATGAAAATAGAAATAATAATATTATTAATAAATTAATGATAATAGATATAATAATAATATTATAATTAGTTAATAAAAATAGACATAATAATAATATTAATAATGAATTACTAAAAGTAGATATAATAATAATAATAATATTATTATTATTATTATGAATAATAGTATAAAATAAGAAAACAAAAGAAAAAAAATTCCTCTATTGAGCACCTACCATCTGATCAAAAAGCTCAATGATTCGTGTAAGTTAATATCAATTCTTGATGGTTGTTTTATTAAATTTTTGGTATTCTATGTATAATCGTTATTTTCTTACCTCTATAATGCAAGCGTATTCTTTTTTTAGTACAATTTATAATTGTACCATTTGGACTTATCCAATCCATTCCAAGGATACTATCAAAAGTAGTTATAAATTAGATGACTAATCTAGCTTTCCGATTACCTTCATTAAATTCTAATTCACATAGGGATTGTGTAGTGATTTTAGAAAATCTTCAAAAGGTAAAGTTATCTTAAGTGATGCTGCTAAACCTTCTATAACTACCGAAATATCTTGAAATATTCTTAATACAATAAAAGAATACATAGCTCCAAAATAAAAATGAGTTGAATAAGGATGTTGAAGTCGTAAAATTGTACTTGTCACTACATTTGATTCTTCCCTTGCTTCTGATTAACATAAATAGAAAAATTTAACTTAAGCGGGGGTTCTCCTAGCTACACTACTTGAAGCAATATTATTTATCTTATTGATCGTAGCTATTAGGTCCTTCTGAAACTCTCGTGTCATTATTTAGAAGTCGATATCCATTTATAGTATAACTAGCATGACAATCTTTAATATGATGATTATTTCTTTCACATTAATGACATTGCCATACTTTAGTAAAACACCTTCCGAGAGAATGATTTCTGCCACAAAATTTGCATGTAAGAGTTGATCTGATGGGCGGTGTATTTCTTTGAATGCTGTGATGTAACAACCCAGGTTGTTACTTGGCTCAATTAAGACTAATCTAAGTCTTAATTAAGGTTCTAAGTCACTAATTAAGTAATTTAGAACTCATCTCTGAAACTTAGGTCAAACCAGAAGTCAACTGAGTCAAAATCAGAAATTCTGGAAAAAATCCCAAACCCTAGAAAATTGACTTTTTATCTATACTTCAAATTGAAAATTCGACTTCGTCATTGCGTTCAGAACACCCAAATTAGTTATGGGTGAACTTTTGGAGGCATTTGGAAGTCGTTGGATTTTTGTCGAATATTTTAATAATATTTAAATACCCCAAATAATTGAATAATTAAATACTCATCGAAACAAAAATCCGAGTGCGCCGTTGCGTTCCTCACCCTTCAATTAGTTAAGGGTGATTTATTGGAAATTTTTGGGATGCGTTTAATAGGGTAAATTTGATAAATGAAATCTAATTAAATAATAATATTAATATTAATATTATTTATTACGCAATTAACGGCGCCGTCCAGACTTATTCATGCCGTCAACCTAAACCTAATCTTCCCGTTAGATGGAACGGAAGATTCTGGACCGTTCGATCGAGCGATCGAACGGTCCTCAGTCGTCTCCTTCGCTGTAATGGACGCGTAGAAGGCACCGTCGGCACGCGTCGATCACTCAGCAAGCTGTCGAATCCACCGCTGAATTGAGGTTTTAAAAGGATCTCTGCTCTTTGCTTTGATGGATTTTGATACCTAGGGTGAAGCGAGGGCTCGAGCGAAGGTTGCGAGCACTTAAACCTAAGTTCTGCTAGCAAGCCGAAGGTACCTCCCTACCTTTCTTATGTCATTCTTTCGTTCATTATTGTCGAATCTATATGTTGATGCATGCATTAATATCTGGGCTTCGATCGATCGAAAATCAATCGATCGAAATTAAGCCAAAAACCTTAATCGCAACTTTTCAGAGGGAGATGAAGCGCCGCTCTGTGATCCGCCGTTGGATTGATTAAATCAAATCCAACCGACGAATCAAGATGGAATCGATCTCAATCGTCGATCAAGCGACCCGTCTTAGTCGAATTCATGGGCCGGTTCGCGTTGCTCGAACCTGCCGGTTCGGGTGAACCGCGACTGAGCTGGCATTGGATTGAGTGATGGTGGGACCCGCGTGTACTGCCCGGATCGTATATGGGTGACGCGCGGCAGTGGGACCCACAGGTTTGTCTTCACACGGCAGAATTTAATGGGTGGGGCCCACATCTCAGCCATCACCCAATCACGCGCTGCCGCGTGGCCCGATCCTTCTGCCATCTGTGCAGTGGGGCCCGTCGTAGTCTCCTCAGCCACCGGATGAATGCCACGTGTACCTGCATTTTAATTTATAAAACAGATATATATAAATATATACAAAACTGATATATTAATTAATCAAAAATTATATAACAGTTATATTAATTGTCATTATTATTTAGATTAATACTAAAACTTTAGACCCTAATAACTCCTAAATTATACATCCAAATAATGCAAAATTATATACCTTTGGATTCAGCAAAAAAAGAGGAATATTATGGCACTATTAATTTTGCATTTGAACCTATATTTAGCAAAGTGAATTTTTAGGGTTTAATTTAATTTAAATTAATTGTCACAAATCTTATTTAGCTCATAACTTTGGGTATGTTGATCCAAACATACTCAATATGGGTCTTAAAGTGATCAAAAAATCCTAAGGATTAATTTGATAATATTCATCTTGCTGTTTGGATTAGTTCTTGCCTAATCATTTTAGGTCATAACCCTAATTACCCTATTTAACCTTAGAACTTCAATTGACCATAACTTGGTCAATTGAGCTCCAAATTGGATGATCCAAAGGTTCATTTAGATTAGAAAAACCTAAGTAACAGTAATATGTAAGAATATTTTAGATCCAATGGTTAGATTTGCTAATCACCCTTAATTACTCTAAATGTTGATTAGTGAATTTTAGCAAATCTAGTAATCCAAATTGAGTGATTTAAGTTTCAGATGACTCCTAGAGCCATTTAGAATCCATCTAGTAAGGTTGGATTAGTGTTTGAGTGATTAATTTTGCTAATCACTCACTAATCACTCTTAACTCTAAATTGGTCATAACTTAGTCAAATTAGATCCAAATTGAGCCTACCACATGTCACTATGATCAGTGGACTATTTGTAAACCATAGCCACTGATTTTGCTTAATTTGGACACTAATTGACAAAATTAGGTTTTTGACCCATAATAAAGAATCCCTTAATTAACATTTTAACCCTAAATCTTATATTGGTCATAACTTGGCCTATACTTATCAGAATTTAGCAAATTTAGATTATATGAAAGCTTAGATAGTAAAGGTCAATAATCTGAAAGAAAATTTAACTTTCATATAGCCAAATCCTAATTTTCCCTTATGAGTCAAATTCACTAATTTGATCTCATATGGCTTAATAATCACCCAAAATTAATTTAGTTGCTGTCTAATCCTACATTAGACAGTAAGAAATACTTTCCAAAAGAAAATTTCAGAATTAAAGCCTTAGATCAAAATTTGATCTTTTGAACCCTTAAGTAGGGGCAAAATGGTCAATGGTCATTTTGCCCAAATTTAGGGTTTAGCCTTTAAAAGCCTTAAATTTAGTTTTTAATCACTAAAATCAGTAAGTAGAATGATTTAGAACTGAAATTAATCAAATCCAAGTTTAAATTAAATTTTTGATTGAAATCTCAATTTTAGCTCCTTAAGAAAATTCCTAAGTCTTAAGTGAGTGATTTCTCATTCTTTAATCATTCTTAGACCTTCCCTTAGGTCCTTATAACATTAGTTAGGATGTGTGTCTTGAGAGATATTCTTAGAAATTAAGAACCTTAATTCCTAGGATTAGGAATAGATCTTAAGTTAGAATTCATCTGTTGAGTAAATTGGGTTACTCAATAGATGAAACCTTGAGTTTACTAGTTTATAGATTTTCTTAATTTATTAAATGATTATTTAATCTTTAAACTTTAGAATTAAGAATAGAAATCTATCCTAATGAATTTGATTTATCATTAGGATTCGCCTTAACCTAATCCGTGAGTTTTGGGTTCTAAACTTAGACCCTTAGATTATACCTTTAGATTAAGTGATTAGACCCCATCATCTGGAGTCTAATTCTTAATCTTTTCATCTTGATTTGGCTAATCAAGATGAGGTTGGGATGAATTAAATTACAAAAATTAGGTCGATGATTTATTTACTTAAACCAAATAGTCATCTTTTGATTAAGTTATAAATAGGACTTGGCCAGTTCTAATTATCTTCAACTAGTAGGATTCGTGATTCTAAGTTATAGAATGTGTAAGAATTGATGATTCTGAAACTTATGTAACTTAGAGTAGATAGAACAAATAAGTAGACAATAACAGATATCACCTGTGTTTTAGATAGAGTTTTTTTTTGCTCACTTTGATTTTGATGCTTCGCATTCCTTGATTTTGAGCCTTATACCTTGAACATGTATTATGTACTTAAGATATTTGATAAATATCTTATGTTAATTTGGAACATTTATAAGCAGCATTATGTTTTCATTTCACAAGTAGTTTGTAAGGTGTAGCTTGATTAGTATACCTCTTCGATCAACCCATTCGGGTCGGCAACCTTTCGAGGGTTTAATGTCCGACAGTCTATGGCCATGCCTAGTCCGAGTGATGGGATGGATAGACTTTTGCCATACTGATTATAGAGTCAGGATTCTGATATGGTTATACTAATTCAAGTACACTTACATTCAGTTCTGTCTTAGCTCATCAGGCTAAGAGTTTTCAGTGATGTTCAGTTCAGAGTTTCTTAGCTCATTAGGCTAAGATTTGCTGAGTATATTTTCAGTTTGAGTGACTTAGATAGTCACTGCAGTTTCAGTTTACAGTTACTATTTTACTTATATATCCTGCATTGTAGCACTGTTTTACTTACAGCTTTCCTGCACGTGTTATATATATAGGATGCTAGTTTTACTTACTATTTTCATATGCTCACATAAAATGTTAGTTGTTTTCAGTTTTAGACTGTTCGATTTTTGTATGTTACTTAGCATAATCTGTTAATCATAAGCATATTTAGGTTGTATTTTCTTACAGTTTTATTTAGTCTTTTTCTTACCTATTTTTGTTGCAGTTGCTCGGAGGAGGTATGTGCTTACTTCCTATTTGTTTAGTTATAAACTGTAGTTTATAACTTATTAGTGTTCTTTTGTACGCTTTCTGCACCTTTTTGCTTCAGTACTGGTTTATGGTGATATTCAACTTAATAAAATTATTTTCCCTAAAATGTGCTCAAACAATAGTCTAACCAATTTTTCTTTTATTGGCTGGGGCCCTACCATTATGAAACTGATAATGGTAGGTTCTGAGTTTGTTGGAGCAGCAGATCCAGTGGATAGCTTGCCATTGGAGGAGGTGCCCGTTCCTGAAGATCTTTATCTTTAGTTTCTGTTGCTTGTGAGATCGAGAGTTTCCTTTTTCAGTTCTCTTAAACTTATTAAATATTGTAATAATACAGGTTTAACTTTTCTTTTCAACTCTTTACTTATTCTGTATTGTTGTATTTATACTGTATGGATGGATGTTATATTTTTATGCTTCCGCACTCTGAGTTATAGTATGATCATTTAGTGATAGTATTTTTGGATGAATGGCAAAGTCCTTAGTTTAAATTGGATTAGAATGTGTGTCTAATCCAATCTTAAGTGGGGATCTTGTCATTTGGTGACCCCTCCACCGTAATCATGTTAATTTAAGGGTTAACAGGACCACGGTGGAGCAGGGCCGCCACAGTTGGTATCAGAGAATTCTATAAGGTGTCAGATTTGAATTTGCATTCCTTTCTACCTAATGGACTGTTCTTCTGCCACATGATTACTAAATGAATACTTGAATTAACATCCATCACATTATGAGTATAACTCAGAATAAGTTAAGTTATTAAATAACCATAAAAGATGGTAAACCATAAACATCAAATTATGTATATTTATATATGCTCAACAAATCTAAGTAGAATGATTATAATTGTAGGAATAAAAAGATCATCTAGGAATGGCATTCATGACATACTTAAAGGAATTCGAGGTCATATGGAAATATGAAGACAAGCTAGGAAGGAAACAAGGAAGGACTATAACAGGTGTCTCAGCTCAAGGGTCACAAGTTTTAGATAGACTACTTATGGAAGGCATCTATAAAGGCCTTGATTTCCCCATATTAGCTAGAGAATGGCTAGCAAGGGTTGATCACATATTTGGTGTGATGGAATGGCCAGATAATATTCAATTAGAAGTAGTATTATGTCTCCTACGAGGTCGAGCAAAGAAATGGCGGACCAACTCCTATGGGAACCTCTTCCAAAAAGCTCAAGAGGAAGGACAAGAACTTACTTATGAAGATTTTCGTGTTGCATTCATAAAGGAATATATAGGATGGGAATAGTTTCATAATCTATGATGATGTACTCTGTTATTTTAATAAAATTTTAAATAAATGAGAAAAATAGTAGTTATCTTACATCTTGTTTTAATAAAGAACTCAAGATAGTTGTTTTGATTTCAGGAAAATGAATCCTGCTACTTCTCCAAACAATACTCCACTTAACCCTCAACCGTCTATGAGCAACGCTCCAAACAATACCGTGGCCACTTCTAATACTATGGATGAAATAACCTCTCTGAGAAATATGGTTACTGCAATGCTAGAGAATCAAAATTAGCAGGCTCTAGTTATTCAAAAGTTAGTATCTGTAATACCTGCCACTAATGCCAGCACTTCTTCAGCATCTCCTGCCCCTCAAGTTCCCAATACCTTTCGACAGTCCGCAGATGGGATACTTCACAGTTTCTTAAGACTAAGGCCTCCTACCTTTGAAGGATCTGAATCACCAATGGACACTCTGGCATGGATGGAGACAGTAGAGAAAAACATTACTAGCTTGGGTTGTTCAAGCAACCAATCTGTAAGATTAGCCACTCACCTTCTGCAAGGAGAAGCAGAACATTAGTTGGAGCAAGAAAGGAATACGCGTTTCGAGGAATTCGAATTAGATGAAATAGAATGGAGCTGGTTTGTCTAAGCATTCAAGGAATCATTTATCCCACCATCCACCAAGAACATCATTGGTGAATCATTATTAAGATTAACCCAAGGAAATCGATCAGTAGCTGAATATACCTCAGAATTTTGGAAGCTCATACGATTTTCACCTCACTTGGTTCCTACTAAAGTAGATAGATGTTTCAGATTCGAGAATGGACTTCGAGAATCCATTAAAGATCACGTAATTCCCCTACAACACACCCAGTTCGAGAAATTGGTTGAAACAGCGCGAGTTGTGGAGCATCATCAATCAGTCAAGGACATGAAGAGAAAGGCTTTCAACATGAACAAATACCCTCAGAACTTCAAGCAACAACGAACAAATCAAGGAAGGGTATATCAGATGGAGACCACTGAAACATTAAACCAAACTGCTGCCTGTAATAGGCCATATCCTTATGAAAAATGTTATCATTTTGGCAGAGTATGCTTTACTTGTGGAAGGC
The DNA here is from genome assembly GCA_016760335.1 of Gastrodia elata. NCBI lineage: Eukaryota > Viridiplantae > Streptophyta > Magnoliopsida > Asparagales > Orchidaceae > Gastrodia > Gastrodia elata. The sequence continues at coordinate 22,609,443 of CM028684.1, read as the reverse complement.
AAAGTCATGCGTATCGGGATTGTCGATCAAATAAAACCATTGATGGAGTAACTATTGAACGGAATCGTACAAATAAAATATTCCGTGCCACTCCCATCAATTTCAGAGAGCCTCAAAGGACTCTTATGCCACCTCCTGCTCAAGAACGAACCCTTGCAAAGGTTCAATATGCTGCAAGGCCTTCACACCCAAATCAATCAACAGCTCAGACATCTGACAGCAGACTTGCTGGAAAGGCAAGAGTGTACAATCTCACTCCTGTAGAAGCAGCAGAATACAACAACGTAGTCTCAGGTACAATTCACAACTTTTGCTTTTCTTATTGAATTAGAACTTCCTAAAGTCTGTATTTTTATTAGGCACCCTATACTTTAAAGATGAGCCATGCAGTATATTGTTTGATACTGGGGATAGTCATTCATTTATCTCTGAAAATTTTGCTAAGAGATTAGGACTACCCTGCTACAAACTTGCGAAGATCTTGAGTGTTGGACTTCCATCTGGAGCCCAACTTAATGCAAACAAATTTTGTGATGTTGAAGTACCAATCAATAACCATATCTTCCAAGCTAAGTTAATTATGCTACCTATAGTAAATTTCGATATCATACTAGGCATGAATTGGCTTAGTATGTATAATGCTACTATAAATTATCAAAAGAAGAAGGTTATCTTACAAACTTCAGAAGCTTCAGCAAAGTTTATTGGGAAGTTCAGCACTAGTAGCTCCTTAATCAACGCAATTCAAGTAGAGAAAATGGTGTGCAAATGCTATAGTTGTATTCTGATGGTAATGATGGGTAGTAGCAAAGAAGTAACCCAATCTCTAAAATTAAAGTTATTAGAGATTTTGAATATATTTTCCTGAAGATCTGCCTAGTTTACCACCAACCAGAGAAGTAGAATTTGAAATAAATATAGTTCTGGGGACACAACCTCTATCAAAAGCACCATATAGAATGGCCCCGAAAGAACTGCAATAGTTAAATGAGCAATTACAAGAACTGCTAAATAAGGGGTTTATTAAACCAAGTATGTCTCTGTGGGGAGCTCCAGTATTATTTGTAAAGAAGAAAGATGGGTCTATGAGAATGTGCATAGACTACAGGGAGCTGAATAAAGTCACTATTAAAAATAGATACCCACTTCCTCGTATCGATGATCTATTCGATCAACTTGCCGGTGCTGTAGTATTTTCTAAAGTTGATTTAAGGTCAGGGTATCATCAAGTGAAGGTAAAGGACTCAGATGTAGAGAAGACAGTGTTCAGAATGCGATATGGGCATTTCGAGTTTCTTGTAATGTCATTTGGTCTCACTAATGCCCCATCTCTGTTCATGGACTTAATGCAAAGAGTTCTGAAACCTTATATAGATAAATTTGTTATAGTTTTTATTAAGGATATCTTAATTTACTCCAAGACAGTAAAGGATCATGAAGAACACTTGAGATTAATCCTGGAGAAACTCAAAGAAAATGAGTTATATGCTAAATACTCTAAGTGTGAATTTTGGTTGGATTCTGTATCATTTCTTGGACATGTGGTTGATGCTCGTGGAATCCAAGTAGACCAGAGCAAGATTAGTGCTATTCAGGATTGGGTTCAGCCCAAGACAGTTACTGAAATTTGTAGTTTTCTGGGTCTAGCCGGATACTACAGAAAGTTTGTTAAAGGCTTCTCCCAGCTTGCAACACCTCTTACAAAGTTAACTCAAAAAGCAGTTCCATTTGTTTGGTCAGAAGAATGTGAAACTACATTTCAGTCTATAAAGGACGCATTAACTTCTGCTCCAGTTTTAGTTCTTCCAAAACAAGGAGTCAATTATCAGGTGTATACAGATGCATCTGGAATTGGGTTAGGATGCGTATTAATGCAAGAAGGCAAAGTTATAGCGTACGCATCTCGCCAACTTAAAACTCATGAAAGGAACTATGCCGTACATGATTTAGAATTGGCAGCATTAGTTTTTGCACTAAAAATATGATGCCATTATTTGTACGGAGTTCAATGCTCTATATTCACAGACCACCAAAGTCTGAAATATATCTTTACCCAAAGAGAATTAAACTGTAGGCAAAGAAGATGGCTGGAATTAATTAGTGATTATGACTTAGATATTCAGTACCATCCAGGAAAAGCTAATGTGGTAGCTGATGCGTTAAGCCGTCACACTGTTCTTAACAGCTTAATTTCAGAAAGTCCGTTGATGAATGAGTTTCATAAAATGGAAATTTCTCTTGCTAAGGGAAATTCAGTCAGTACCATAATATCCATGAATAATATAGAACCTACTTTTCATTGAGATGTTTCAATCTCTCAAAGCAAGGATGATGAATATTTAAACCTTAAAGTGGCAATAGAAAGTGGTCGTCGTCCAGAATTGCAGTTTAAGTAAGGTGCTATTTACATGGATAATCGTCTCTGGATTCCTAAATCCATGCAGAAGGAAATCTTAATTGAAAGTCACAATTCAGGATATCAAATTCATCCAGGGAATTCTAAGATGTATCAAGACCTAAAACAATCATTCTAGTGGCCAGGAATGAAGAAAAGTGTTGCAGAATTTGTTGCAAAATGCCACGCTTATTGCTTAATAAAAGCAGAGCATCAAAAGCCTGGTGGTTTATTGCACCCACTAGAAATCCCAGAATGGAAATGGACTAATGTATTCATGAATTTTGTCATGGGTTTGCCCCGTGCTAGATCTGGAGCTGATTCAATATGGGTTATAGTGGATCGTCTCACTAAATCTGCTCATTTTATTACAATCCGTCAAACTGACTCGATGTAGAAATTGGCTAAATTATATATTAAAGAAATAGTCAGACTGCACGGAATTCCTAAAACAATTGTATCCGATAAAGACAGTCGTTTTACTTCTAAATTTTGGCAGGCTCTCCATCAAGATTTAGGCACAACTCTGGCCATGAGTACAGCATTCCATCCACAAACTGATGGCCAAACAGAATGAGTAAATCAAGTCTTAGAAGATCTTCTGCGTTTATGTATGTTGGATTTTTCAGGATCCTGGGAAGAGTATATTCCTTTAGTAGAATTTGCGTACAATAATAGTTTCACAACCAAGTATAAAAATGGCACCATATGAAGCCTTATATGGAAGAAAATGTTTATCCCCACTAGCATGGTCTGAGACAGGAGATACTCAATTATATGGATCTGAGCTAGTGGAAGAAACAAATAAAAAGGTTAAACTAATTCAGCAAAGAATCAGAACAGCTCAAGATAGATAGAGTAAATATCATAATAACCGTCATCGTCCTCTAGAATTCAGCGAAGGAGATTTTGTGTATTTAAAAGTGAGCCCGATGAAAGGAGTATATCGTTTTGGAGTTTCTGGAAAGCTCAGTCCAAGGTACGTTGGACCTTTCAAAATTTTGCAGAAGATTGGTTCAGCAGCTTATAAATTAGAGCTACCAGAAGGCTTTGCTGCTGTTCATAATGTATTTCATGTATCATCACTAAGGAAGTGTCTTCGAGATCCTTCTCATCTTATTGAACATCCTGCAATTGAAATTCAACCTGATCTTTCCTACACTGAAGAACAAATTAAAATCTTAGATCGTGATCTGAAGAAATTAAGGAATCGATCTATTACAATGATAAAAATTCAGTGGAAAAACCGGTCTTGTAATGAAGCCACCTAGGAGAAAGAGGTGAATATGCGTCAAAAGTACCCAAACCTTTTCAATCAAGGTAATTCTTCAAACTCTAACTTACTGCAATTCTTTTACTTGCATCTGCTTAATTATTTTTCTCACTCGAGTGATGTCGAGGATGACATCATTCTTAAATGGGAGAGTTTGTAACAACCCAGGTTGTTACTTGGCTCAATTAAGACTAATCTAAGTCTTAATTAAGGTTCTAAATCACTAATTAAGTAATTTAGAACTCATCTCTAAAACTTAGGTCAAACCAGAAGTCAACTGAGTCAAAATCAGAAATTCTGGAAAACAATCCCAAACCCTAGAAAATTGACTTTTTATCTAGACCTCAAATTGAAAATCCGACTTCCCCATTACATTCAAAACACCCAAATTAGTTAGGGGTGAAATTTTGGAGGCATTTGGAAGTCGTTGGATTTTCGTCGAATATTTTAATAATATTTAAATACCCCAAATAATCGAATAATTAAATACTCGTCGAAACAAAAATCCGAGTGCGCCGTTGCGTTCTTCACCCTTCAATTAGTTAAGGGTGATTTATTGGAAATTTTTGGGATGCATTTAATAGGGTAGATTTGATAAATGAAATCTAATTAAATAATATTAATATTAATATTATTTATTACGCAATTAACGGCGCCGTCCAGACTTATTCACGCCGTCAACCTAAACCTAATCTTCCCGTTAGATGGAACGGAAGATTCTGGACCGTTCGATCGAGCGATCGAACGGTCCTCAGTCGTCTCCTTCGCTGCAATGGACGCGTTGAAGGCACCGTCGGCACGCGTCGATCGCTCGGCAAGCTGTCGAATCCACCGCTGAATAGAGGTTTTAAAAGGATCTCTGCTCTCTGCTTTGATGGATTTTGATACCTAGGGTGAAGCGAGGGCTCGAGCGAAGGTTGCGAGCACTTAAACCTAAGTTCTGCTAGCAAGCCGAAGGTACCTCCCTACATTTCTTATGTCATTCTTTCGTTCATTATTGCGAATCTATATGTTGACGCATGCATTAATATCTGGGCTTCGATCGATCGAAAATCGATCGATCAAAATTAAGCCAAAAACTTTAATCGCGACTTTTCGGAGGGAGATGAAGCGCCGCTCTGTGATCCGCCGTTGGATTGATTAAATCAAATTCAACCGACAGATCAAGATGGAATCGATCTCAACCGTCGATCAAGCGGCCCGTCTCAGTTGAATTCATGGGCCGGTTAGCGTTGCTCGAACCTGCCGGTTCGGGTGAACCGCAACTGAGCTGGCATTGGATTGAGTGATGGTGGGACCCGAGTGTACTGCCCGGCGCGTATATGGGTGACGCGCGGCGGTGGGACCCACAGGTTTTGTCTTCACACGACAGAATTAATGGGTGGGACCCACATCTCAGCCCTCACCCAATCACGCGCTGCCGCGTGGCCCGATCCTTCTGCCATCTGTGCAGTGGGGCCCGCCGTAGTCTCCTCTGCCACCGGATGAACTCCACGTGTACCTGCATTTTAATTTATAAAATAGATATATATAAATATATACAAAACAGATATATTAATTAATCAAAAATTATGTAATAGTTATATTAATTATAATTATTAATTAGATTAATACTAAAACTTTAGACCCTAATAACTCCTAATTATACATCCAAATAATGCAAAATTATATACCTTTGGATTCAGCAAAAATAGAGGAATATTATGGCACTATTAATTTTGCATTTGGACTTGTATTTAGCAAAGTTAATTTTTAGGGTTTAATTTAATTTAAATTAATTGTCACAAATCTTATTTAGCTCATAACTTTGGGTATGTTGATCCAAACATACCCAATATGGGTCTTAAAGTGATCAGAAAATCCTAAGGATTAATTTGATAGTATTCATCTTGCTGTTTGTATTAGTTCTTGCCTAATCATTTTTAGGTCCTAACCCTAATTACCCTATTTAACCCTGGAACTTTAATTGACCATAACTTGGTCAATTGAGCTCCAAATTGAATGATCCAAAGGTTCATTTAGATCCGAAAAACCTAATTAACAATAATATGTAAGAATATTTTAGATCCAACGGTTAGATTTGCTAATCACCTTAATTACTCTAAATATTGATTAGTAAATTTTAGCAAATCTAGTAATCCAAATTAAGTGATTTAAGTTTCAGAGGACTCCTAGAGCTATTTAGAATCTATCTGTAAGGTTGGATTAGTGTTTGAGTGATTAATTTTATTAATCACTCACTAATCACTCTTAACCTTAAATTGGTCATAACTTAGTCAAATTAGATCCAAATTGAGCCTACCACATGTCACTATGATCAGTGGACTATTTGTAAACCATAGCCACTAATTTTGCTTTATTTGGATACTAATTGACAAAGTTAGGTTTTTGACCCATAATTAAGAATCCCTTAATTAACATTTTAACCCTAAATCTTGTATTGGTCATAACTTGGCTTATACTTATCAGAATTTAGCAAATTTAGATTCTATGAAAGCTTAGACAGTAAAGGTCAATAATCTGAAAGAAAATTTAACTTTCATATAGGCAAATTCCTAATTTGCCCTTATGAGTCAAATTCACTAATTTGATCTCATATGGCTTAAAAATCACCCAAAATTAATTTAGTTGCTGTCTAATCCTACATTAGACAGTAAGAAATACTTTCCAAAAGAAAATTTTAGAATTAAAGCCTTAGATCAAAATTTGATCTTTTGAACCCTTAAGTAGGGGCAAAATTATCATTTTGCCCAAATTTAGGGTTTAGCCTTTAAAAGCCCTAAATTCAGTTTCTAATCACTAAAATCAGTAAGTAGAATGATTTAGAACTGAAATTAATCAAATCCAAGTTTACATTAAATTTTTGATTGAAATCTCAATTTTAGCTCCTTAAGAAAATTCCTAAGTCTTAAGTGAGTGATTTCTCCTTCTTTAATCATTCTTAGACCTTCCCTTAGGTCCTTATAACATTAGTTAGGATGTGTGTCTTGAGAGATACTCTTAGAAATTAAGAACCTTAATTCCTAGGATTAGGAATAGATCTTAAGTTAGAATTCATCTGTTGAGTAAATTGGGTTACTCGATAGATGAAACCTTGAGTTTACTAGTTTATAGATTTTCTTAATTTATTAAATGATTATTTAATCTTTAAACTTTAGAATTAAGAATAGAAATCTATCCTAATGAATTTGATTTATCATTAGGATTCGCCTTAACCTAATCCGTGAGTTTTGGGTTCTAAACTTAGACCCTTAGATTATACCTTTAGATTAAGTGATTAGACCCCATCATCTGGAGTCTAATTTTTAATCTTTTCATCTTGATTTGGCTAATCAAGATGAGGTTGGGATGAATTAAATTACAAAAATTAGGTTGATGATTTATTTACTTAAACCAAATAGTCATCTTTTGATTAAGTTATAATTAGGACTTGGCCAGTCCTAATTATCTTCAACTAGTAGGATTCGTGATTCTAAGTTACAGAATGTGCAAGAATTGATGATTTTGAAACTTATGTAACTTAGAGTAGATAGAACAAATAAGTAGACAATAACAGATATCACCTGTGTTTTAGATAGAGTTTTTTTTTGCTCACTTTGATTTTGATGCTTCGCATTCCTTGATTTTGAGCCTTATACCTTGAACATGTATTATGTACTTAAGATATTTGATAAATATCTTATGTTAATTTGGAACATTCATAAGCAGCATTATATTTTCATTTCACAAGTAGTTTGTAAGGTGTAGCTTGATTAGTATACCTCTTCGATCAACCCGTTCGAGTCGGCAACCTTTCGAGGGTTTAATGTCCGACAGTCTATGGCCATGCCTAGTCCGAGTGATGGGATGGATAGACTTTTGCCATACTGACTATAGAGTCAGGATTCTGATATGGTTATACTAATTCAAGTACACTTACATTCAGTTCTGTCTTAGCTCATCAGGCTAAGAGTTTTCAGTGATGTTCAGTTTAGAGTTTCTTAGCTCATCAGGCTAAGATTTGCTGAGTATATTTTCAGTTTGAGTGACTTAGATAGTCTCTGCAGTTTCAGTTTACAGTTACTGTTTTACTTATATATTATGCATTGTAGCACTGTTTTACTTACAGCTTTCCTGCACGTGTTATATATATAGGATGCTAATTTTACTTAATATTTTCATATGCTCACATAAGATGTTAGTTGTTTTTAGTTTTACACTGTTCGATTTCTGTATGTTACTTAGCATAATCTGTTGATCATAAGCATATTTAGGTTGTATTTTCTTACAGTTTTGTTTAGTCTTTTCTTACCTATTTTTGTTGCAGTTGCTCGGAGGAGGTATGTGCTTACTTCCTATTTGTTTAGTTATAAACTGTAGTTTATAACTTATTAGTGTTCTTTTGTACGCTTTCTGCACCTTTTTGCTTCAGTACTGGTTTATGGTGATATTCAAGTAACTTATAAAATTATTTTCCCTAAAATGTGCTCAGACAATAGTTTAACCAGTTTTTCTTTTATTGGTTGGGGCCCTACCATTAGGAAACTGATAATGGTAGGTTCTGAGTTTGTTGGAGTAGCAGATCCAGTTGAGAGCTTGCCGTTGGAGGAGGTGCCCATTCCTGAAGATCTTTATCTTTAGTTTCTATTGCTTGTGAGATCGAGAGTTTCCTTTTTCAGTTCTCTTAAACTTATTAAATGTTGTAATAATACAGGTTTAACTTTTCTTTTCAATTCTTTACTTATTCTGTATTGTTGTATTTATACTGTATGGATGGATGTTATATTTTTATGCTTCCGCACTCTGACTTCTAGTATGATCATTTAGTGATAGTATTTTTGGATGAATGGCAAAGTCCTTAGTTTAAATTAGATTAGAATGTGTGTCTAATCCAATCTTAAATGGGGACCTTGTCATTTGGTGACCCCTCCACCGTAATCATGTTAATTTAAGGGTTAACAGGACCACGGCGGAGCAGGGCCGCCACATGTGAAGCCTTGTGGTGCAGAAAAACGTGGTTTCTTATGTGGCAGCGGGAGGGTTGTTCCTAGCCTCTTATAAATTTTTAGGAGTACCCTTCTTGTTCTTCCATTAGTTTTACCTTTTCATTAAGTTGATAGAACTCAGATATTTAAAAGGGAATTAAACTTTATTGATAATGACTCATCAAACCATTAATAAATAGGTGGCATCTTACATCTTTAGTGATACAATTTCTAATATAATATTAGCCAAACAGTTAAATTCTTCTTTGTATATTGATATGATACAGCTACTTCATTTTAGATGGAAAAACTACTTTCTCATTTCCTATCATGTAGATCATGGCACAAGCTTGTTCAAAAAAGCTTTCACAAACTCTGACCATATAATTTCTTCTTCTATTTTATAAAATCCCAAGATTTTGAGTTAATAAAATTATTATTTATTATCTTAGTTAATTTAAATAATTTATTATTATAAAATTACTAGGTTATTAAAACTAATTTTTGAGAATTTTGAGTAATTTTTGGGAATTTTTGTCATGAGATAATTTTGTTCGGTTATTTTATAATAGATTTAAATCAAAATAATTATAAAAAACATTAGGTGTCAAAATTGAAATAATTCTTATGTGTAGATTCATAATATTCCAAAAAAAAATTTAGATTTATTCAAATATTAGAAATTTTTATCCATAATTTGTGTTATCATAATTTTTATTTTACTCAACATTAATTGATGTAATTTTGCACACACATTCTCATATCTATTGTTAACAAATCACTAGAAGATACTACACCTTTGTTTTGTCTTTAAGATGTTCAAAAATCATCTTAAAGTTGAGAAAAGAAATCTATTTTTATTTAAACATTTTTCAGACATTTCTATTTTTTTTTATCAACTTTAGAGAGTTGTAGCGTTGCATATTTACCCTCCTATATTTCATGAAAAATTTCACAGAAGGCCTTATCGGTCCATTTGGATTCTAAGGTCACAATTTAGGCAGTAAGACATCAGCAAACACCTATTGAAATCCAAAAAACAATTTTTGACAGATTTAAAAATTTTGATGCTATTTTGCTACTGTCATAACTTTTAATCCAACCGTCATATTTAACTGATATTTGGCATGGTTACTCTCTATTATGTTAGGAATAATTTCACTATTGAACGCATAACTTAGTTTTGTCTTTATATTTAGGTTCAAAATTTAGAAAATAATGTGACTATTCTTTAGAAAATTTTAGAAATAGTCAACATTTTTTTCAAATTTTGTACATTCATAACTTTTACAATACTTTGAACTAATGGCTAAAATTTGGCATGCTGAATCTCTTATCAATTAGGAATAACTTTCATTTAGACATCAATAACTAAAAATATCATTTGTACCTTTGCTTATGTGTTCAAAGTTCACTAAGAATCCTAATCACATCATATAACCAATTTTAAAGTTTTCACCAAAACTTTATAATGTTGACCCAAAATTTTATATTACAATTTTTTATGCTTTTAAATAGTTGATTAATGAATAAGAATTAATCTTTAGTATATTTATATAAGAAAAGTTTTGTTGAGTAAACGAATGAATCAAGTATATAGAATTATTCTAATTGTATTATTTTTAATATTATTTAAGCTTACTTCCTTTGAATGTATGCAACCATTGTATATATCTCAGTGTTATGCTAAGTTAAATTGCATTATCTTACTTTCCATATATACTTGTGACAAATATATACGATGAAAGTCTTTAGAGGTAGAATAAAATTGAACCTTTATATGTAGAGTTTGCTAGTAACCCATGAAAAAATAAAGAGGGATATAGTCCACTATAAAAGAGAAGAAAATTCAAAGAAAATAATTGTTATAGTAATATTTATGTGAATAGTTACTAATGGGCAATTGTATAAATAATTAAATAATTTTGATGATAATATCTGGGTCTCCCAGTGAAACTTGTTGGCTATAGGCCCAAAATAATATATTTATGTCACATAGTAATTTATGCTAAATTATTTTCATTTATGTTAAGTTATTTTCATTTATGCTAAGTTATTTTCATTTAGGTTAAGTTATTTTAATTAATGCTAAGTTATTTTTATTTATGCTAAGTTATTCCATTTATGCTAAGTTATCCCCATTCATGCCAATTTATATAAAGGCACAGTTATTTCATTCATGCTAATTAACATTTTTGCTTTGAAATTATTTGAGTTGCTTGAGCATTGCTAGTTACTTATTATTAAAATTAGCATAACCTCAAATTCTAATGATAATGTTTCCTTCAACAAAGTAGAAGGGATGAGAGGATGTTGGAAGTCCAATGGACGATGTGACATAGTCCATTTGACCCAACACATCCTCTCATCTAGCTAAACCGCACGTGTAAGCGCATTATGCAACATTGATGGAAATCATGTTTATGAGATCTAATAATTAAATATTTGGTAACATAAACATAAGAAATCAAAAATAAATTTAAATCAGATCTCATAAAGGTTTAGGTGCCAAGGTAGAACCCCAAAGGGAGTTCTCCTTATTGCACTAAATCTGAACCTATTATAATTGGAGGTTAACTCCAATTCTAACAGTGTTCACTTGATTTAATTAGGCATGGAAAAATTAATGTATACATTTCAATAATGAAGTAACAACACCAAGTTCTTACAAGTCCTACAATGAAACACCAACTCTCTCATTTTGAACAAATAATATCTTACCCTAAGGTAAATTGTATTATTAATTTAGGAACCATTTTAAACCAAAAATTAATATTCTAAATATTGCTGAAAGAAGATAAAACTTAGTATCAAAACCACCATTATCTGAGAATGATAAATCTCAAAACTAAACTTCCACTTATTACTTCAGATCCCGTACACTTGCGTGCAAGCGCAGACACAAAATTTAGATCTGTTAAGTTTTTGGCATCGTTATCGGGGAACAATTTTTTTATATTAAGTATAATATTTAAGTAATTGTGATTTAGTGTAACAACCTAAGATTATTACCTAACTTAATTTTAGCTAAATTGTATATTAATTATCATTTCATTAAGTTCATTTAGCCATTATAAGCAAATTCCAAAAATTTGGTGTGATTTGGAGCTAAATCAAATATTTTGGATTATTTTAATATTTAATTAATTAGGAAATTGAGGTATTTAATTTGACTTCAAAATTGAAATCTGACTTCGCCGTTACGATCGTCACCCAAAAATTAGCTACAGGTGATGTTTTGGGCGCATCTGGAAGTCGTCGGATTTTTGCGAATATTTTAATATAATTAAATACACCGGAAAATGGAATAATTAAATAATCATCGGAATTGAATCTGACTTCACCGTTGAATTCCTCACCCCCAAATTAGCTTAGGGTGAATTTTTGGGATTTTTCGGAGTGTGTTTCAAAAATCCAAAATTTTAATTAATTAAAGAAATAAGTATTTATTTATTTTTAACAAATTTCCTTACTTTTCTATTGCTTACCTGACAGGCCCCTCACCATATTTGGCACCCCCATGCCTTCCTTAGGCAAGCTTGATGGCTTCCTCCCCCCTCTCCCTAGGCTCATGATGGCATATTCCCCTACTTCATAATTTTTTCTCCTCCTTTAAGAAGGGGCTCAAACTCCTTCTTCTTTCCCTTTGCAAAAGCTGAACTCTTCCTCCCTCATTCCTCCTTCTTTGGGTGCTTGCTGATGAAGAAGAAATTCAGCTCCTCTCTAAGATCTTGAAGAAAATAGAGTTTTCTTCCTCCTTCTCTCGCAAGGCTAAGTTACTCATTTGCTCCTCTTCCTTGTCTCCTTCATATTGCTATTATGTTGTTTTTGTATTTTAAGAATATCCATGATTGTATTTGGAAGCCAATGAGGTTCATTAAGGTATCATACTCTGTTTTTCATCAATTCTGTATACTCGCACCTTTAACTGCATGTTTCGTATAGTTAGGATAATCTATTACAAGAATAAAAATTCTAAAATATATAAATAATTTGATAAAATATTAAATAAATTATTAGACTGTAAGTCTCTAATTATAAAAATATAATTCCAATTCATAACTTAACTCTAAGAATATAATTATAAGCCCATAATTATTATATTTCTAAAACCTTTAAAATTAAACAGAAGTGCAGAATATAAATAAAATTATAACATCAATTTGCAACTTGAATTATAAAATATATAAACAATTTACTGCAACACTGAAAACCTTTACAAAATATAAAAATAATATAATAAAATATTAAATAAATTATTAGACTATAAATCTGTAACTGTAAAAATGCAATTCTAAATCACAACTTAATCTTAAAAATAGAGTTACAGACTCATAAAATATTGCATGTCTAAAATAAAATAAAAGTACATAATATAAACATAACACAACATCAGTTTGCAGCTTCATGCTTAAAACATGCAAATAATTTACTGTAAGACTGAAAATTCTAAAAAAATAAAAAAATAATATGACAAAATATTAAATTAATTATGATTGTAAATCTATAATTCTAATATAACAATTTTTACTCACACTTAATCTTAAAAATAGAGTTACAAACTTATAAATATTGAATGTCTAAAACTTTAAAATTAAACATCATAATATAAACAGAATTACAATATTAGCTTGTAGTTTGAATCATAAAATATGTAAATAATTTATTGCTATACTAAAAACTTTAAGAAAATACAAATATAATATGACAAAAAATTAAACAAATTGTTATACTATAAGTGTATAGCTATAAAAGCATAATTTTCAGCTCACATCTTAACCATAAAAATAGAGTTACATGCTTATAAATTATTGCATGTCAAAAAACTCTAAAATTAAACAAAAGTATAAACTATAAACAGAATAACAGCATCAATTTGCAGCTTGAACCTTAAAATATATAAAAACTTACAACAAAACTAAAAACCTTAAAAAAATTAAACAGATCGTTAAACTGTAACTCACAAGATCGAAAAAGTATTGCGCTTTCAACTTCTTGAATGTTTGAAAACTCTAAATTTGTTTATAAAAGCTATAAAACAACTTACAAAACTTTTACAGATTTTCGAAACACGTGAAGAAGTCAATAACAAAAAGTCAGGAAGATCATATTCAAAATTCGGGACTTAGGGGGGAATGATTTGTCAGCCAGAAGATGGCGAGAAGCGAGGAGATGGTGAGAAGCTAGAAGAAGGCCAGGCTCTCGAGAGAACTAAAAGATCAAAAAATGGGAACTGACCCCTCTGCAACTCCATGCGAAAAGATATGGTTGCTCAGCTCTGATGGAAGATTATAACGGATTTCAAATCGGTGATAATCCTTTCAAATCTGTTACCTGCAGCAGAATAAAAAATTTATCCGAGTATCGAACTACGACTGATCGGGTGATGAGCAAGCGTCGCACCCGACTATGCTACGATATTTATCCAATAAGCAAATGCGGTTTCATATATTTATACAGTACGGTCAGTATATTTCTATTTTACTCAAACTCAATTAGAGTCGAGTCGAGCCTAAACTCAAATCAGGTTCGAGTTGAGATATTCAGCTCGAGAATCAACTTGAAATTCGAGCGATTTTTGAATTTCGGATAAAATTGACAACTATAAATAGTAGGAAGCATAAATCATTATTTTTAGAATTGTTTAAATATTATATAAAATAAATATATAGTTTATGAGATTTTAATCTAAGATAACAAATAATAAAATTAAATCAATTTTAATCTTGTTCAGCACATCGGGCAACACATACTCATCTTCACCGAGCTCTCATCTAGGGTTGCCTTCCTCATTGCCACTCCTAGTGTTCAATACCGCAATCTCGTTGCCATGGATCCCGATACGAGCGCACCGCACTCCATGGGGACTACCATCATCGCCGTCTCGTATGACGGTGGTGTCGTCCTCGGCGCAGATTCGAGAACCAGTACAGGTTGAAAGTTAGCCCATGTCGTCATCTTTGAGGTTTATATTTGAACTTCAAATTCAGAAGATTCTTGATTTTTCACTCTTCTTTCTTCTTTTCAGGGATGTATGTTGCTAACCGTGCATCGGATAAAATTTCGGAGCTCACTGATAACGTTTATGTGTGCCGTTCTGGATCAGTAAGTTAATATGTCCAATGTTCTGGTTTAAAGTTTATTTGTACGATATACTTGCATTTGCATGAAGGCAAAGTGGTATTACGTTGAATAATGCAGAAATTTGTGTGAGAAATAGAATGTATTAGAATGATATGGAAGGGTTATGACGGCTATGGTGGTAGGAGGGTGGTGGTTGGATGTATATTATTGGATAATTTGTGGGCTTAGTGCCAGAATGGAGTAGCGGATTGTAAAGCAGAAGAATATAAACAATAAATTTCTTACCATATAACGGTGTCCAAATCTTTACCAAAAGGGAACCACGAACTCTCTTCTTTGAAGCTAATGGTGTTTTAACCTAATGGTTAGAGCTCATGAGTTTGTACTCTACTTTAGGAGTTCAAATCTCATTTGGAGACATCATTTCCTTTCAATTAATTTCACTTTCTTATTGAAAAAATGTCAGTTTCTTCAATTCTCTCAAGAAAGATGGCTTATAGACTCCAGAAGTATCTCTTTCATTTGTTCAACCATTTATTGCAATTATACATGAAAAGATGCATATTTCATAAAATAAAACCTCTCTTAAAAGTTAGAACTTTCCATACAAACACATAACCACATATTAGGTTAAGGCACTCGATCTCTTTACTTGCACTTCATTACACTGGAAAGACTTTTCCCACCCAAATTTTATACAAGCCACACCTAAACTAATCATAGATCATATATAGAATTCACACACATAAAGCTCTTATGCGCTATAGTACGGCATAATGTTCAATCACAACATAAACATAACTAAGAACATAAAATATACCAACATAAACATTACTCATTGATCCACGCTTAATTTTGTGAATCTCATCATTAATTTCACATGCAAACTCTTAGATCATGCTATGGAAAGTGCATTATCTCATAGACAAGCTTAAATAATCACTTGGGCACGCAAAAAAATCATACCTATTTATGATATCCAGAGCATATAAACGTGAATTACAATTTGATATTCGTAATAATCAGCATCCTAAGTTAATCATGTATAACTTAAGTTTTGTAGATTCTTATGTTAAGAATGTAAGAAATATTTCTTTAAATCATAATTATTAATAATCAATTTCAAGAATTTCTTTATAAGTAAATAAGATCAATGGAGGATTAACTTGGAATCTTCTTATAGTCTAATCTTGACACATAATTTAGATTTAAGCTGAAACAAATATAATGTAACATTATATAAATATTAATTAAAATAAATATTAATCAAGTAACTTCTTGAAATGCATAAGTATTGATAGATTAAATAATATATCCATTATATATAATTAAAATAAACATTATTAATTATAATTTAGTGTATTTATTACTAGATTAACAATAAATAGTGCATTACAACCCATTAGGTGGTGAGTGCATAAACTTTTCTTCACTACATGTATAGGATTGATGAGATTTTGACAACGAAATTCTACGTGAACCATACTAAGCTCAAAACAAATCAATTTTAGAGCTCACACATATGAAGCTCTCACACAATACCGTGCAACATAATGTTCAAATATCATATAAGCATAAATAGAACACAAAAAACATAAACAGCTTGCTCTCTAGCTTTAAGCTATCATTATACTTGCTTGAGATCTACCTTATTTGAGATTTGTGAATAGTCTGCTAGCTCTTGTGGTTTCTACGTTAGAAACCATATGCTATGCAGATCTTATTTGCATTAGCTAGTTTAATATGAATACTTTATACATTTACTGTTTTTGTATGCCACAATTAGCTCTTTTTTAACCTGCTAATTTAATGTCACTTATATTCTTGTTTTTATTATGTTTACATTTGATAGTAGTGACAGAGCTAGATTTAAAATTAGGAGGAAGGGGGAAGGTAAATATATTAGATGAGCTGCGAAACTTCTTATTATAATGTATACTATCAAGGATTTTACTCAAAATCTAGGAAATATTGCTTTCCTCCACTTCTGGCTTCGCTATGGTTTGGCAACACTAAGTCCGTGGCTATAGAATGGTATTGTTGAGCTGTTTGATTGGGTTGAAATGCGATTGTTTGCTGGCTATATCTTCATAGTAAATGGGATGTGAACTTAAAAGATTTTTTATTTATTCAATCATACGTTGCCTATAGATATTAGCTTAATATTTGAAGGGACACTGTTTTTCTATTAAAATAAGGCAATAGATTGCCATTATAATCTGATATATTAGTAAACAAAATTATGAACAAGTGAAGTTGATTATAGAGTTTGAATATAATTAAATGATTATTTGTGAAAACTGCTTGCCTTTGAAGGATATTATGGATTTTAGATTCTTTCCTTTTCTCAGGGTGAAGCATCTGTTGCCTTTTAAGCTCATTGCTACTTTCATGAAAGAAAAAAGGGGTTATATTTTGTTGGGCTCTTTGATATTTTTGTGGCATTCTTTATATGGTAAGTAATTTGAAGTTAGTGTTGTATATATCCAAGTTTCAGATGCTACAATAGAAAACTGTGTTACCGATATTTCTTTAATTACATTAGTTTTTACACATTTATATTTTAATTATTTGTAGACAAGATAAGAAGGAACTTATCGATAAACTAAGTATTACAGAGGCGAGGATGCCAAGGTAGATGAGTGGTTATACTCGAATGGATAGAGTGAGAAATGGGTTCATTTGTAGCAAGGTTGGAGTGGCTCCAATAGTGGATAAGGTTTGTGAGTGTTGTCTTAGATGGTTAGGGCATATTGAGTGTAATCCATGCCCCATTAGAAAAATTGTGAATTTGAATTTTTCCTATGTTAAAAAAGGAAGAGGAAGAACAAATAAAGATAGGTAAAGAAACTATTAGAAAGGATCTTCTCTATTTTGATTTTAGAAGGGACTATCTAACTATGCACAATGGAAACAAAGGATTCATGTAGTCAACCTCACAGTGGACGAAGGCTTGGTATTGTTTGGTTGTTTGCTTGTATATTTTAATCATTTGTGACTTTTATTATCTTATAAAATCATTATTTTCTTCCTTGTACTTATAAAAGTGCTTTGGCAATTAAGATGTTGAACTTTAGCTGCACTTTTATTTATGCAGCTGTGCTTTATGGTTGCTTCGATTTTACCTTTTCACACAAGATATTGCAGCAGTTCCATGATTTTCTTTACTGGTCAAATTAGTCGTAGGGCTGTATTATTCAATCGCTTTAGCTAATTGCTAATTTGATAACTTTGTTTTGAATTGCTGGTGTGATTACTATTTTTTTATTGCCTATTTATTAGTACATTGGAACCATGACACTTTCTTTGTCCTATTGCTAAAAGGGAGCTAACTGGTTGACCACCTCGGAGTTACATGTGCTGTGTTTGTCATGCATCTACTTTGAGAAAGATTTTTTTTTGTGCTTTTAAATTGACTCATTAAATGCTCTAATTAATCTGCAAATTTAATATTTATTCATTTTTTTAGCAACAAAGTCTTTGTATTCAACATGCTTCATATTTTATTTGCAGGCTGCTGATTCTCAAATTGTATCTGATTATGTTCGTCATTTCCTCAATCAACATACGTAAGCATACACAAAGTTTCCCTTTAATTCTTACTGCTTAATCAACATAAGCACTACTTCTGTCTGTGTGACAGTGAAAAGCGTAATCTGACCTGTGTTTCTGCTAGCTCATTACTGGTGAAATGCTTTCTCTTCAACTTTTAGTAGAACCCGCTATGAAATAACTTGCATTAATTTCTTGTTGGGATTTGTTTTCCCCTGTATTTACTTTTTTTGGAATCTAATTACATTGGAAAAGATCTAGGTTTCAAAACAGTTGGTTCGCTTGTGCAGGTTATTGTTTTATTTAATTAAACATAAATGCTGTTTATGTAGTTTGGATGTGTTATATAGAATATGGAAATATGGATAAGATTGCGTAAAATGGAGATGTGACTTAAGAGCTTTTGTCTTAAGCTTAAAGGTAAATTTAGTAAAATTTGCAATTTGACTTATGAATGATGATGCTCTATAAGTTCGAACGTTGAGCTATATAATATTTGTTGGCATTTTAATTGATTTTGCTAGAATTGGGAATGCTTTTATATAAGGGTGGAAATTTTAAATGGAATAGGTTAAAGGATGTAATATTGGCGGAAATGTTGAAGTGATATGTTGCAGATAAGGTGATTGAAAATAGGCGTGCCTCATTAGACATGTTTATTAAAAGGTAAAAAATGCACTTCTTATATGAGTTGATTATCTTGGTTCCATTTTTATATTTTATCTCTAATATTTTTAGTTGTCTGTTTTTTATGTTTAAAATCATACCTTTTAATAATAATAGAGGACCATCGCTCTAAGGTACTGGATCCATATCTTCATGGTGCATGATGCATCACGTGCTTTTTAAAAGTATTGCTGAAAACTTTGAAATCATTATTAATTATTTTTTAAATCTACATTTTATGACGTCTTAATGAAAAATGAATTTTTAATGCTTTATCATTAATATAAGTTTATTTCAAATGAGAAAATGTTAATAACAGATTTTTATTTTATTATAATGTCTGTATAGTATTATTCCATTGAAAATACCAATTTAACTGTGCACGACAAATAAAATAAGATAATAATTAGTAAATTGATATTACGACATATCTTTCACTAAGATATGCAACTGTCACTTTTTTTTAAAGCATTTAAGCTCTTGAATATTTCATGAGTTGTCGTTTTGAAACCTTAATATAAAATCAGGATCAAATATCTATTAGCAAGAAGTTTAATTTGTAGCACATGAAAATAATAAAGTATCAGAATATGTGGAGTTTACCATAGAATCATAAAAACTAGCAGCACCAACAAAAGTTCTAAAAATGAAGTTGGCAAAAAAATAAAAAAAACTTATTTATAATTGAGCTACCATGGAAAATTGACTTACATTGTATCATACCTTTAGTTATTTATAAGTCAATAATTGTAGTATTAAAATTCTTAATATTAGAATGTCATTTAAAAAAATAAAATAAAACTAATTATCTTTTTAAGTATTTTCTACCAGTATGATCAACTGTATCATATTACTTGTATTATACTTTATTATCACCCTCATCATTTTCTAATTACGAGCTTAGTCTAGATATTGCCTGAGAAGATGTTCGAATAATTCAAAGAACCAACTGACATTGTGAGTTCATTAGCACTTACAAGTCACTTGGGAAGATGCTGAGCACTTGGGTGACCTCATTCAGTCGGATAAAGTAAGAAAAGTACATGAGAAAAATTGTTGGGCCCTAGTTGAGCTCGAGCTGTTTAGATCGGGAGATTGATGAGAAGAAACTTCATCCTTGAGCGAACTCATATGGCTAGGGAGAGTGGATTGAGGGGATCCCAATTGAGAAAAGCTAGTTGGGTGGATTACTGACGAGGAAGAAGAATAAGCCACACATTTCAAAGATTGCACACTTTTTGCACACATTGTTTGCGCCATATCACATCATACTCTACATGCGATCGATTACTATGTGTTTCTTGCATTCATGGTAGCTAGGGTAGTTGAGTGTTGGGCAAGTGATTATGCATTATTTCTTTCCATTAATGATATCTGTATTATAAGGCTATATAAGCCATAGAATTTTTAAAAAAATGGCCTTACTTTTATTATTCCTTTCTTTTCTTCTTTATCTTCATTCTTGACTTAGCTAGATTTGACCCATTGCATAACAAACAACCCACAATACGTTGGTCTCCTTGTTGTTTTGTAGAGCTAATTTAAGCACAAGCTCCGAATATGCTATATGATTATATCAATGTGAGGTTGTATAAAACCCATGAAGATTGAAGCTTATTGATGGTGTGGACACATTGAGAAATTGAAGGTCTCTAATAGCACCAAAAAGATTTTAGCATGAGGTTCTGTGAAGGTTAGTTTAGCTTCAAGTGAAAGTCTAAGAAAGAGAAGTCTACCCATGTAAAGGCGAAGATTGAACTGCTTAGTTATGACAGCTCAAGTGTGGAGAAGGTTGAATTTCAACTAGAGTAGATGTAGCTGTATTTCGAGCTGCACAATTATGGGAGTTGGGAGCGTGTCTACTGCATTCAACTGAAGCTCATTCAATATGTGTTGATTTGGTGGACTACTTAGATTAAAACCTAGTACAAGAAGATTAGCTGGATTGAGTTTGAGAAACTTGTTTGCAGGGAATTCTACTTTATGTGCTATGAGGATGAGAGATGGAAGAGGTGAAACGAGCTGAGTTGAGGAAGGAATAATCAATTTAAGAGTACACTATCTAGTTTCACAAACAAACCTTTCAGATGGTGGCAGAACTTGACGATGGGGCAGTTTTGAAGTATAAGACGGTATCACATTCGTACATCACTGTTGAGTTAGCACTGTTTCTTGTTTATAGCATAAGTGAACATCTTCTCCATGGTGATTGAGAAGAAGAGTTAGCCCAAGAGAAGAAGTGTTGGAGGTTCTAGAAGCCAAAGAGAGTAGAATAAAGTTGAGCAGAAAGCTGCCTTAATCCAACCAACACCTAACCAACTGAGTTGGGAAAACAAAGTACCCAGACTAATTTGGGATTTTTGTTATGCATTACCGCAAGGATGTGGGGGATAAGGAGTAGAACTGTTGGAAATTGAACCCCGAACACAACCCCCATAACTCGCTAAGGGGAAGATGACTAGTAGAAAAAAGTTGGAATAAATTGGTAGTGCCAAGGAGCTCTTTTTCTTGATGTTAGTGCTAATGTGGAAAGAGCTTGCTTTACCAATAGATCTTACAAGTTGGGAAGAAATCTTGATGATTGACATCTTGGTATAGGAAGAGCGAGCATAACTTGGGGAGCCAGAAGAATATTATATTTGAAGAGTTGGTGAGGAGATATGGATTATCAATTGAGGAGAACTTGAGACTTTCTTCGCTTGGATGGACCTAGGACAAGGTTAGGATGCAAAGTGATAGCAACGACAATTGAAGATTGTTTAAGGGTGATATCTTGTTGATGAGTTTGCTTGTGATGTACATCCTGACATTTGCCAGATCATTCCGCGATGCCCTACCTTTGGGACTTAATAGTTGTGTATATTCAAAGGCAACAATGATACAAAGTTGCTTTGAATGGGAACAGGTTTAAACTTTATAGAGATAAATTTGATGTCTTTTTTGAGATTGTATCCAAGGGTGAAATGAAAAGAGCAATTCATGCTAAGGAGTTCTTGCTCTTCTTCATTTGAGAAGTGGAAGGGCACTGACGATTCAAGGGCACTGACGATTCTAATTACTCTTGAAAATTTGAAAATCAAGGAGTTAATTGTAAATTATGCCAATGTGTTTTTGGAGTTGAGAGGACTGCCTTCCTATCAAGCTTTTTTACTCATGAGATTCAACTGTATATCGATGTCACTTTACCTAACCCAGGGCTCTATAGAAACTTCTTCACAAAAAGTGAGGAGAGATCAGGCATCAAGTTGTTGATCTTCTTGAGCAAGAGATAAATAAGTCGAGTTGATTTGTGGAGCGGGATTGCCATAATACAAAAGGGAGGGTGGTGGTATGAATCGATTACTGTGCACTTGATAAAGTTAAAATAAAGAACAAGTTTCCATTATCAATGATACAATATCTAGTTAACTAGTTGAGATCGGCCTAATTATTCTCAAAGCTCGGCTTCAAGTCAAGATATCATCAAGTTTGAGCATGATCTGGAAACATGAACATCTGCTTTTTAAGTTTGATAGGGTTTATTTGAATTTTTAGTTTTGTTGTTTGGCTTTGGCTTCTGCAATGCCATCACAACTGTTATGACATTGATGAATGAGTTCTCAGGTTATACCTAGGTTTTCCAGATAACAGCCTAGTGTATAATTAGACTGAAGTCGAGCAAGAACACTTCAAGAAAATGATACAGCTGCTCTGGGTGAATCAACTACATTTTAACTTGCAGAAGTGCGGTTTCTAACAAATGCATTGCTGTACTTGGGGTTCGAGGCCAGGTGTAGAGAAGTAAAGATTGACTTAAAAAATTCTCGAGCTAAACAATGCAACTGAGGCGAAGAGTTTCATTGGCGTCTGCTAGTACATGAGGAAGTTCATAAAGGATTTCTTATCATTGTAGCACTACATCAGTTGACCAAATTTGGCCAAGTATTTGATGCAAGCCTAATTGCACAAGTTAATTGAAAATGTAACATCTATCCTTGCCTTTTATGATCTTCAGAAAGTGCTTGAAGTAGAGGTTAACACATTAATCTATACATTGGGAGTAGTGCCGATTGAGTTCTGCTATGAATGCTGCTTGGGTGACAACTGAGTTACCCAGCATATGACAAGAAACTGTTAGCTTCACAGAATTTCATAAAAGCATTGGAGACATTACTTGGTAAGAAGACTATAACGCACCTAAACTTTAATTTTTTGTGGACTCGGAGCAAGCTTTAACAACTGAGGAACATTAGGTGGATGTCTTATCAATAAGAGTTCAGCTTGGTGATCATGTAGAAGAAGGGTACAATTGATAAGTTTACTGATAATACCTATGCGAGGCTTATGAACCATACTAGATCTTTAAGGATGTTTGGGAAGATGTTAATTGATTGAGAGTAGTTTTGAACCACCAGAGGTATTCAACATTTGAGGAGTTTTATATAAGAATAATAAGCTATGTATAACCTGAGGAGCTCACCGTGGGCAATGGATCTGGGAGGCTCATGCTTTGAAGGTTTCTGGACACTTTGGCTTTGGGAAGATTATGTAACCTGAAGCAATATATCTATAGGTTGACGATGAAGGAAGATGTCACTTGTTTCATCACGGGTTGTGTACTTTGCAACACACCAAAGCCGAGCAATAAGTAGGGGATCTACACTCCACTATAGTCTTTACTCAACCGTAGGAGATTATATTTATGAACTATTGGGAGGACTTTAAACAGTTGGACGGATTATGGTTATGTCTTTATAGTCATTAACAGGTTCTCAAAAATGGTTATTGGGAAAGAAGCTGTCCAATTGTTTTTTCAAAACACATTTTAGCTCAATTTGGATTATATCCACTAATCTCATATCATGATGCATGCTTTTTGAGCACATTTTAGAACAAACTCTAGAGCTTGCTAGACAATACACTCAAGAGAAACTGTGTGTTCTATCCATAGATTGATGGGCAGACAAAGTCGGTTAATCAGTCCGTCATCAATTGTTTTAGAGTATTTTATCTAAAAAACCAATGACCTAGGATGAAATTTTGCCATTTATCTATTTTGCATTCAATTCGATAGCCCGCAAGTCTACAAATCTCACACTTTTTGAAGCATGCCTAGGCTATCTACCAACAGCCAAGTGATCTGCAGTTCTCCATCGACACTCTAGATGATGATCAATTATGCACTGAGGCAAGTTGGACTATAGAGTTCTTAAATGATATTTGGAAGAAAGAGGGCTGCTGAGCAACACAAAATCATTCAACATGTGTAAAACTCATCTTGACCGGCTGTGTGTGGAGAAGACTTTGTATTGAAGATTTAGTATGGTTATACAATGACAGAGAGCAATAATGAAAAGGGAGGAAACTCCAACCATTTGGGTATAGTGACCATTGTGAGTTTCTTAAATGATTATAAACAACGCATAACAGTTGGACTTGCCAAAATGCGCCCAGTGGTCAAATGTGGAGAAAATGAAGTTGTCTAAGCTGTCAATGCTTAATAAGGAAGTTAAGGAGGTTTGATCATCCATTGATGAGTTGTATTTAGGGAGACCAATGATCTTGTTGATTAAAGACACATTTGAAAATCAGGAAGCTAATTACTAGATGAGGTACTTAGAGTAGCATACTGGGTTGGCAGGAAGGAAGAAAGCATTCACAAGACAAAGGAATAATGAAAAGGCTGCTGCTGCTTTTATTATTATTAGCAGCATTATTATTCTTCATCATCATTCTTGACTTTTAGCTGAGCTTTACTCTGCACATAAGAAACCCCCACGATACTCTAGTCTCCTCAAGGTTTTGTTTGGATTAATCCTAGAATGAGCTCCAGCTAGGCTATATATGATAAGATCATCTTGATACACATTTGCAAGAAAAATAGTTTTTTGTCAAAGAGTTCCCATTCTCTTTGGATCTAATTTGAATTTTATAGTTTCTTTAATAAGTATTACAAGCTTTCAATATGATACTCCATAATGAGATTTTTTGTTTTATTTGCTAGTTTCTTATCATCAACTTGCTTTAAATCTAATCTTTCAATTAGCTATTCAATATTGACACCATTTAATTCGTTAAATAAAACTGAATCATTAACTTCATAGTGGTTTTTTTTTAATGAAAGCCCTACTTTATCACAAACTATGATGATGACTGTCATTTATGATGCTTCTTTTTTTTTGATGAATGTGCACATAAAATGTCATGAGTCAAGCCAACAAAATTTTGAAGTTAAAATTTAGATGCATCCTTCTTTGTGCTTGGTCAAATGTACTCTATGTATGTTCACATCCAATTGAGCTACACGTGGTTATGCACTTCTATGGAATACGGGGCACCTTGACCATGCACTAGCCACCACCGCAATAACAATAACACCACCATTAAACATTAGTCCC
The DNA here is from genome assembly GCA_016760335.1 of Gastrodia elata. NCBI lineage: Eukaryota > Viridiplantae > Streptophyta > Magnoliopsida > Asparagales > Orchidaceae > Gastrodia > Gastrodia elata. The sequence continues at coordinate 22,584,132 of CM028684.1, read as the reverse complement.
ACTAAGTGGCGTTGTTTACATGAACCATTTATCTCTATAATGCATGATCAAATAACAACCCTTCCATTTGATTCAGGTATATGAGATCATTCTCAATAGTTTATTGCCATATTCTCTTGGTCTTTTTCTTCCTCCTTTAACAAGGACAAAGCTATTAGCTCATATGTCTTAAAACCACTTACGATGATTTTGCCAAATTTATCCTCAATTGGCATTACTTAGCTTGCTACGAATGAATTCTTTTCTCATCAATTTTTTTCATGTATGCCCACTCATTCATCTTAGCGTCTTTATTTCCACAGCACTATTTACTAGTCTTTTAACTATTCTATAAAACTTTTAATTATCAATTAGCTAAAATAGTGCAATCAATTTAATTAATTTTAGAATAGTTATTGATGTTGCATTTGATCTTTTTTCTTGTCCATTGCCTCAGATATATACCCCTTTAAGTTCTTTTCTATTGCCTTGTTTGTAATTGCTTTTTAACTATTGTATTTAATAAAAAATGAACTAAATATTTTCAGGATATTTGAGAGATTATTTTATTGAAGGCAACCCCTCAAAATATAGATTTGAAGAGGCTGTTCCCATACATCTTTGTGACTGCTTCCCATTGTTTTGCCTGACAAATTCTGTGAAGGCCTTCTTACGAATGCCCCACATTTTGAAATGTCACACTTTCGATCATGAATTTTCTTTTGATGATGATGTGCATCATCCCTGGCTATGCCTGAACCCTCTCACAATGCTAACTAACCCCTTTGTCGACTTGCCATAATGCATCGATTGATGTTTGAACAAAAGCCTGAAAATGACAATAGAATGCCTTCATATAAATTGACATGCCTCATTGCTGGCTCTCTTTCTTGCTAGACAACTCCACTGCCGACAAACCCCGTACTGACACCTTGTCCATGCCAGCCTACCCCATCGTTGGTCAATCTAATGCAATCAAGTTTATTATTCTTTAAATAAAAATACATAATTTTGTATATCTTACAACATAGCAGCAATTAGTTTCTCAAGCCACACTGGCTTCTTAGGGGCAATCATTTTATACAACAACCACTTAGTTTTTTTAAACACAGCTTTCATCAGCTTCTTCTAAACTGTATTTATCTTCAAAGGAGCCTTAATACATAACCAAATGAATTAATCTCAACAAAGGTCCTATTTTAAATGTATAAATCACTATGTTTTATTGGGATTAGCTCAATATTGTTGATGCAATTTCTTAGCCTTTGTTTTTTTAAGTACAATGTGAAATTCTTGATGCGTGAGTAATTTCTTTAGATTATGTTTTTGCTGATGAACGTACTTGAAAGTCAATAAAATAATGATAAAGAAAGTTTCAACAGGTGATGCAGCACAATTATCATTGGTTCGGTCCCGCATTGTGACACGAGCTTCTGCTAAGGAGTTGAATATTTAAAGAATTTATTTTAGTTTATTTTATGGAGTTTTAGGAGTAATTTCATGTAATATTGTTGTATTTTTATTTTCATTAGCATGTGGGTCTATTTTGCTGCATCGGTTCATCGAATGGGTCATATTTTGAGTTTTTGGGTTAATTAGGTTGACCCAATTGTTTATTTTTGTCTTAATTTTATATTTTTATGTATGGGATTGATGATTAATGTTGCCATGTTGCATTGGGTCGTTCACCATCAAGGTTGAGGAGTGGAAGAGTCATTTGGGAATCCAAAGGATGTTGAGGGGTATTATGGTCATTTGATCAAGGGTTGGCCCTAAGGTTTGCAAGGGCTATATATTGTAATGTTTCTAAAAATTTTAATGGTTAATGAATATTTTCTTCTCTGAATTTTGGTTTAAGCTTTTGAGTTTTAATGTGGACAACTAGAACGGCCGGTGGTGTGCACAACTGATGAAGCTTTGAGGTGTGTACAACCTCGAAGGACTAGCGTGTGGATAATCCTGGTAGTTATCCATTGTTTTCTTTTTTTGTTTTGTGATTTTCTAGTGTGTTTCAAAGTGCTCTCTGTTAGCTTCGAAACACATCATATTTCATTCGATTCTGACTCCATTTTGCCATTCAATCGTCCACTTTATGAACATTGTACGAATGTGACGTTTGAACCCTCCACACATCATCTCTCTCAAACCTTTACTAATTCCTTTGAAATCAATACTTACAATTTTCCAACATCCATTCACACAACATTCTAAAATTTCATAAAATTTCGATTTTGTTTGGTTCCCAAAGTGTCGTTAGAAGTCGAACAATGGTTTTGTCGCACACAAACCTCTTTCACCACATCACCCCATCATTTTGGTATTAGAGCCCAATTTCTTGTCCCGACATAGAAGAAAAAGTTGTTTGGGACATCAAAATCTATTTACATAATTTTTTTCGAGTTTGTTCCTTTTCTCTCTTCTGCTCACCGGAAACCTCCGCCGCCGCCGGCTGCCACTGGCAACCTCCGTCCATTCCAGAAACCTCCGCTGCCGCCGCTGGCCGCCGGCAACCTCTTCCATTCCGGAAACCTCTGCCGCCGCCGTTGGCCGCCACCAGCAATCGATTTTCTGGTGTGTTTCAATGGTGCTTGAGTCACGCTATTAGATGTGAAGAAGCTTATTAGTTTGCTACTAGTAAGACGAGTATACACAAGGATAATTGGGATTTTGAAGACAATGGGATAATGTTTTTTTTAAACTCCGACTAGTCATAAGAGTGAGTCAACTTCATAAGAATGAGAACATGATCTAGGGCTCGTTCAAGAAGATAGTTGAAGCGGAGCCCGAGCTTTCTTCGTGAGTTCTCGAGTATTACTCCGTCGCTCAAATAACTCAACAACTTATAGTAACTCGGGAAGATTCCCAATCACTTGCCTAGAAAGAATGTCTTTTCTCTTGAAGCCGACCCAAGCCTGTATATTTAATAAATTCGACAGTATATAGTCATTCGAGATCAAACTCCACGGTAATACTCGAGAGATTCAGGAGGAATGCCAGGTGAGCCACATGTCTCTCTGCGTTATGGGTCCACTGAGTCCGCTCCCAAGTATGCAAGTTTTTACGCAAAGCAGGCATCCTCAATAATGAGACCATTCAACTTGAGCGCTCTGTGCTGGAGGGCCTATCTCAAAAGAAGGGCCGTCCTGATAGGGAGTGGCCTGGTATCGAACACCATAGGCAACCACCAACTAACCATGGTCATCTCGGATAACTCCGGAATAAGCGTCATGCTTGCCATATCTGAATGACACGTCGATGTTGACCTTCAACCAATGGGTCGGGGGAGGACTGTAGGAGTCTGTCCCATCGTATAGACCAGTGTTTACCATAGCAGAAAGTATCAAGCCTGCACACGCTAGAGGAGTAGGGTAGAACTTCCCATGTCTCCTCGCATTCCGGCTCCTCCACGTCTAGTAAAAAGAGTATGCCACAATCTGATTGATGAACTTGAGGCAACAACAAGAGGTGGCCATAGAGATATGCGAAATGAGTTGCTCTCAGGAGGAAAGTGTAGTAGACCAAAGACCACAACTAAAAAAGATCTCGAGTAGCCTAGGAGCTACTGTAGTGGATGGCAAAGTGCTCATTGGCCTTCTCAGCTTCACAACCAAGGCACACCTGAGCGATTGTGTCAGACCTCTTATGTGCAGCCAACAACTGGTTGGAATAGCATCCTTGAAGAATTTCCATATAAAGCATGCCTCTCTTGGACTCAACTGAAACTCCCAAAGAGTACGAAACTCTCATTGCTAGCCTTCTATCTCAGCACAGTAAATTTGACTTGTCAGGCTCTCAGTGAAACTGTCATGCAACCATTGCAGTGAATCTTGCTCCAACTGAGTACGCCTCTGAATGATCGACCATCCCATGTAGAGGATCCGCCAAACAGATGAATCGACTATTTGCATCGTAAAATCATGCTCCAATTGAGACTGTGCTGAGCCACAAGAATGCTCCTCCACAACCTCAAATTGTGGATTCCGAGCCCCCTGTAGACAATGGACGACAAACCTCTTGCTAACGAATGTAGTAGAAGCCTCCACCCTTTGCTCATTTACAAAAGAACTTAAGGAGGATGACCTCAAGACACGATCTTGAATGTACTTGATCTGTAAATGGGCTCCAATAAGGAATAAGAAGACCATCTTTACAAATTAGTTTACTATTACATGCATTGTTATGGTCTTTCTTTGTAGTGAGCAATCATCCCATGTAGTCCATTGAGATAAGAAAAGCGTACAATCCTTATTTAAGGTTACTCACTTTGACATGTACAACTCACGATCTTGAATGTACTTAATCATGCCCTTCACATTGAACCAGAATATGTACCTCCAAAGATGGAGTAGTCTTCTCTGACCCCAAGCGGTCTACAATCTTGAATGACCGGACTTCCCTCATCCACTAGATTCAGTTGCCTTTCTAAAATACATAGTTTGTCATTTTTGGACAGTAGCTTATCATGACATTTGTACTCATTTAAGTTAGAAAGTGTAGGATTGAGTTGACACTTGTTCCAATTCTCTTGTAAGTCTTCAACAATGATATTTTTTATCACACTCCTAAGCCGCGGGGTTTCCCGTTTTCATTAGAGTTGTCATAGTTACCAATGGTCTCGATAGCATGTTTCTCATTCTTGTACTTTATTATTAAGTTTAATTGCTATAGAGAGGACTTCTACTTCATCTGTCGAGCTTGTTGGAGTTTATTTTTGGGTCCTTAAATATTGCAACAAATTGTGATCGAGTGTACAATAATCTTCTTTTCGAGTACATAGTGGCATCAAAGCTTGACGACTTGGTGGAGTGCGAGTAACTTTATATCATAGGTTGGTAACACAGTTGTGTCCCCTGTGACTCTGAGTAATATGCAATTGGTTGTTTGTCTTGCTTTAAAACGACTTTGAATGCATTTCTAGAAGCCATCACTTCTATCTTGAACGACTTTTGTAAGTCAAGCAAGATAAGCACCGGTGCTCGACTAATCTTCTCCTTGTGCTCCGTGAAGTCCTTTTCTTGATCGAGTTCTTGTTAGAATTCTCAGCAGATGTTTATGAGCAGGTAGGGGAAACTATCATGGAGAAGTATTGAATGAATTTTCTAATGTATTGGCAGGCTTTCATAAAGCTTCTAACCTCTGTAGCATTACTTAGCTGCCTTCTACCAAATGAGTGCTTTTGTTTTACTAGGGTTGATCTTGATACTCCCTTCTCTGATCTTAAATCACAAATATAGAAGAGCCTTCCTCAGAGCTTGTCATTTTCTGGATTGAGGTGCAGGTAGTTCACTTGAAGTAGCTCTATCACCATGTCTTTGGTTTTCTTCCTCTAACTTTAATATATGCGAGGATATCATCCTCACATGCCGATACAAACTCATCTGCATTTTATTATTAATCTCATTAAGGTTGTTGGGACATTACACAACCCAAATGGCATCAACATCCATTCGTATAACCCTTGCCTAGCCTAACATAGTGGTAGCCAAATTTTTAGTCATGGTTAGTGAATATTTTTTATATATACATACATATATATATATACATATAAATAGCGTAAGCTTCTTGCGCTATACAATTGCATGCATGATGCAATATTCTGCGTGTTTTTTTAAAAGGTAACGCTGTGCCAAGTCAATTGCAATAGACTCTTATTACACTAATGCCCACCTATGGTGCACAATACATTCTTTTTTATAATGTTATTTCTTGAAATGGTACACTAACTATTGAAAAATGCTCAATTTAGTTCCAGACTTGCTCAAATCGTTCCATGCACTCCTCACATGAATGGTGTTTCTGTAACATCTTTATTTGAACCTTATATTCAAATACTTTACTTTGATTACATATTTTATCTAAATGCTCAACTTCTTATTTAGTAATCATGGAACTATTTTATTATAATTTGCATATATTTCTTTGGTGGTGCTGATGCAGAATTCAACTTGGACAACCTGCAACAGTCAAAGTGGCGGCAAATTTAATTAGGTTATTTTCATATCAGAACAAGGTATATTTCAACCCAAGTTTTTGAATGCGTATCAATATATTATGACAATATATGATTTCTTCACATTATGCCAGCTGGCATGCTAACCTAAATTAATAGTGTTTTATATCGCTTTAAACTTTACATGAATTTTTTCAGAACATGCTGCAAACTGGCCTTATTGTTGGTGGTTGGGATAAATATGAAGGAGGACAGATTTACTCGATTCCTCTTGGAGGAACAATTTTGAAGCAGCCCTTTTGTATTGGAGGTAAGCATTACGCATGAAATTGCTAACTTTTCTAGATGTGGAATTCACCTCTAAGTAAGTATTTGACTGTTTTAGGACTGACAATAGGAAATGAAGCTAGGAGTGTCATTAAAATTTGAAAATATAATAATTATATTTACATATACTCTAAAGGAATGTGCAAAGATATATTTTTATATCCCCTTTAAAAAGTGGCATGAGAATGCAATGATATAAAATCAAAGCCTTTAATGTTATAACAATTCATATCCCAAAGTCACAAGCCTTAAAAATTTCTATCAGTAACATCGTTTCATATTCTTATATTCTAATATAAGTTATTCTTAAATCCACCTTATCATGTCAAATATTTTGTTGTATTTAATCACTACATAAATGAAAATTTAATGCATAATGACATAAAAGTTCGGTCTTATGAACTTTACTATAATTTTTAACTTTGTTTTTATTAAAATTTTCAGTAGTAATTAATTTTTATTGTAATTTACTTGAATTAAAATTTGTGAATTGTCTCAACATGTGTATGATGTTGCAATTAAATTATCAATATAATTATATATTATATTTAGCTTTTATAGTGTAACAATTTATTACTATAAATATAGCTAATTAATTATTGAACATAAAAAGTTAAATGCTAATCTCTCTTTCTTATTTAGAACTTTAGAAGATTTGAAAAGTTAAATTATGAATTTAATATATATGTTTAAAGAGTTGAACTTTGGGCTTCATGATTCTTTGATTTTAATAAAACATTACAAATTCTTAAGAGATGATTTATATATTTAATATTGATTTAAAGCTTATTCATGAGCTTCAATGCTTTAATATAAAATTTAATAAAATTTCTCTTTTATATTTGTGAATTTATAATCAATTTATTCATTATTAAACTCAAATGCCGTGATTGTGGCTTGCAATTCACTTGGAAGACAACTATTCAATTATAAGGCAACTATATATGATAAGCACAAGTTGATTAGATCAATGCAAACTTTTAATTTAAAATAATGTTAACAATGTAAGCCAAAACAAGAAAGAATTCGATTATCTGAACTTTGTGATAAATTGTAATTATATATCAAATATAACGATTACTGCAATCCTAATTAACTTTATTTTTTAAAATTTAATGTTGCATATTGTAATAAATGTTACATGCACTTGCAATAAAACTTTGCAAATAGTTATGTATCCGATTTATATTATTATTGTAATGGTGTTTAATTTATAATTAGTTTTTATTAAATCATGTTAAGTTGCTCTTGGGGGTGAATGGTGTTGTAGCCTACTAGTAGAGACTTTGGATTTGTTATGGGTTCAAATCTAATATGCTACATATTTACTTCTTATTTGAAGCTCACTTTCTATAAAAAAAGTTGCCCATGGGGCATCTCTACAATTTGGCTATTTAATTATATAAATTAGAAAACATTTATATATATTACATAAATTGAATAATTTATATAATTTTTTTTTATAAAATATACTATGTATGAAATCACTAATTTTTTATCTAATCTATTATGTATCGACTAAGTTAATTTATTTTCTATATAAATTTATAAAATTTTTATTTAATAATACATGAATGAATTTAATAAATAAGTAGTATAAATAATATGTGATACTACATTATGTTATCTTAATGCCTAGAATTTGAGATGTTGTGTATTTCCAATTAGTGCTTATTTATCTTCCCTTGTTCTTTAATATTTTAATTGTCTATTCAGCTCTGCCATATTAATATGTTAGCCATATAAATCTATAGAAATACTTTTTATGTTTTGTAGGGTCGGGTTCTAGTTACTTGTATGGTTTTTTTGACCAAGCTTGGAAGGAAGGAATGAGCAAGGATGAAGCTGAGGTAAGTAAATCATTTATTATTCAACATAGTAAACAGATTCTTACCCCACCGCCATCACCGAATCTTGAGTCCCACTATGAAATGTTGGTTACATGCATTTTTGTTTCTATTGTACCCAATTTCTTAGCTGAAGTATAAGAGATTGTTCTTGATAGATTTTTTTTGTATTGTTTATGCTTTTTCTCTTGTAAACAGAAGAAACACTCATTAAGTCCACATTTTTGAACCATTTAATGGGATATAACTAGCTACATCTAATATTTGAACCATTTAAGACCACATTTTTGTGCTTATCCTCAATTGGAGATACTTCAGAGACATTCGATAAAATTGGAATGATACAAAGAATATTAGCATGACCCTTGCGCAAGGACGACACACAAGTTGAGAAATGATCCAATGTTTTACTGTGACGACCATAATCTTAGATTTATAATTCTAATATTGGGGAAGTTATTCGGAGGATCCTTTTGGGGTATTTAAAAAAAGTAAATGAGGTAAAATGAGGTTCATACATGAAATAAATTACATCATACTCTACAACAATACATAAACTTTAATTTTGCAAAATATATAAAATAAATTTCTCAATACATATTTTTTATATAATAAGCTGATTCGGCCGCAGTGACTAATTCCCATCAAGTTGCCCATATTAGGATTCTGTTCCACTATCAGCTCCTGATCTGATACGTGAAATGTGTTAGAGTTTGAATCCCAGTCAAATTAATATGAATACTTGGGTATCACCTTTATATTTGAAATATAAAGTGGTGCACATAAATATAGGTAAGTAAATATAGCCATATTATAATCATTCAAATAACTTGAATATTTTCACCGGGAGACTGGCTTGTTTTAGTAATTATTTCTGAAAAATAGATGTCAAGACATCTAGATAGAATATAGGAGTTTACTTTGGCATGTTTGCAAATTATCAAAGAATTTGTCATAACATATATATTTCATATAAAAATGTTGTTGCTTAAGAATTCGAGATGTCTCTTACATTTCGCTGAAAATATCATTCTACCGAGGCATACGTAGAACAAGAAGTATCTGGGCATGTATGCCTAATTCTATGGTTTATAATCATTTCATCATAGCTTCCTCTAAGATACGGTGTGGTCTCTTTATAACCACCAAGTGGGTCTGCTCAACAAAGTGTTTGTATAGATTCATAAAAAAATCCTCATATTTGGAACCCATATCATAAAAAGTCAGCTTCATATAAGATATGGTAACTTTTCTCAAAGCGAGACAACTTTTAATATGAAAATGAAAATATCTCAAGTCATTAGTATTAAAGAGGCTCAAAGCTTTAATATGATAGCAAATGAGTATTTAAAAAAATAAAACAATGATATTCTCGTATATGTTTGCAAAAGTGTACATTGCTAGCGGGGAACAATATTAAATATAAAGTCATAAACTTGTATCTGATACAATATTGTGATCCTCTGGAGCTTCTATTGGAGTGAGGGCATATACTCTTGCTTGAGCTTGAGGCTTTGAGGTAGTCTCCCTCCGGGCTGCAGGAGATGGGTGCAAGTACATATTTATTTTGTATGATCAGCTGATCATCCACTGTTAGGGTGGCCTTACAATGTTGTATTTGGTGATTAGGGTGATCTCACTTAGAGTAGAGGTTGCCTTGGTGATAGCACTTGTCATAGGGATGTGATAGTTGTCAATTCTTCACTGTCCCTTGCTTAGTGGGCCCAGGTGTTATCTGGAACATTCGTTGATGGGCTAGGGTGAGGCCTCTTGAAAGTACCTTGATTGACAGGGCTCTGGGGTAGCTTTCGTTTCAACCTCTTTGAGGTTATATGATCATTGTGATCAAGCATCTTCGCACTTTCTAGCAGGCCCGCAAAGTTTGTATGCTTGAAAGGAATTAGGCTTCGACGAATGACGTCCTTCTGTTCTTCTTGAAAGAGGCTACATCTTGCGGCTTCCATGTCCACTAATTTAGGTGCTACATCTTGTGGTTTCCTTCAGTCCTTCACTTCCTAGTTGTCAATTCTTCAAAAGTTGGTGGTTTTAGTTTTGAGTATGCTTGCAGGTTCTTGTCCATGGTGGGCACCGTTACTGGCTGGAAAAGAGCATAAGTTGATGCCTTTTTGGCATTCTAGTTCTGTAGTAATTGTGCTAGCAATTCCAATAGTTTATCAGTTGGATTCTCTAATGGCCCTGCTATCATTGGAGCCTTAACTGGGTCTCAGAAGGCATACTGAGGGAGGGTGATCTCTTCAGATCTATCTGAAAGGAAAACTTTAGGGTATTAATTTAAGAAATAGAAAATCATAAGATAAAATTTTTTAGGAAGGAAAATATTATCGAGATCAAATTCTTTTGTACAACGTTCACAGTTGTTGTAAAATTCTACAAGAAATTTTGACTACATCTCCTATTAGGATTAATGGTCTTTTATTTTTGGCATTCCTTTAGCATCTTCTTGGGTGTTGTTGCATTGAACCTACTTTTCATGATTCCAGAGTGGTAGTCGGCTATTTTCCCTTGCCTGTCAAGCAACTGGAAGCAATCATCGCTTGTCGAATGCTTTCCTTTAACTCAGAAAACCTTCATTCAAACTTCTTTTCATTCTTTTGCGTGGAACTTGAAGGTGGAGATGATTTCCTGTACAGTGTGTTGCAGTTTTTGTATTCCCTTTTCATGTTCTTTTGTTGGAGCATGAAAGGCAGAGTTTTAGAAACATGTATTTCAGTTTTCAACCTTCTCTTTTATCATTCGAATTTTTTCCTCTGTGGTAGGGGTACTATCGACACTGTGAGCGTCGAGTTTATTTGAATGTCAAGAGTCAATTTGGGTGGGCTTGACTTTAGAGTAATTTGTAAGATTTTGTTGCTAATCCATCAGAGGAGTCCTGCTCCCCAATTAGTCAGGGTGCTCATTATGGACATGACCCTGTAAGCATATTTTAAACAAAAATCACAAACTTTAGATGAAATTCTGCAAAACCTATGGAAATTGAGGATTGGCTAAAAACGATTAAAAATAAATCATCCATCATGAGTGTCTTGTGGAGTGGCTGTTTTGCTGGCCACCTATCCTTTTGAAGGGAAAGTCGAAAGCCGGTGGGAACTGACACTAGCCACCAGATTTGTAAGAAGTTTTTCAGTATTAGGGTTTGAGCGGATTGGGTGATATAATTTATAACATAAAGGATTCAAAGATTCCTCCATCTGCATGCCTTTCAAGGCCTGGTTAATGTTTCAGCGATCGCATGGCCATTAGAGAATTGAACTGATAAGAGCTATTGGAACTGATATCACATTTACTACATAACCAAAATGCTAGTAAGGCATCAACTTCTGCTCCTCCCCAACCAGTCACAAGGTGCCCACTATGAATGTGACCCTGCAAACATACTTTAAGCTAAAACTGTCGACTTTTGATGGATTGACAAAATTTATGGAAGCCGAGGATTGGCTAAAAAGGCTGAAAATATGTTATACAACATGAAGTGTTTCTTCGAGAAGGCTGTCCAGCTGGCCACCTATCCTTTTGAATGGGAAATCGAAAACTAGTGGGAACTGACCCTAGCCACCAAATTCGTAAGAAGTTATTCTGCATTTTGGTTTGAGCGAATTGGGTGATATATTTTAGCATAAAGGCCTCGACAAATTCCTCCTTCAGTGCGGCCTACTGATACCCTGGTTTAGGCTCAGTGATCGCAAGGCCATTAGAGAATCAAACTGATAAACTACTAGAAATGCTAACACATTTACTACAGTACGAGAATGCTGGCCACCTATACTTTTGTAGAGGAAGTTGAAATTTGTGGGAACTGACACTAGCCACCAAATTCATAAGAAGAGACATAGAGGACATGTTGTGGGAGGTCTTTATGCCAAAATCTATCACAATCCGCTCAAACCATATTGCAGAATACTCCATGTAACTCTATTAAGGGAATCATACCGTGGTCGAATACGGGGACATGCTCACCAGATTTGCTAGGTGCGTCCCTAAATTAGTGAACACAGAAGACTCAAAATGTAGCCGCTTTCAGGTACGACTGAAGGACGCCATTCACTGAACCCTGATTTCTTTTAGGCATACAAACTTTGCGGACCAGCTAGAAAGTTGAAAAGGTTGAAAAGGAAGCTGCCGAGAGCCTTGCTAATCAAGGCACTTTCAAGAAGACTCACCCCAACTCGACAACGAGAGTATTCCAGATAGCACATGGGCCTACCAAGCAAGAGGTGGTGAGGAATTGCCAATTGCCACTTTCCTACAATAAGTGCTATCACTATGGCAACTTCTGCTTTAAGTGCAGTTTCCTTGGTCATTGGATACAACATTGTAAGGACACCAGAACAGTGGAAGGTCAGCTAATTATACAAAATAAACCTTCACTTTTGCTCGCGTCCGCTCCTGCACCCTTGAGGGAGGCTGCCCCAAAGCCTCTGGCCTAAGCGAGAGCTTATGATCTCACTCCAGTAATTATCAGAGGATCATGATGTGGTATTAGGTACAAGGATAACTTTATATTTAATTTTATTACATATATTTTTGCAACCCTATACTAGAATGTTGATGTTTTATATTTAAAATGCTAATTTTCTATTGCATTGAAAATTGAGCTTTTTTAATCCTATTGACTTGAGAAACTATCACCCTCATATTTGAAGCTTGTTTTGCTTTGAGAGAAGTTGTCTTTTATAAAGTTGAATTCTTATGATATGGCTTATGCATGGGAGGGTTCTCTTTAAGAATTTATATAGATACTGTGTTTGGGGAGACTCATTTGGTGGTTATAAGGAGATCATACCATGCTTTGGAGGGGGTTGGTATAGGTTATGATGATTAGGAACTAAAGAATCTGGCAGACATGCCTTGATACCTCTTGCTCTATGCTTGTGTTGGTGGAACGATATTTTTAGCGATACGTAAGATATTTCAAATTCTTAAGCGTTGATATTTTTATATGAAAGTTTATGCTGTGACAGGTCCCTTGAAAATTTGCAAACATGCTAATGTAAGTTTTTATACTCTGTTTAGATGTCTTAATATCTGTTTTGGAGGAATAATTATCAAAATAAGCCAACCACCAAGTGAGACTATTTGAGTTATTTGAATGATTTTGATGTGTCTATATTTTCTTATTTTCATTTATTGTCTTTATGCACACTGCTTTATAGTTGAAATATAAATATGATATTTAAGTACTTAGATTAATCTAACTGAGATATAAATCCCAGCACATTTCATGTGTCAGATCATATGTGGAGCAAAATCTTAAGGAGCAACTTGATGGATGTTAGTCATCATTGTCAAATTTGTTTATTGTATTATATATATAAATACGTATTGAGAACATTATCTTATGTTGGTTGAAATATAAAACTTTATGTATGGATCTGAAATGATGTAATTTTATTTCATATAGGGGTTTTTTGTTATGAGAAAATTTGAGTATACAATAATTTGATGACAACGTAATCTGATTACTTATGTTTGCTTATTTGTAAAATTGTTTTCAGGGAATTTGAATTTTTTATTTAGAATGAAATAATCTGTTGAGTATGGTGCGAATTTATAGGGTATGATGATTCTCGAATCTTTTTTTTTTTTGGCATTATGTTAAAAAATTTGTAAAAAATCACAGAGAAAATGCTTCAAATATGTTCAATCGAAATATGTTCAAATACGTCCACATCTTTTCTGTTTAAAATGCATGATACTAAAAGTAACAATTACATGATACTAAAAGTAATAAATGCATGATAACAAACAAATAATGCTAAAAGATCAGAAACATACACATTGACTAATTTAGCTTGCCTAATATCAAAAGTATCAAGATGTTGTTCTGAAAGCAAAGTGCTTAAAGGGTCTAAAGAGCTGGCCCGAAAGTGGCTTATCTAGGAGCCGAAGAATCACCTGGAAAAGTAAAGATGAGATAAATGTTTGGAAAAAAGCCGAAGAAATTAAACTTTCATATACTTGTATTATAAGATTTCAAATTCTATTGACAACTTATTGCGGCACAACTTCTTAAAAAATTCAAAATTTGAATGAATGCTTTGGGTCTTGTAGCCGTATTAGTGGGGATTTAAAGAGATTTCCTCAAGTCCTGTATTCAGTATTGCATCTAATGTATGACATGAAATAATCAAGCTGATCACATACTAAACTGAAACTAGAGAAAATAATCAACCTCCAAGCTCATAACTCTACCCTTTCCCTAAATATCATTTCATTTGAAATAAAGCTAAGCCACAAAAAGTAAAAAGTAGTATTTGTTTCTTAATGCATGCACATAGCTAGATCAAAAATTGCCAACAAGTAGAGTTTAAAACAAAGGAAATAAATGGGCGGCATGAAAAGCTTGCCTCAGGTACTCTAATAATTTACTGAATTAAGATTGCAAACACTATCTTTCGAATGGAAAAATGTTTTTCCACTTAAGACTCATGCAATTGAAGTGGATCCAAGGGTAGAACAAAGAAACAAAAAAATCATAAAACTAAATACAAACACAAAGATGAGAAAGATGAACACCCTAAGCTTTAGCAAACTAGCTGTAAAGTTCTACAAATCCCACCCAAAAATAGAGGAATTACACCCCAAAATAGATGTATATCTTAAGTGAAGGAACGAAGGAACACAAGTGTCTACGAAGAAACGAAGCCGTTTGCATTTCTTAAGGTGTACATTCGACATTTGGACGAAGGAACCTTCGTCTTTTGCGAGCGAGGACACGTCGAATGAAGACCTTTGCTGTCAAAGGTGTTGAAGGCGAGGACTTTGAGCGAGGACTTCACCTCTTTGGCAATGAAGGTGTTGAAGGCTCCACGCAATTCCAAAAAATAACTGATTCGACCTTAAAATTTTTACCCGTGACTTTATATAGTTGGGTAAAAACTTTACCTTGTAATTTTTTGATACTTTGCTTTTTCTACATGTCAAACACCTGAATTTCTAAATTTTAGGTAAAATTTTTTCTTTACACTGGAATTGCCTCATGCCAAACGACCCTGTATTGAATCTCTTTTTACTTTATTTACCTTGTTTAAATGCCCCAGCATGATCCTACGAATGACATCCATAATATCATAATTATAAGTTTGAGATTAGGGCCTCATGTACTCTAACCTTGCTGTTGATGTATTTGTTTCTCATCTTATCCTTTAATATATGCCCACTCATCCAACTTAGCATCTTCACCTTGTGGTATACTTGTTTTATTTGTATATAGTTGGGTACCATTTTTTGTCATATAAAATACTTGCTCTTACAATTATTTTATTTATAAAACATTCATTTATAAGTTTGTGGGATTTTTTGATTGTACAACACCTTACAAGCAACTTCTATATCATCCAACATGCATAGGCCTTGATAGTCACTTTGCTATCTATTTTGTCATTTTTGTACGATAATATCAAGATATATGAATCACATCAGTTTGTTATTTGCATTGCCATCAATTTGGTCATTATTTTGTATGATAAAATCCAAGTGTTTGACCTCTTACTCTTCTTGATTATATGATTCTCAAATTTTATATCTTTAATATTATAATCTTTATTATCATTAAAACATGCATTTTTATATTTCAATTTGGATATATTTTGACAATCCTTTAAGATTTAATTGTAGTTCTCCAACCACATTTAGTCTTTCAATAAGGAAAAACATCTGTAAACAATATTCATAATACCTCTTTTTAAATGTGCTTGATAATGGCAGTCATAATTAGTGTAAAGGGATTTGATAAACCACGATGTGGTTGAAGACATGTAATTGCTTAATTGTATGTCTTTGATAATTTCATTATGAACAACATAAAATTTCTTACAATATTTTCCAAAGAATTTTTACTCTTTATCATTTATACAAAACAGCACTAAGCCTTAGTTTGCTAAGCTTCGATTCATGAATCCTTTTGTTTTCATTGTGCATGATCAAATAATAACCCCTCTTTAATACTTTATGTCAAAGTATCTCTTAAGATTATATCTATCAATTTTTTTCCATATCATATACTTTTTTTTTAACTGGGCATCAATCAGTTTATTGGTATTATTTACAAATCATTTCAGGCGATTTTCTCTGAGCTTATTTTCAATTGAACCCACTTCATCTTAATATGAACGAACTCATTTTTTATCACATTTTTTCATGCAAATCCGTTCATTCACCTTAGCATCCTTCATCTCCATAACACTTATTATCAATATACTGTGCTTTGTCAGCCAACATATTACCCTATATAATATAATTGATTTGACCACTATTCTAAAAAGATACCTTTTTATTTGAGTGTTGAGATGTTTTTAATTATTGTTGTTCTTGTATATTTGAGTGTAATTTTTTGATCACAAGAATCTTGAAGCATTCTTTTATTTTTATCCAACTAGCTTGGATTTTGTTAAGCTAACACTTTCAATTTCATTATTATTTTGTATGACAATCAAAATATTTGAATCTTTCTCACTTCTTAATACATGATTTTAATTGTTATATCCTTGTTATTATAATGTTTATTATAATTAGATTTGCACTATATATTTTGTTTAGATCTACTATGATTGGATTCTTTAGATTCTAAGATAGTTCTTCACAACACAAATTTTGCTTTAACTCTATCTCTAGATTATAATTTAATTAGCAAATAACATGCAATACCTGTTCTTAAATTTGGTTTGCAAGAACATCCATACTAATGTGAAGAGATGTGAACTAAGAGTAGAATTTTTGCACAACCAATTGAAACATGAAAACCTTTGGACAAACCCCGTTGTGTTTGTACACATTAACACATTCATTATACATGTTTTCAATTATTTCAATATAATCATAACATTAAATCTCAAACGCCTTCTCGGAACTATTATCACTTTCTAAATAAAAATTTTAAATTCTATAAATTTCTCTATCAAATCTTTAAATGTGGCTTTTATTTATCTAGCTAACATAAAACCATATTGTGTGAAATTACTAATATTGTCATAATCTATATTCAGTCACTCCAACCAAAAATGTTAAATTTCTTATTAACTTAATTTTTCTATAACATGCACACTCTTGCACATTGCTTTATGCTTGTAAATATATATGACAATACTCTTTCTCTATTCATATGACATTCTTTTAATCTTCAAAGTTGTATTAATTAAGTTGTTTAGCATGAGGTTCCTTGCTTGCTCATTTTCTTCATATCAATAGGGATGTCATCATATCATATAACTTAACCCTTACCGTTCTTTAAGGCGTTCTAAACCCAAAGTGTGCCTCTTTTTCAGTAATATCTAATTTCTCGTATAAAATTTTAAAACTATGATCTTAGCACACGAATTATTTTTTGGATTCACGATAAGTTAATTTATATTTATTTTTCATTATTCATACATTGAACTACTCTTTATAACAAAAGTTTCTTCACTTTTTTTAAACATCTTGTTTAGCCACCAAGTTTTTTTGTTATTGAAAGTTCTTTCTCTAGATTCTCTAAGCACTTTTAGGCTTCTTTTGAAACTAGCAAATGCCAATCGCATTAAAATAGCTTATCCTTTCATTTTCAATATTAAATATCTTAAACTCTACTGTTAAATATATTTCATTTTATATTTAGTATTTAATAGTCTTAAAACATAGCTTAGATTTATTATTTCTTTTCCGACTCATTATGTCTATATCTAAGACTAATAACCAATGCTTTATTATCACACTTTTTCACGAAATAACTTTACAATCCTTACAATATCACTGGCTGTTTTATTTACAAAAGATAGTCAATTTAAATTTAAAAATTCATTTTTATAAATGATAATGTGCTTCTTTTTCTTAAACAAAGCATTGGTAATCATGAGATCAAAAGCTGAAGCCAACTTTAAAATCATTTTATTTCTTTATAGCCTCATTGAAACCAAAACATTAAAGAATACCACTAAATTCTTTGTCAAAATTTCCAGCTACCCTTTAAGTTTCCTCCAATTAATAAACATTTGTTCTTGAGAAGTTTCTTATACTAACTTTTTGATTCATGTCTAAAGTTATTTGTACTCATCTAATTCTTTTTGAATGGCGTAAACTCTAACATTAATAATAATTACTCAACAAATTACAATCTTTGAAGTCATTCTATTTTCTTTCACTAAACTTTCATTCTATTTTTAAATTTCTTATCTATTATATTACCCATCTCATTTTTATGTTGATTTTGCTAGATTACCAAAGCTTTAAGCACAAGTTATCATTTTTTTGCGTTATCACTTGCACATTTCTTTTCTAAAAGACATTGAATTTTTATTTATCTTTTAATCATAGTATGCACTAACTTTATGAGCCTTTGTTTGAAAGATTGAGTATAAGAATTTTTTCTCATGTTAAAAGAGGAAGAGAAGACAAAAATAACATGTGAATTTTGTGAGGACCCGGTGCCGGGTCAGCGGGAGCAGATCCATCACCGGTTTGTGGTGATGTAAAACAAAAAGTTCTCTAGCCGCAGGATCATATTGAGTGATTTAAGAGACAAATATATAGATATCAAACATAACTCATTTATTAATTAATTCACAAGTCTTGGATACAAAGATTAAAATAAAATAAAAGGTACAAATATTTTGAAAGTGTTAAAAAGAAAGTGAAAAATCAGCAGGAAGCAGTATCAGCACTGCTTGGTTCTTAGCATCTTTCCTCTAGGATGAACTCTTGATCTGGGTACATTTCAAAAGTGCGAGCATTCAAATACCAGTTAGTTGTGAAACTAAGTACTGATAGATGTCATCTTTACAAATGTTAAAATAATAAGCAAAATAATTAATCATTTGATAGGAAATAAAAGCTGTACGAACTTATCCCTGTAAACTTGTTTCAATTGCACTTGAAACTTAGCATAAAAATAATTGCAGTCAGATAAATACTGAATTTTAGCATTTGATATCTTAGGCAAAATATGATTTTGTTGGGCTAGTACAAAATTGAGGAAAATGGGGGTTCATTTTTGTGTTACATATCCCAACTTTCCTCTATACTTGCCCCCTCAAAGGCTTATCAGTATAAGCTTCTTATGACTCCCAATGTCGGACAACCTCGTCCTAGCAGTTGTTTGATCAGACAAAAAGTATAAATCAATATGGAATCCTTGCTTCTCACTTATCCAAACTTGTTCATATATCATTTTATGTGACTTAAAAAAATACTTTTATCAAATTTGTGCGATGCTGAGCAGAGAAGTATATTTAAACAAGAGTAATAAAAGACATTTGGTACCTTGTTCTATAAGTTCAAAAGTTCAACAGTTCGGATGAGTGACAGTTCGCTCAATTTGCATTTAGGTTTTTTTTTTTTATATTTTAAATTAAAATGAAAGTGATATGATATATTTTTCTTTATGAATTTTTAGTTTCTTCTTTTCCATTCTCGCTTTCTTTCATTCTTTTATCTTGATAGAAGACATCATTTCAAGTCTCTAAGGGTAGTAATTATATTTAATATAATGCTATTATTATCATTATGTAATAATAATAATGATAACAATGTATGAAAGAAAGGACAAAGAATGAAAATAATTGTAAAAATCTGCATAAAGTAATAATAATAAGGGAATGAAAATGACAAAATAAAAATATTTGAATTGAAATAATATTCAATTTATAACATTTGTATAATTTTTATTATTAATTAATGAGAATCATATTAATGTGAATGACATAATTTTATCATTATTATTTTTTCATAATAATTATTAAGTATATATAAAAGAACAAGAAATAGCAAAAACTTTTTTACATTCCCTTCTTCTTTTCTTCTCCCTTTTTCTTTCTCTTATACTTCTCCTCTTACCTTTTCCACATGCCTAAGTTGGCGTTGTCGGAAAACGGAGGGAGGCCGAACGGGAGCCGGTAGGAGGTTGCCGGGGCAGCTTGGGCTGGCTGGCCGGGTTGTTGGGTGAGGGAGGAGGGGAGGGAAAGGGCTGAGGGAGGAGAGGGGCTGCTGCTGAGGGCTGAGAGACTGAGGGTGGCTGTCGGCAGGGGAAGGGAGGGCTGGCTGGGCTGCCGTGAGGGGGAGGAGAGGGCTGCTGCTGTGGTATGAGGGAGGGAAGGAGATGGCTGCTGCTGTGGTATGAGGGAGGGAAGGAGAGGGCTGCTGCTGTGGTATGAGGGAGGGAAGGAGAGGGTTGAGGGGGTACAAGTAGAGGGGAGAGGGCTGGTCGGCCATTTGGCCGACCATTCCTGCGCCAAAACGGCGCAGGAAGGCCCTAGGCGCGGAAGTTTCCGCGCCTTAAGGAGTAAGAAATCGGGGAGGGATCGCATAAATAGGGGTGAGGAAGGAAAAAATGGAATTTGTTAAGGAAAATAAATAAATAAATACTTAAACTTAACTTATTCGCATTTTTTCACCGTTTGGCTTCCAAAAATAACGAAACTTGACACCGAGTTGTGTTATAATGTAACGAATACCAACTGGCCAAAATTTTTTGATTTGGACAAATAATTAATTTCTGAAGTTTAAAACTTTAAAAATTAACCACGATCAAACCGGCGCTCAGAATTTGATGAAATTTTTTGAGCAGCCTTTAAATAATATACTTAACATAATGACACTGAAAACGATGAATTCAGACATGTATTTCAATGTTCTCAATTTATTGGATTTAAATAATTTAGAAAAATAAAACTAGAGTTTTTGTTATCCGAATTCTCCCAAACTAGGGCACTTTGATCTAAAAATTATTTCTATCTAATGAAAATTTTGTTTGCCCTAATTTAAAATTCCTTATTTAGGGTCTTGATGTCTGAGGTGGGTTTTGACCTAATTTGAAAAGTAACGATATTGGGTCGTTACAAATATACCATTAGAAAGGATCTTCTCTTTTTAGAACTTAGAGAGGGAGCTTCTATTTGATCATGCACTATGATAACGAAGGATTCATGTAACGACCCCCAGCTAGTCGAATTATGGCTTGGGGGTGGTGTTATATATATATATATATATATATATATATATATATATTGCCAAAACCAAAATTATTGTTAAGTACCATTTAATATCTATGCTATTCTTCTATCATGCTAAATAATTCTTCAATGATAAATAACATTTTTCTTGAGGTATTTGTTTGTATCAACTCTTCTAAATTTTTCAAAAATATTTACTTTGTACTCACATTTAGTAGTTAATTCTATTTGAGTGCATGAGCAATAAATATTAACAATACTCTCACCAATTTTAATATTTAAAGCTATGATTATATCACCCACTATTTAACTTTTACATTAATTTTCAATTTCTTATTGAATATAATACTACCATGATACTATCTTTGTCATTCTTACTCAACACCAAAGATTGAGGCCAAACTATTTATTATATTAGTTTTCACTTACCATCTTCATTTCCTGAACATAAAATCTTTATTTCAGTTTTATTTACTTACTAGCTTTTTTTTTATTTTTGGAAAGATACTAGCTTCTTATATTTGTTTGCTAAAACATTATTATTCTAATTTCTATGTTCATACTAGTGTTTTGGACTATTTTTTTTATCCGCTTCAATTTTTCATTTGGGAACCCTTACTTGCGTAACATTAAACCCAGGTCCGATTGCGGATTCTTTGTGCGATCTTTGCATTCTTTTTTACTGTATTCGGTCACTACAGCACATCACCCCTAGCTTTGTCATATTTTCTCTAAGATTGTCATGATTATTCATTAAGTTTTGTGTTGGTTCTCAACCAACTAATGCAGCCATTTTCCCTTCTCATTCAGGACTTGAACTTGACAAAAAAGCGTTTTCATTTTTACTCCTAAGCTTGAACACCCATCTCCTAAGAAACAATGGGGCATCTTATCTACTGAGCCATCCCATGTGCACAGTAAACAACCTCCTGCCATCATCATATGGAAATAATTGGAAGAATTGGTTGACCATGGACGAGCCAGGCTTCAGGCCTAAGGCTAAGTTCGATAAAGATGAACTGCTTGCCACTTTTCCTTTCTTGTATTTCATTTCAAGGAATTCTTTTTCCTAGCACAAGAAAGTGATGAACTAGCACATTGAGAAAACTGTGGCTTGCGAACTTGTTCTTACTAGTAAAAAGATTTTGGGACTCATAAGATCAGTTTCTCTTCATCACAGGGTTGGAGTTAATAAGTGGTGCTTTCTTTTTTTTCTGTTTGGTTAGCAGTCAGCAATAACTAGAGCCCACAGCAGGTGCTGCAGACCATAGAGAGAGTTTGCGTTTAGTTCGCATGTCATGCACTAGTTGAAATTTTGGTTAGTGGGATAGCAGAAAGCTGAGGGTGATTTTCACGAAAAATGTAGGCACAGTTGGAATTAGCAACGAAAAGGACAGATTTAGCAATACTTAGTATGATCACTCCAACAAAGACCGATATAGCCGTCAGACGAGTCAGATCAAACCGGAGCTCATCAAAGAGACATCTAGCGCTATACGTCTGCTCCATACAGTGATTTCTTTCTTGCATATGTATACTGCATCTATGTTCCACAAAAATGGTACTTAAAATACAATAAAAATTCGGCTTAGCCAATAAGCCAAGAGACCCATCAGGTTGCGCTCGGGAGACATAGTACGCTTCTCTGTCACTTTTTCCTAGTTCTCAATGAAAGTACTATTCACATTTGAGTTCTCACCCCAAGTCAGGAGATATCTTAAGAACAGTTAACAGTGTAGCAGAACCTTGTTTTAAAATAGTAGTTTTGAGCCCAAAGTTAATTTTTCTCTAATACATTTGTTAGCCGGTATCTGCTCATTGTTTATTGGTGTAATTTAACTAACAAATTGTCTAGATGAATGAATTGTATGTGCAAAGAGTGTAGCCGTTGTGTGCCAATCAAAAGCCGTTTCATTTGTGTGAAATTCTTTTAAGAGTGCCTTGCAGGTTTAGTTATATTTAGCTATTACTCAGTGTTTAGCTAATAATTTGAAATGTTGAAACTTAGAAACCGGTTGATATGTAAATAGCCTGAACTGTTTTGCTTTATTGCAGAATTAAAAACTTTTTACTGTTATTTAGTGTACAATACTTAATATAATGTTTGAATTATTATAATTATTATTATTGCTATTGTTTGATAAATGTTCTGATATATGGTTTCTATTAATTTTATGATAGAAATTAGTTGTAAAGGCAGTCTCTCTTGCAATTGCTCGTGATGGTGCCAGTGGAGGTGTTGTTCGTACTGTCACTGTAAGTGCTTTGATAATACAGGAGGCATTACGTTTATGCTGTTCAAAACTTTCCTATATATATATCTTACAACCACCAGCCCAAATTTAAATATCAATAAAGCTACCACTGAAACCCCCTTGTTGCATTAAAATTATGACTATCAAGTGTTCCAAATCATTGCTAATGGATGGGATTTGATATATATGGGTAAGGCTAGGTGGGCCCTTTTTCAATCTCTATTTTATGGGTGTTAAATGTGTAAATTCCAAGTTTTATTTCTAAAGCAGTAATAATCTATTTAGTTTATTATTATTAAACACCTCTTATTCGGCTGCCTGCTTTATTTATAATGTGTTAATGTAGCATTTTCAAGTGAAGCTAAACTCTTATTATATTATTCAAACCATTACAAGTTTCACTTAGCAGTGTCTTTTGTAGAGCGGAGAAAATTGCTTTCCCAAGCTTAACTATGAACAAGCATAAATTGAATTTATGCCATTTCAAAATTGGCCTAACAAACCCTAAATTTGGAATATAAGCTCCTTTTCTCTTTCACTCCAAAAAATGAAGATAATAACATAAAATATGCAACTTAGATTTTGCTAATGTGCATTATACTGAATGTATGAATAGACTGAATAGTCTATTCAACTTTTATTAACAAATTATTAATGAGAACGAGAAATGTAATGAATAATTTATCATAAAAAGAATTATATAAAATACTATAAGGATTTTTTTTTTTTGACAAACAACGTGCCCATCATATTGGAGCTAAATCTAGATACAAGGAGATATGGAACATTAGAACCACAAGATCGCATGATTTGCACGGATTAGGTTATTTTCATAGATGCTCTTTGCAATGGGTTGACACTTAATTTTGCACAATGTAGGCATTTTTTTTGTGTGAACAGCCCCATTTAATTAAGGCATTTTCTTTTAATATGGGTTCTATATACCCAATATTTATAAAAGGGGAATTGAAGTGCCTACACGCTTAATATGCTCGAACCATCTAAAAGATGACATTCTCTAATCTTTTCTAGCCTTGCTATGAATGAACTCGTTTCTCATTTTATTTTTATGAGAATACCCACTCATTCAATTCCCCATCCTTATTTTTGCAACACTTATTTAATCATAAGTTTTTTCTTTGTTGGCCAACATTCAACACCATATAACATAGTCTGGCCATATATATATATATAAATTTATGATGTTCTCTTTTTAAATTTCTCCATCAAACCTCTTATAAAATGTAGGCCTTCAATGAAAAATCTACCAAGCATGAAATTAAAATGATTTTGTGAAATATACACATCCTTTTGTAATGTGTATTTAATCACTTTATCATAAAGTCTTAATATATGACTCGTTAACTTTTTCCTCTTATAATTTTCATAGACTTGGCATTATCTTTATTCTTATAAATATAAATAATAATACTTTTTTTCTTTTATCTGACATCCTTTTAGTCTTCAAAATAATATTTTATAGCTGAAAAATATTTCCTCCCAAAATTTCACACATCAATAAGGGGGTCTTCCGATATAATCATTTTTCTACTCTTCATCCTCTTTAAATTATTCATAATCTTAGTTTTACTATTATTTTGAAGAACTGCAATTGATCCTATTTTTATAATTATTAAATTCACTTATTTTAAGTTAAGAAATGCAAAGATGCTACAAAACATTTCCCCAAGCAAGCAAGTAAAAAGATTAGAGTTAGAAAGTAGGGAAATGAACAGATAAACTTGATGGCCATATGTGCACTAGTGTAGTGCACCAAATTCTCATTAAATCGTTTTCTATTGTAGCTTGGGGCTAGATTTGTAGTTGAGTCTAGTCATGTTCGAGCCAAACCAAGCTTGAGCTCAATGATAACCCAATGAACCAGACTTTATTAGATTGGTGCTTTAATTAACTTTTCCTGGTTTAAATTATTTTGTTTCTATTATTACATTTTATCATAAACAAGTAGAGCTCACTTGAGGCTGTAACTTGGGGAACTCTAGCATGACTTTCTCAAGAGTTAAGGGTTGTTTGGAATGGCTCTCTCCCTACTCTCAATGCAAAGTTATCCCATTTGATCATCTGGTTAAATAAAAAAAAAAATTTACATGAAATTTCTTAACATGTTTAAGCGTTATGCATGCAATTATCGCATTAACATGTTTAAGCGTTTGCAGATCGATTCTTCAGGAGTCCAGAGAAACTTGTATGCTGGGGATTCCCTTCCTCTGTGGTATGACGAACTGGAGCCCAGGAACTCACTGCTTGATATTCTCTCAGCAGCCGGCCCTGAACCTATGAGCATCTAAATTGTATGTCTGATCTCTCAAATGTTTAGAAATACTGAAAATAATTCTCAGGCATCTCGTTATTCTATCCCCTAAATCATTGCTCTAGCTTTGTTTTATTTTTCTTAACACATGTTATATACATACTGATGTTATATATATTTTCTCTACTCTGTTTAATTAAAATTAAAATTTTTGACAGATATTCCAATCCCTAATTTCGTTTTATGTTTTAATTTTTGCATAAATAAAATGTTCTTTGTGAAGGGTATCAATTTCATGTATGTGAACTTTAAATGGATATTGTATAGTATTTCAGGGCATATGTGCAATATTGATTATTAGCACGCATTTCAGGATATGGTTTTTAATGTTTTAAAATTATTGAAAAACAAAAGTATTTAACTAACTTAAATATTTGGTTGAAAATCAGCCTATGAAAGAAAATCCTAAAGTGGATAGACTCCTTTGATCCATCCATCATGTGAACCTCTTCGACTATTCCTGTTTGGATCAAAAATTTGGATTGGAAATAAATGATCGGGATATTTTTGAAATTCTTTTGATATATTGCTTGCTTGATTGTTGGACGCCATGAATAGAACTGCTAGAAGTTAACTGCTTTGAAGTTATTTCGACAATCCTTGTCGAGGGTGATTGCGTGCTCGTTGCTGTAGGTGTTAGTGATCTTCAGGCAACATTGGTGGCTCAACAGGCTGAAACAGAGCATACAGAGGAAAATAAGGATGAATCTCTTGAGAGTATTGATGCCCCAATAAGTCATGCACCGATTGGGGTGCAGGGTAGGATCGAGCCAGGCGGATAGGCTTGTTCGAGACTGTTAGTATTGTTGAATCTCAGTATGGGCAGGGGATAGATGTTGTTGATAAACTTTGAATGCTTATGCGAAAAAGGGCCGGGGCTTGCTCCCTTGCTGCTAGATTCTTTCGGTGATGGAGGGGAGATTGTAGGTTAAGCGGCTTTCTCCACACTAACACTTTAGGAATGTCTTTTAAAATTTCCTGAGATATAGAGAAGAAGGTCTGATGGAATATTTGATGAGGAGGATGAGACCACCCCCTCGGAACGCATCAATTTTCCGATGGAATTCCGATGTTTTGAGTAGAAGATTCGTCAACCCGCCATATGTGAGGAATTCGTCTAACTTGAATCCTCGCGCTCTATTTATATATATTAAGATTGGAGAAATTGAGTGTCAAAATATTTAACATTATAATATTTTTGCTGCCCAAAAAGAAGCAAAACAAAATATGTAATAATTTGAAGTAAATTATTTTTTCATATTTGTTTAATTTTAGATTAGTTTAAATCAGCTTTTGTATTAAAAGATATTTATTTTTCAGCTTCATTTAGGTAATGCAAATCTATTAGGAATTACAAATATTTCGGTTTATAATTATTTATTAATTAATAATTACTAGTTATTAATTAAGTTTATTTAATAATTATTATTTATCAACAATAGTGAGTTTTAATTAATAGTTATAATTGATTGTAAGGGTAAGCTTCATTTCAACAGTTAAATTAAATTATGATAATTTGGTAACTAAATTATGTTTTAGCTTAACATTATTGAGAATCTTATGCTTGAAACAAAACGTGCTTTTAGAGTCTTTGTTTTGCCTCAAATTTTGCTCCTACAAGAGATGTATATATTTTTAAATATATTTTAAAATTTATTCAAAATATTACAAAAAGTTTAAGAGAATAATTAGGTTCTTTTTAAAGTGTATTAGTTAAATTATAAAAATATAATTATCCATTGCATAGCATTTAGATTATTAGTAAGTTTTAAATTGAATAAAGACAATACTCTTATAATATTTCCTTGATGGCATGTGATAATTTGACCTGAAAATTTAAACTCTGCTTGAATTCGAGATATTTTGACTTGACTCTAAATTTTTTGAGTCGATTTCGAGTCATACGTTTTGACTCAAACCATATTTAAAATGACGAACTCGACTCGAACTTGAACAAATTTGAGTCTGACTAATTTGACTCGAAGCCAGCCTTAACCAGTTGTCCTTAGTCACCTCACTATTTTATATTATTATTGACAATGACACATTAACATGCAATGTTTATATTTGATTAATAAATTTTTTGGAGGTTATTATGATAGTAATTAAGACTAATTATCACTAATTCAATCCTAAAGTAATTAGCATTTAATTAACAAGATAAAATTCAAAAAATAAATTTAACTTTATCATTTGATACTAAACATTCAAGTGAGCCTTTGGAAACTAACACACCATTTAGGTTAAGTAATTCACTAATTAAACCTTAATCATGCATTTTAGTGATTAAGGCAAAATTAAGAAAATTAATTACCGAAAATTAAATCAAACAATGGAAATAAATTCTACATGCCATAATGAGCAACTAGAGACTCTAAACAAAGTATTTGAATAAGTAAATTTGCTACTAATCATGTCAATTGAATAAGAAATGAATTTCATATTTAAAATCACCTTTACATTTACATAATGCATGATTTTACTAAAACAAAGCATTTGGATAGTATATTTTTACCTTACTAAGGTTTTGGAGTTGGCAGAATACAAAAAAATTATGAAGTTGTGCAAATATGGGCGCTGCAGTGCACTACGACGCGCTTCTGCATGCCACGACACTACGACGTGCCTCCGGAAGCTACGACGTAGTGACACTAAATGTAAAGGTGATTTTAAATTTGAAATTCATGCATGAGAACCAGGCGCTATGGTGCGCGGCGGCGTGCTACGGTGCACTGCAGCGCGCTACGCGCAAAAAGTCGTGAGACTCGAGCACTGCGGCACGCTGCAGTGCCCCTTAGCCGAGATCCAGGAGCTACGACGCTCCTCGACACCAGACATCCCGAGACTCAGGCACTGCGGCACGCTGTAGCGCCCATCGGTCATTTTGCCTGAACGAAAGGCAGGAGGTCACCCCTAGGACCTTCAAGTACTTCTGATTATGGCACCTCAAGGGTGGTGTCATATACCGATGAAAAGTTGGTACCAAAATCAACACGATAGAACCACTCTAATGCCCTAAGTCCGGGTTTATAGAAATCATACTACTTGAAACTATTTTCTAATGGACGCATCGAGCTTCAATCGGGAATCATTATGCCATGCTACGTCTAATCAAAACACCATTTCACCAAGACATTGATTAAATCAACGGGAAGATGGGTACCTTAGCTTGCGAGGGAGAGTTCCAGTTAGGGTTCTTCAGGAGCTCGGGAGGAAGAAGCTTCCTTAGCTGCCTGCAAAATTGAGAGAGTGGAGGCCAAGGAAGCTATATAAGGGAGAAGGAAGCATGGGCTCAGCACGGGGGCAGGAGCTGTGTGATGACCCACTTAAGTAGTAATAAGTGAAACTCTTAAACATCGAGGTGCCTTTTCAGATAACGGTGGAGTTCCTGATAAGAACTTCAAAGTTAAGTGTGCTCAGGTGGGAGCACTCCCAAGATGGGTGACCTACTGGGAAGTTATCTTCTGAGGGCAAAATCGTGAGGCCTTTTTGGCCAAAGCGGACAATACCTTGGTGCTTAAGAGTTTGGGCTGTTACAAATGGTATCAGAGCAAACCATAGGGTGTCAGATAGGAGCTAAGTGCCATACAGGGCAAAGTACCACTTCATGTGAGCAGCCTCTTGAACTCATGATGGTTAAGGTGCTACATGGTTGTGGGTACCTCTTGTACCTATAGGGGTCACCTCTAGTCCTATCTACCCAATGGATGGTTCTTGGATCTGTGTGTGGATACTGACGAGGACGTCAGTTACTTAAGTTGGGGAGATTGTGATGACTCACTTAAGTAGTAATAAGTGAAACTCTTAAACATCGAGGCGCCTTTTTAGATAACGGTGGAGTTCCTGATAAGAACTCCAAAGTTAAGAGTGCTCAGGTGAGAGCACTCCCAGGATAGGTGACCTATTGGGAAGTTATCTTCTGAGGGCAAAATCGTGAGGCATTTCTGGCCAAAGCGGACAATACCTTTGTGCTTAAGAGTTTGGGCTGTTACAAGCTGTGCGACGAAGCCATGCCACACATGCCTGCTTGCGTGAGGGAGAGAATTCCGTACCCGGGAAAGGAGGGATAAGGTAGGTGGGTCCTAGCGTAGGGAAGAAGGAAAAATTAAAATTAATATTTTTTTTCTGATTTTTAATTAACACATTTTAGTAATTAAAATTAGATGAGTAAACGAGCTTCGAAAAATTCCAAAAATTTACTCATAGTTAATTTTGGGGTAAGGAACTCAATGGAGAAGTTAAATTTTAATTTTGAGATCAATTTAATTATTTTAATTTTTGGGGTATTTACAATTTATTAAAATACTTAATAAAATCCAATAACGTCCAAAAATTTTCAAAACATCACCTCTACCTAATTTGGGGGTGAGAATTTCAATGAAAAAGTTGGATTTTCGATATGGAGTTAAAATAATTATCTCAATTTTTTAATTAATTAATTATATTTAAATAATTAGAATAATCGATTGAGCTCCAAATCACTCTAAATTTTCAGTATTTGGTTCCAATGGCTAGATGAACATAATGTAATGAAATTTAAAGAGGTGATTAAGTTCAAATAAACATGGGTTACAACCTAGGGTTGTTACAAGCATGCCTTGGCGTCTGGCTACTCGAGGCTTGGGCGCTGCGACGCGCCCCAGTGCCTGACGGATTTCAGCTCCGGTTCAGGTTTCGCCCTAAGCTATTTGGAGGATATTTTGGATCATTTGGGGTTTGAAATTGAGTTGGGTACTTAAGGAAAACATATGGAGGAGTTTCCTATGCTATTGCAAAGGTTAGCATTTTAGTTTGAAAGGGCTTTGGCTACTGTGAGGGGTAATTCCAATGAGAAACCCTAAGCGAGAGCTGTTGTACAAGGGAGCTCTTGCATGTTGGAGAAGACGCTACATGTAGTGGCAGCTACTCCTCCCCTTCATTATAGAGTAAGAGCTAGTGTTCATTGTTGCAACAACTCATAGTTATTACCCAAGTCAATCAGAACTTAACTAGGCCCTGATCTTGATTCTAGTAGTCTTAATGTGTCATTAAGAGAAATTACTGAAGTTTTGATTCAAATTAGGAGTTGTATGAACCAAACCCTAATTCTAAAAAATTTGGATAATTTGGAAAATGATCTAACTAAATTGACATCGAATCGAAAATCTGACTTTGTCATTGCACTAATCACCCATGAATTAGCAAGGGGTAAAGTTTTAGAACTTGTTGGAATTTCCCCAAATATTTTAATATATTTAAAATACTTTGAAAAGTAAGATAATTAAATTGATATCTGATTGAAAATCTGACTCTGCTGTTGCGTTCCTCATCCCATAATTAGCTAAGGATAAAACTTTGGAAATTTTTGAAAGTTATCAATTTTTTTTGAATATTTTAATACATTTAGATAATCAGAAAAATAAAAAAAAATTAAATTGATATTGAATCAAAATTCGTCTTCGTCGTTGCATTCCCCACCCTCAAATTAGTTTGGGCGAAATTTTGAGATTTCGAAGCTCATTTAATTATTTAATTTTGAATGATTAAAATTATATTTAATAATTAATTATTAATTATTAAAAAAAATTTGCTTTTGCATCTTCACGCGGCAGGAATTCGCGTGCAAGTGGCAAAGCCACAGTTTAAGCCCTGGAAAACTTTTATTTTTAATCTTATTTAGATCTCAATTTGCGTTAACATCATTTAGATTTATCATAGAGCAGAGAAGCATCTTCATTTTCTTCCTCCAAGCTTCAAAATAAACTATAAAGGTACCCTTTATTTTTCCTTAAGGCCAAATTAGGGCTCTTAATTTCTTAAGTTATAAGTAAAATTAGGATCGTATTTGGTATCAATTGAAAGGTCTTGAAGGGACCTTTATATTGGTATATAGCACACCTCGCGAGGAGCTCTTTATAGTGAGAATTTGGAGGCTAAAGTTTCACGTTTTCGAGTTACGCGATTTACTGTAGCTACAATAAATTTTTGAATTTGTTTATTTAATTTTTGCTTATTTAATCGATTATATATCTTCAAAACCTCATAACTTTATAATTTTAATTATAAACATAATGATATAATATACTATTTTGAACAGAAAAATGCAAAGATTAATATTTTGTCATTAGTTTTTCAGTTTGATAATTAATTTTCTTAATTATCTTTAAACTAATTAACCCTTAATCCAAAAATTTAATAAATCCTCAACTTAGCCATTTAAGCTCCAAATCTTACAATTCAATATATTATTTTGATGAAGAGAATGTGTAGAACACTATTCTGAAAGAAAATTTTAGTTTATGTGATTATATTTCTTAATTTTGCCTAATTACTCAAAAACTAGATTAGTAAAAATTAAGCTCATTAATTATCCAAATTTATTATTTCAAGTTGCGATATCTTCTAGTGTAGTGTAGAACATAGTGGTAAAGTTAATTTTTTAATTTAGTAATTAGTTTCACTAATCATCCTAAACCTTAATTATGGCATAAGTTATTCAAATAGGGTCCAAATTGAGCAAACTTAGTTTCATTATGATCAGTGTGCCATAGAGAAACCACAACCACTAAATTTGTGCAATTCAGACACCAAATGAAGAAGTTAGATTTTTGTACCCATTCATAAACTTTCTTAATTACACTTTTATACCATAGACCTTGTTTTAACTATAACTTGGTCAGTTGAGCTCATAATTTAGTATATTTGGATTCTATGAAATCCTTAGGCAATAAATAATATAATTATAATAAAGTTTTCAAATTTCCTTAAGTAAAATTATTAATCAATCTTTAATGAGCTTAAACCCTAATATAAGCTCATTAGCTTTAATCATTGGCCAATTGGGTATTCTTAGTATCTATCTCTATATTAGAAAGTAAGAAACTATTTGTCATTAATAAAATTTAATTTGGAGCCCTAATTATAAAAGTTGCATTTTTTGACCCTTAAGTAGGGGAATTTTGGTCATTTTGCTTGAGTTTTGATTTAAGTGTCCTTAAGTCATAGAAATGATTATTGCCCTTAAAATCAATAAAATAAAGACTTAAGAATCAAATATAAATCTTATGGTGCATGATAATGTGATTTATTATCTTTATCAAACCTTATATTCTTTTGATTTTTTATTAATTAAGAGGATTAGCATAATTTAACTTGTATTAAAGCATTAAAATATGCTTAATTTTCAAATGATCCATTCTTAATAATATATTGATTCTATCCTATGACTTAATTATTTAATCAAACTTAGGAGCTTAATGATTTAATTTGATAATCTTTCATTAATTAAGAGATTAATTTCTTAAACTTTTTGTATGATTGTACTTCAATTTGAATTCAACTTAGGTTGGAAATCTATATGTTGTGATTGAAAGCTTTAAGCCTCTTAATGTTTTATTAGATTTTATAATTTTAGTATTTTATACCTCAAATTATGAAAATCTTGAGGTAGGAGTTATTTTATTGAATACACATTGAGGTAGTCATTTATATAAACATCTTGAACCATAGATAGTTAAGCTTTTATCTTGTGGTAATAATAACCTAATGAACTTTAGATTGAGCTTAAATGAGGTAGTTCACCAAATTAGAGTGACTTCCATGTCTCAACCTTGAAACCCCATTGTGTAGTACCTCCAATGAAGAATAGATTTATTAGTTTGAATTTCTTTATATTATAAATAGTTAGTATAGAATGATAACAGTAGTATTTATCATGTAGAGGCCATAATGTATATCCGTAAAGCTGATTTGATTCAGTAAGGATATGAAATTAGTTGATTTATCTTGAATATAATTTTATATTTGAATCTTGTCTTAGATAAATCTATAATAATATCAAGATAAATTTCTCAGTTCTATAAAGTGTGTTATAAGTGAGGGATTGAACAACTTAATTTGAGAGAATAAACTGTAAAAGAGTGTCGTCCCCTTATCTTTGTGCGCATCAATAAGTGCAATTAAAAAAACTAAGTATTTCAAGTTACCTTTCTTAGGACACTTTAAGCTATGTTCATAAGTAGGGGATTAAATATCTTAATTTGAGAGAATAAACTGTAAAACAGTATTGTCCTTTTATCTTTGTGTGCATCGATAAGTTCAGTTAAACCAATTAAGTATTTCAAGTTACCCTTCTTAAAAATATATTATTTATATATATGTACCCCCAACATGTGATAACTTAAGAAAGTCATAAGATTAAGTTGCTTTGAGAGTATTTTTGCTTAAACTGCAAGAGCATAAGCATAAGTATTAAGAATCATTTGTAAATTATGTGATGTAGCATACATCAAGAGAGAAATTATGAGATGCAGCAAGCATCAAGATATCATAATTCATAATGGGATGTGTGCGGGAATATGTAATGCTCCATCATATCGCCACACACTATTTGAGTTAGTTTAAGGAATAACAATTGATGGTGGAATGGTGCGTTACTCAAGAAGGGATACTGAACCTCCCTGAATACATCTGCTGGGTACAAGAACTGTTGAGTCTCAACCTCGAGAGAAGAGGGCTGAGTACTAATCCTTAAGATAAGTATAGTATCCTTATCTTAAGTATTAGATAGAGTACTCATGTATTTTGGATTATGAATAAAGGTAAGATCCAAGTTACATAAATACTTATATTTTATGTATATTATGATCACATCATAATACTAAGTATAAATAAAAATAAATACAGATTGTAAAAGCTAAAGCATATATCCAAAAACATTCATCACAAAAGCTAAGTAAAACATTTATCTCAGAAAAAAGAAAAGAAAATATATCCAGAGTTATTACAACTGAATACTAAATATAAATACAGAGAATAGCCTATATACCGATATGCAGAAACAAATGCGAAAAAGAAAGGCTTATGGAGAGTTTTCTAATGCTCCACGAACTTGTCCTAGATTTCTTGTGAAGGCTCCTGATCTGGCTCCACAAGCTGCTCTGGATCTAGCAAATTGTCGGATCCCAAAAATACAACATGTTAGATAATAAGTTTAATATATCAAAAGATACTATAATAGTTATAATTATAAATTATTTAGCATTTAAATAATTTAAGTAAAATTATAAAAAAGATAGTAAAATAGCTCAAAGCTAAAAAATAGTATAAATATGAAAGTAAGGTAAAGTTGAAACTGTAACTAAATACTGAAATATAGAAAAAACAGTAAACAATCTGAAATTGAACAAATGATTATTTAAAAATGTGCTGTATGCCACTGGATTCATAATTATGCATCTGAATATGCCATAGAACTGTATGCCACTGACTTGGTGTCACATGACACTCCACAGATCCTAGGTGAGCTCATTCACTCTGCTAACATAGTCCTTAGGTGTGGTGGCCCAGCCCCACTGTGGTCCTGTTAACTCTAAAATTAACATGATTATAGTGAGGTGATAACCAAATGACAATGTCCTTATTTATAATTAGGTACTCATCCTAATCTATCATAATCAAAGACTTTGCCATTTCAAAGTATTTTTTTTTTCACTAAATGAAAGGTACATGAAAATAGAGTGTGGAAGCAAAATAGTAAACATCTATTCATTACAATATAAGAATCCAGACATTTAACTCAGAATAAGTAAAATATAACATGTATTATTACAACATGATTTAACAGTTTAACATAAAATAAACATATAGATCACTCATCCTCACAATGCAGATAAGAAAGCAAATAAAAAAAACTAAGAGTCTTCAGCCACGTGATCCTCCTCCAAAGGCAAGTCTCTAGATTGTTCCACAACTTCAAACAACTCTGAATCTATCATTATCAATTTCATAATGATAGGGCCCTAACCAACAAAAGAAAAATCTTAATTAGACAAAATATCTAAGTACTTCTTAGGCTGAAATATTATTAATTAATTTAGATATCACCATAAACTTAACAACTAAGCAACAGTACATAGAAGCAAGAAATCATAAGAAAGGAACAAAAAGCTATAAATAGTAAGTTTATAACTTAACAAAGTGGAAGTAAGCACATACCTTTAAAATTTGCTACAATAAGGTTAGGCATATTATAAAGAATAATTCTAATAATTAAAAGGAAAACTCATCCTAAATATATTTATGAACAAATGAAACTTATGCTAATTAATGTAACTTAATTGAATCATAAAAATACAATTAAAATAATTCAAATTACTTCTAGCATTCTATATAAATGTAAGTAAGGCTAATCATTCTAAAGATGTGAAAGTACAACTCACATCCTAAAGAATTAATTATAACATCCTAAATGTAATAATTCTAGTATTCTAAATGTACATAAAAGTAAACTAGCATCCTACATATGATCAATCATACATGTTTAACATTCTAAAATTATCATTCTAACATGTTATGAAAATACACAAACTAAGAAAGATGATATATAAGTACACTGAAATAATTTATAAAACAATAATTAAGGAAAAATGCCAACTATAGTAAGATGATATGAATTAATAAAACTGAAAAATGCTATGGCTATCAAGCCACATAAACTGAAAATATGCAAGAAGTGCACCTAAAGTTAGTACCGCCATATCAGAATCTAAACTAATGAAGTTATGTGGGCAAAGGATCCATTGATGCCACATCCCAGATCAGCCAGGATGGGATAGATCACCGACCTGGTAAGTTGTAGCACTAGTGACAGTCCCAGAATGAACAGACTGAAAATGCATACTACTTAGGCTACACTCTACTTAATCAAAAATCATTAAAACCAAAGCACCGATAAAAATAAATGCTAATGTTATTTATGTAAGTCAAATTTGACATGAGATACTCATCAAATATCTTATGTTCAACACATATGTCCAAGGTAAGAAGCTCAATTTCAAGAAAAAGCAAAGCATTAATGTTTAAAGTGAGCAAGAGACTCTACTAAGACACAAGTGATATTCATTATTGTCTAATTATTCATTATATCTATTCTAAGTTACATAAGATTAGAATCATTAATTCTTACGTCATTTGTAACTTAGATTCACAGCCTTATAGATTGAAAAATAATTAGGACTAGCTATGTCCTAATTATAAAAAAGTCAACGTCGACTACAAGTCTAAACAAATAAATCAATCGACCTATGTTGATAATTTAAGCAACCCAAACCATCTTGATTAGCCAAATCAAGATGAAATGATTAAGAATTAAACTTCAAATATTGAGATTTAATCACTTAATCCAAAGGTGGTCCTAGAGGACTAAATTAAAAACCCAATCTTACAAATTAAAATTAAGGTAAATTCTATTAAGTAAAGTCACACTTAATAGGATGGATCTCTATTCTTAAGTATAAAGTTAAAAGATCAAATAATCATTAATAAACTATAAAAAATCTATAAACTATCAAAATCAAGGCTTCACATATTGAGTAACCCAATATACTCAATAGATGAAATCTAACCTAAGTACTTGTCCTAATTCTTAAGGAAAATCTTAAGGGACTAAGATGAACACTTAAGTTCCATTCCT
Source organism: Gastrodia elata (assembly GCA_016760335.1). Lineage (NCBI taxonomy): Eukaryota > Viridiplantae > Streptophyta > Magnoliopsida > Asparagales > Orchidaceae > Gastrodia > Gastrodia elata. Next base: position 22,547,052 of record CM028684.1, on the reverse strand, counting down.
AACTAATGTTATAAGAAAGATTGAGGATGGATTAAGAAGGTTTAAAAAAAAGGTATGATGTGAGATGAATCTCACATCATGCTATTAATTATCTACTTTGAATTTCCTTAAGGAAGAAATTAGGGTTTTTAATTTAAAACTTAATTTATAGCTTAAATTAATAGAATTATATTTAGAGTTACTTTATTTACTAATTTTAATGATTATAATATTAAACTAAGGCTTAAAAGCACTTAACCCTAAATTTGGGCAAAATAACCATTTTGCCCCTCCTTAAGGGTTCAAAAATCTACTTTTTGATTTAAAACTTTAAAGTAGAAATTTTCAGTGACTAATAATTACTTATTATGTAACATGAAGATATATAGCAAGTCCATCAAGTTTGGATAATTATTAAGCCTTATGAGCTCAATTTAAGAAAATTGACTCATAAGGGCAAATTAATAATTCTACTTAATGGAATCTAAATTTTTTGTGAGTTTATTAAAGCTTACTGTCTAAGAGAGAACCTAAAATTTCTAAATTCTGATATGTATTGGCTAAGCTATAGCTAAAATAAATTTAAGGTTCTAAAATGTAATTTAGGATTACTTAAGAGGGGTCAAAAACCTAACTTTTCCAATTAAAGTCCAAATTCAATAAACTCAGTGGATATAGCTTTATTATAACACACTAAGTACTTTAACTAGGAGTAGACCTAAATTGAACCTCATTTGGTCAAGTTATGACCTAATTAGGGTTTAGAGTGATTTGTGAAATTAATCACAGAATCACTAAACCAACCACACTACTAGGTTCTATTCTACTCTAAGAGTTATCAAAAACTAAACTCACTCAATTTGGATTACTAAATTTGCTAATCTTTATTAATTAAGTTTTAGGGTGATTAGAGTTGATTAAGAGATCTAACCATTAAAACTTAAATATTTTTACAGTTTACTATTTATTAGATATTTTTGATCAAAATAATATATTGGAAGACCTAACATAGAGCTCAATTGACCAAGTTATGGTCAATGGAAGTTCTAGGGTTAATTTGGGTAATTATGGTTAGGTCATAAAAGTGATTAAGCAAACCTAATCCAAATAAAGAAATGAATACTATCAAATTAATTTAGAGGTTTTCCTAATCACTTTAAGACCCATATTGACTATATTTGGATTAGTGTGTAAAAAGTTATGAGCCATAGAAGATTAGGGTTGGGTCCTAAAAGTGATTAGGCTAATTATACTTTAAACAGAAAAGTTAATACTACTAGAATATTCATAAGGATCTCCTGATTAAAATGAGACCCATATTAAATATGTTTGGATGAGTGTGTGCAAAGTTATGATAGTTTGAATATTAGGGGCAATTAAGTTATTAAGTAGGGTCCTAAATGTCACTATATGAAATATAGTTTCTAAGGAAATTTTGACAGTACCATAATAATCCTTATTTTCTACTGATCAAAATGACATATATCTTTGATATATTTGGACTTATAGTTTGATAATTACAAATAATCAAAGATTTGCAATTAATTTATTAACTTAATTTAATTAGATTTATTTTATTTAGGTTAATTGGCATGGGTCCCACCAATGGCTACGACAGAAATGGCTGTCCCATGTAAGCCTTTGGCGGCAGAAGTGGGCCCCAGCTGTTGAAGATATTGGGTGGTGACGTGCGGGCAATTGGAATTAATCAATTCAAAAATTCAAATGAAAGAATTGAAATAGGAATTAGAGAGTACCTGATTGAATATCTTGCGACTTTAGGGGGTTTAGATTGACGAGGGTTAAAGTCTCGGAATCGATCCAATGATGCGATTTTCAAACCTCTGATCCCAAGACAATAAATCCCTCTTGAGGGCGGTTTCAAAGAGGTGAGGAAGATTGGCACGCGGCGGGCGATATGCCGCGTGCTTGCCTGCGCGACATGCGTAGGCTTGCACACGATCGCACGAAGGAGACAAGCCTGGGCCATCTGATCGGGATGGCCCGATCAATGGCTTGGATTTGCGCCATTTAAGATTCGACGGCAAATGAGGTCGTTAAGCAGACGGCACCAGAAATATTATTTAAAAAAAAACTATATATTATTAGTTTAAATATTTTAAACCTATTTTATTAATTAAAAATAATTAACTAAATGTTTTCCAAAAATAAATTGCCCATAGCTATTTAAGAGGTGAGGAACGCAACGGCGAAGTCAAATTTTTTATTCGATGAGTATTTAATTTTCTCATTTTCTGAGGTATTATAAATATTATTAAAATATTCGTCGAAAATCTAACGACTTCTAAATGCTTCCAAAACATTACCCCTAGCTAATTTGGGGGTGATTAGCGTAATGGCGAAGTCAAATTTTTGATTTGAGACCAATTTAAATATGTCAATTTCTAAGGTTTCTGAAAATTCTAAAAAAAAATTAGGATGTGATCCACTTGACTTCTAATTTAGATTAGGTCTTAGTAGTGAGTTTATAATGACTTAATTAAAATACTAGAATCAAGATTAGGACTTGGATTAGTCCTAACTGACTTAAATAATAACTTGAGTTGTTACATTATGTGAGCTCATTTGCTCCGTTAATGCTATTATGACTTATGCATATCATGATATGATAAGGCTTTTATGACTATATGCTTTAAATCCTCAAATTATCTTTATTAAAACATGACGTGTATTAAAAATTTTACAATACTGACTATTTCATATATTTTTTGGATAATTTTAACATAGTGTGAATCACTTTGCTTTTTGATCTTGGATAGGGTTAAGTCCCTTAATCAAAAATTTTCAGTTTTAAAATCAAGCTATTTTAGCTTGATCGAAATGCAATACACGAATACAGCGAATGTAAAACTACTTAATAATATTGAACTAAGGTAAGATAGAAGTGTGGAGCGCACTTGGAGGTTTCATCTATGTAAAATTTCTGGATCGCAGTTAGGGTTGCAGGAAAGGCTCGAAGCGCTCCTCTCTACACTCTAAAGCAACCACAGAAGACGATAAGGCAAAATAGAGAGCCTAGAAGAATTGAGGAGTGGTTAAGGATTCAAATGGGACAGTTGGAGGTTCGTACCTCCATTCCCGTCGACAGGTACCTTCCTTGGCAAAAAGGAAGAGGACGCATACCAGAAGATATCTAGGCCGTTTGTTCGATCCTTCAATCGAACAGCCAGACCTGGTATAACAGATCAGATCAAAAGCCAGCAGTTAGATCATATCTAAAAAAAAGCGACGACTCAGATCAAGTCGCGCGGCTGTCCCATGTGCTGGACTCGTGCATGGGATCCGTGCGGTCCAGATTTTTAACCGATAAAATTAATTAAATAAATTATATACTTATATTAATATAATTACTTTAATTAAATAATTAATTATACTCAATTTATTAATCAAAATTAAATAACCAAACTCACTCTGAAAAATCTCAAAAGTTCATCCTTACCTAAATGAGGGGTGAGGAACTCAAAAATAAAATCAGATTTTTGATCGGAGGTCAATTTAATTATCTTAATTTTATGAGTATTTAAATATTATTAAAATATTTAGAGAAAATTTGACGACTTCTAAACACTTCCAAAATACCAACCATAGCTAATTTGGGTGTGGTGAGTCTAATTGTGGACTCCATTTTTTATTTTGAGATCTAAATAATTTAAGCATTCTCAGAATTATTAAAAAATCAGAAAATATTAAAAATTGTCAACGATCTCCAAATCGTGCAAAAATTGAATGGAGGCTTTTAATATTATTATAAGACTAATAGAAAAAAGATTAGAGTCAATTATATCACTAATTGACAGGTAACAACACTAGGGCTGTTACAAGTTAACTACCTATTAACCTTAAGTTCGTTCTTAAATTTTATTATCTATAAAAGTATTTTTCATCTTATGCCTTTTATTATGAGTATATGATTATGGTGATATGGATGTCTTTCAAGTATTCATTTAGTGATTGTATGGTAGAAGAACAATCCATTAGGTAGATAAGAATGCAAATTTTAATCTGACACCTTATGTGTTCTCTGATATCAATAGTGACGACCGCCCCTTAATCAACTAGGATTAAGTGGTGATCGTCACGGGACAATCCCTCACTTAGCATTAGATTAGAAATAGGCATCCTAATCCACTAACAATAGAAGGATACACCTTAAGTAAAGCAAATGAAATCTTCACTAAATGAGTATACCAGAATAACAGAGTGCAGAAAAAAAAAGTGTCAAATACTAACATCCATGCATCCAATAATATAAAATAAAATGACATTCAACTCAGAATAAAGTAGCAATAAAGGAAAATACATGGGTATGTATTATTACAAAGCATTAAAAGTTTAACTGAATAGAAAGATAAACCCTCAACTCACAAGCAGAAATAAAATAAAACTAGTGGTCCTCAACAATGTCTGTCTAATCATTTTTTTTTTTTTTTTACTTGTGAGGCTGAGCATTTATCTTTCTGTTCAATTAAATTTTTAATGCTTTGTAATAATACATGTATCAATGTATTTTTTTTTATTGCTATTTTATTCTAAGTTGAATGTCATTTCATTTTATATTATGAATGCATAGATATTAGTATTTAATACTCTTTTTTTCTGCACTCTAATATTATGATATGCTTATTTAGTGAAGGTTTCATTTACTTTATGCATATTCTTCCCTTGTCAGTGGATTATGGATGCTTATTTCTAATCTAATGCTAAGTGAGGGATTTCCCCGTGATGACCACCACTTAATCCTAGTTGATTAAGGGGTGGCCACCATAGAGTATCAGTTCTATATCCAGGTAAATCGCATATTAATTTATTTTTATTCTTACTTTTCATATTTTAGCTTTTTTTAATTCATATACAAACATTTTCTAAAAGATGCAATATATATAAACATGTCCTTTCCCAATTACATAGACCTGGAGAAGGTGCGTGGAGAAAGACATGCTACAGGGCGGTGGGAAAAATTCTCAACAAGTGAAGCACCATTATGTTCAAACCCTATCAACCTGGAAGAACATGACTTTAAAATAGATGAACAAATATTTGATGTGCGAGGATCAAGGGTGGGCTTGGATTTGGATGATAACAAAGTCAAAAAGCATAAAGTAAATGCCTCTTCAACTTTGAGAACATCAACGATCCGCAAGAGGAGGAGAGTACCCAGTCCATCCTTGGAAATTTAATATAGGATAGGAGAGGTTGTAGATGCAATCAGGAGTCACTGTGTTGTTGATGAAATGAAGTTTTTTGAATTGACGATCGAGCCCTCCCTCATTCTTGGATTCACAAATGAAGAGACTAGCAAACTAATATAAGTAATCACATAATATTATAATGATTAATTCATTCATGGAAATGTCAAAAGATATTAAAATAAGATGGATGTGTTGAGAACTAGATGAAAGAATTTGAATCTTAGGCCTTATATTATGTAACATTATGCCATATTTTAATTAGACTATTATTTTATGTTTGTGTTCTATCTTTAAAATTGTTTTGTGTGCATGTGCTTGTATATGTACTTGACAATTTTATGTCGTCATTCTATTTAGGGTTTATTTTTGGACTTATTAAAAATGTTCCTTCATTCAAATATATGCAAAAACAAATGTTGCTGGGTTTATGTTTAGCGTGGAAAAATGTTTGGCTAGAATATAGACAGTGGATCCTTAAAATTTTTATGTTGTAGTTATGTTAAGGAATAGTGCGTATCAAAATTTTGTGTTGTTTCATTGTTTTGCAATGCCGATTGTTCTATGTATTTCTTGGAAAAATATTTGGCTAAGAATATGGGCATTGGCACCTTGAAGATTTTATGCTATTATTATGTTAATGCATACTGCGTGTCAAATTTATGTCACATTTATATGTGCTGGAATTACAACTCTTTTGTATTTTTTTTTGTAAGACAAATAAGTGCTATGACTCATTTTTTAAACAAACAAAAATAATAGGTGTTGTTGAGATTATGTTAAGCGTGAGAAATTATTTGACTAGAATATGGGCATGGATGCTTGAAATTTTATGTTGTAGCTCTGTTTAAGGTATGATGTGTAGCAAAATTTTGTGCAATTTTATTGTTTTGCAATGTCGACTATTCTATGTTTTTTTGGACAACAATAACTTGAAATATTTTTGATGATGCCACTTTTACTGTGTTTTGGAATGTCGACTATTTTATATATTTTTTATACAACAATAACACGCCTTTTGTCGCATTATTGCATTCAATCAAATGAAGAAAAGATTAACCGGTGGGTTTATGTTGAACCTAATACTATAGGCAAATAATATGAGCATTGGCTCCTTGAAGATTTTATACTGTTATTTTGTTAATGTATTTTGTGTGTCAATTTTATGTGACATTTATATGCGTTGAAATGGCTACTCTTTTGTATTTTTTATGCTAAACAATGAAATGTTGACCTATTTTTCAAACAAATAGAAATGATAAGTGTTGTTGGGATTATGTTAAGTGTGGGAAACTATTTAACTAGAATATGGGCAATAGATTCTTAAAAATTTTTGGCAGTGAAACTAATGAGCAAAAAATTTAAGATATTATTCAATAGTATTTTCCATTACAATGCCTAATTTTTCTATATTTTCTTGCACAAGAATAACAACTATCTTTGTTTTGCAATGCCTATTGATAATCATTTGCAGTTGTGATTATGTTGACCCAATACCGTTTTGTTAGAATTTGGGCATTGGTTTCTTGAGTAATTTTATGTTAGCCTTTTGTTAAGGCATATTGTGTGGCTAAATATATGGTATTTATGTGTTTTCCAATGACTACTGATATGTATTTTTCCTGCACAACAATAAATTGTTCTTTCCATTTTTCATTCATTCAAACAATGGAAACAATAAGTGCTGATGCGATTATATTAAGCCTACAAAGATGATTTGCTAAATAATGTGCATTGTATTTTTGAAAACTTTATGATGTAGTTCTCTTAAGGCATGTTGTGCAACAAAATTTTTGGCAGTCTCAATGTTTTGCTTTGACAACTATTTTATAAATTTTATGGATATTAACAACATGATGTGAACCACTAAGTTTCATCCAAATATTTGAAAAAATTAAGTGTAGTTGGGATTATGTTAAGACTAGGAAACTGTTTGGGTACAACATGTGCAATCACTCCTTAAAATTTTATGATCATATGTTTAAGACATATTATAGATCCAATTATTTGGCATTTATGTGTTTTGTAATGACTATTGATTTGTGTATTAGATGTTCTACAATAAAATGCTATTTTCATTTCCCCTTCTTTCAAATAATTAGAAAAAATAAGTGTTGATGGGATTATGTTAATCTTAAGGAAGTGTTTTGGTAGACTATGGCCAATGCTCCTTGAAATATTTATGATGTAGGTCTAGTGTGCAACAAATTTTTCTGCAGTTTAATAGTTTTACATTGCTGATAATTTTATACATTTTCTAGGTTGTATTGAGATTCTATTAAGACTGGGAAGGTGTTTGGCTAGATTATGAGTAGATGCACCTTTAAAATGCTATTTCCATTTGTGCTATTAATGTGTTTTTCAATGACTATTGATTAGGATATTAACTGCACAACATTAAAAAGCTATTTTTGTTTTACTTCTTTTTTTTATAAAAAAAAAGGTGTTGTATTCTTGAAACATTTATGTGATAGGTCTCAGTTAAGTCATAATGGGTAACAAAATTCTTTGCAATTTCATGGTTTTACATTGCCGATTACTTTGTACATTTATGAATAAGAATTACATGATGTGAACCACTTTGCTTCATCCATACAAATGGAACAAATGTGTTGTATCATTGAAAAATGGTTAACTATAATATGGACACTATATCGTTGAATAATGAGTGATATATCTTTATTAAAGCATGACATGTATTAAATTTTTTACAATACTGACTATTTCATACATTTTTTTGGATAATTTTAACATGGTGTGAATCACTTTGCTTTATTCATACAAATTGAAAAAGTATGTGTTGGTGTGATTATCTCCACTTAGAGAATGTGGCTTTAATATGGACAGTAAATGTCGAAATTTTTTTATGGTGTTATTCGATTAAAAAAATTTAAGCTTCTTAAAATGTTATAGATGCTACTGCATGCTCTATTTATAGCTATAAGAGGGTTGCAGCATTAAGTAATTATGAAATCTATTATGCTTGTGTTTTATAAATTATTACTTAATTTAAGTATATTTTATAAATTATTGCTCAATTTAAATACAATTTATGCAAACATAAATTTGAAGTTATACTAGACATAATTTTTTTATTCTTGGATGTAATTTTTTTAATATTCTAAAATCATATCATGGTTTAATATATATATATATTTATATATATATATATATATATGTATGTATGTTATATGTAAATCATAATTTATAAGTTTAAAATATAAATTATAGTACTCAAATAATAGTAATTACAAAAATAAATTAGTAATTATATAAATACTAAAGCATGCATCTAAATACAATTGTCATTAATCCATCATTTTTATGCAAAATATTAAAATATTTCAGTCAATTTTCATGCAAAAATTTTACTTGCACTAAAATATCTTCAGATTACACTATAATTAGATTAAATAGATTAAATAATATTGATATTAAATTATAATCAAATTATTTTATAGTGAAATTTTATGGTACCAAATTTGAATAGATTACTTCAGACTTGGTTTTGCCTTCAGAATTTCACTTATCAATTCAAAATTTCCTGTTTTGTTTTTAGAGTGTGAGGGAGTTATGGATCGTGACTGGGGATCGAAGCCGGGAAGCGGTGGCGCTGCGTCGGCACAGAATGAAGCGATCGATCGGCGAGAGCGACTCCGGCGTTTGGCGCTGGAGACTATTGACCTGGCTAAAGATCCCTATTTCATGCGCAACCACCTCGGCAGGTCCTTTTATTCTTAACCCTAACCAATCCTTTAATGATTTTTTATGCTGCCTGTAAGCTTTTAGAAGCTAGATCTTGCTTTAATCAAAGTTATCGTATACATTTGCATCGTAAGAGGTTTGCTTGATGTTGACTGTTATTGATGAAGCTACGAATGCAAGCTGTGCCTAACGCTTCATAACAACGAGGGGAACTATCTCGCTCACACGCAGGGAAAGCGGCACCAGACGAACCTCGCTAAGAGAGCGGCTAGAGAGGCCAAAGACGCTCCCACTCAGCCTCAGCCCAACAAGCGCAAAGTTTCCGTTCGCAAGTGCGGTTAGTTTCTGCTGTTTAAAGTCTCTACATCTTAGAAATAAATCCATAATGGAAAAAAATGCTTCATTGTAGAGACTATAATACAAAAGTATGTTTCAATTGATGGTATGGAGTTGCCGTGTGATGCCAAGTTAATTTATTCTGAAGGGTATACTTTTTATTTCATTAAATTTTAATTCCATGTTGGCTTCAATTCAAATAAATCATGTTATACTGCATTATACCCAAGCCTATGGTTCCTAATTTCATCACCATAAATTCAAAAGAGTATTAGTTGCATATTTATAATGGCTAATCTTTTTTTTTTTTCATTTTACTTTTCGCTTTTTAGTTTTTTCAAAAATATAATAGTTTGAGGTTTTAACTTGTTCTAGGAACCACTTTGAGAATCTGAACATAGATCAAACTTTTAAAATCAATTATGCAGGACTAACTAGTTATTTTTTGCACTTATGCATAAGGTGGTTAAAAAACAGTGATAGACCAAGTCATTAAGACATGATCAAAACTTAGTTGGAGTTTGTTCTTGGCTTTATTCTACTGGACTGTGAGCAAGTCAGAGTACGAGCTATGTTTCTTATTGTAGGGCAAGACTCGGCTAAGCCGGCAGAGGGAAGAAGGAAATGAAATACTATAAGCTTGGAAAGAAGTCAATGATAAAATGGCCAACTAATCCACCTTGTTTGGGCATGACACGTGGCATGGTGTAAGTGTCAAGTGACAACTTTTGTAACACATTGTCCTTTTTTTTGGCAATGATGTCTTCTTGCTTATCAACAATCTTTAGACTGAATTTCTCTCGATCGGGATCTCCTTGATCTTATAAGTTGCCTCAGGAATGGGGTATTTTTTCAGTAGCCTCCCAAGTTTTAGCCCATGCTCGACCGAGTGTTGGAAGACTTGTTAACTTTCTCATTGTTCTTCTATTCTCAATTTTGCCTGATTATGTGTCTTCTCAAGTGCCCCTCATGGCTTAAGATAGTGTGTTAAGTTTGGCTCATGAGTTCTCAGGATAACCACAATATAGGCCTGGCTAGCTCATCAGACATTTACTTGGTCAGCATCCTGGCATAGCTTATTCTTTTGATGGAGTTCCTCATCACTATTTTTTCATGATTTATGTGAAATGAGATTTACTTAAAACTCTTTAAAGTACATCATTAGACACTCTATACAATAGCTGTAGAAGACCTTTAAAACCAACTCGGAGGCATGATTGCATTTGAGAAAGAAAAGCTTTGTTTATATTTTTTTATGTGTCCTAGTCATTATTGGATTTTCAATCCTTTTTGGCATTGATAGGATGGGTAACTCAAATACAAAAAATTAGTGCAGCAAAACATTCATAGGCATTCTTTAATAGTGTTACATTTTAGAATGTATGATAAATGTTAGCTTGACTTTTTTCTTGGATGCTTTTTATTCAGCCCATAAAAAGCAGGCTTTAAGATTAAACAGCTCATCATTATAAATTTGTTGAGGTTATGGATCATGTAGCAGCTCACAATGTATCCTTCAAAGTCTTTCCACAAAATTAGCTAATTTTAAATTCACATGTAGATGCCTCACACAAAATTTGTTCATTAGAGAGCATAGACTAAAATGTTGGTAGTAATCCATTCTATTTATTAGACATAAATGTGTATTCATGTTGAATCTTGTGTACATGCAAATCTCTGTCAATCCCAACTACCTGTTTTCCATTTGCGTTATAGGGTGGAAGGATGGAAGTTACACTATACTATCCTCTTCACTATTGTTAGTACTTGCATTGTCATTGGAATTTATACAAATAACATCAAGTACTTCCTTTGACAAAGATCAATGCAAATGATCTTGTCATGCATTAACTCCTTTTTTACTTTGGCTATTTTGAAGCTTGATTATCTTGTCTACATGCCCATCAGCATGAATCCTTCCCTTCTATCTCAAAGGAATTTTCAGCAATAGGGACAAAATTATTAGATATTTTAAGCCTATGATCCATTTCTTCATTTCCATCACTGTTAATACTAATTGCACCTCCACCTTAGCATGAGCATCATCAAACACTTGTACTTAATAAGAACCACTTAGACCATTATAATTATAAAAAAACTTTCTTACCGAATAATTTTGGAACTTTTAATCTGCTGTTTCCTGTGTATTATTCTATTTGCAATTATATTTGTCTATATCATTCAAGTTGACCACAATGTTTAATGGGGATTTTTTTCTAGATTTTTTGATAAGCCCAATAATCATACATATATATATATATATATTAAATAATTAGAATTCTTTAAAATTAACTCCCGTAAGTTCAACGACTTTGTTGTTAGCGTCTTTTGAATAATGTTAGCTTATTAGTTTATTCAGCTTATTTAGTTATCCAGCTTAAAATAATAAAAAAGCAAAATTCAAAAAGCCAATAATGACTTCCAAATAACCTAATAGCTTAAGCTTAAAGTTACTCCTAGTATCTTTTAATTCTATAATCCCAAAATTTAAGCCACTACTGAACGTAATCATGGCAGGGCCAAGTAAACTCCAAAATAAAAAGGGCTAACTTTGATAACTCTTTAAAAAAACTAAAGGACTATTTTGGCTATTTAGCAGACGTTGAAGCTATTAGTAACAACTGCATTTTGGCTCAAATGCATTAGTCATGGATGAAATTTGTCTTGCACAAATCTGATGGAATATTTAAACCACACTTATGATATTGCTTATTGTTAGATTATAAAATAAAATAATATGATTTGTTTTCGATAAAATGATATTCTTGTGATTTATTTATTGTGAATACACAGAGCCCTTGCCTGCCAGCCTTAGACATGTAACAAGTATTTATTTAACTGAACTTCACCTCATGTTTAAGTTTTCTAATGGCAATAGTTATAATTTTTAAACAATAAAATAATAATTTGATTTAGAGATCACAAAAAAAATGAAGATATCTGATGCTTCATATGCATGATTATTAATGATAGCATTTAACTGGCATGATTATAATCACGATGTACAATTGGATCATGTATATTATTGATAATTTTTTAATTAATGAATGCTATATTTTTCGGCAGTTAAGATTGGTAGGCCTGGTTACCGTGTGACAAAACAGTATGATTCAGAGACTAAGCAGCGTTCTCTTTTGTTTCAGGTCAGTAGCTTTGTTTGCCATTATCTGTATTTATATCATCTCAATTACCAAATAATGCTTTGTAGTCTTGTTCGTAACAAGATAAACTATTATTCATTTGTGGAAATTGTAAAAGAGAACCATTTCTTAAGCTCAGCATTCACTCTGTTCTTGGTATGACACTTTACATTCTCTGAAGTACAAAATTTATGCCAACATATTTTATTCATTTTTGTTGAACATGAGAAGAAAAAGATATTAGAAATGAAATATACTGTACTACAGAAATGAAATCATCACTATGATTACAATATAGATCACAAGCAATCTTCTACTTACAAGAATGCTGGTGAGCGCCTGCTTTTTTCATGTTATCTTGCAGTTGAAAAGATTTAGTTTTAGGCCATTCCACTTGGTGTCAGTTGTTTAGCAAAGCATCTATTTTATTACAATTTAGGCTCTCCGTTTGAAATTTATTCATAAAGCAACAACTATTTATGCTTAGGCATACTTGTTCCAACCAAAAAAATATAATAAATTTGGCTATGCAAGTTCATTTCTTATAACACTAATATTAAATTATACATTATGCAGTGACTTGAAAAGAGATGCTAATGTCCATATGAATGATTGATAACATATAATATATAAAATTATAACAAAACTTCTTTATTAACAGGTTTTGTATTGCAAAAAAAAAGTGCTATATTTTTCTATTGAGAAATTTATACTCATCGTTGACCACATATTGATTATCAGTGCTTGAAAGAGTACATTAAATATGTTACAGCAATATATAATTTTATATAAAAAGCTTCATTATTTGGCCCATAAACAAACTTCTTTCGTTGCTTATTTTGTTTTACAAAAATAGCCGATTATAAAATGTTTCTCTTGACAACCATAACATTAATATACATTGTCAATTTATTTTGAGTCATTGATGCATGTAAGAAATTAGCTATGTTAATAATAAAAAATGTTAATTTTTTTCAGATGTGACTTAGATCTCATAATGTCTGATAATATTTAGATGTGACCTTTGGTTGTCTTGAAGCACGGCCCCAAGTAGAGGGCAATCAAGTATATTTAGAATTTTTAATTGTATATTTTTTAAGCCAATGAAGTACATTAAAATATGTTTTTCACATATTTTTTTGAATGCAAATGATAATGAATTTAAGGCATGCTTATTACTGACAACCCACTGAGATTCTAATCTTAATAGAAACACAAGAAAATTTTGAGCGGCCATACATATTACTTCACTTCTAAGTCTCTCTTTAGGAGATTTGAGATCCTTAATTAGAAAAATCACTCATTTCATCTCCTTAACATAAAATGGGTGGGAAAAACCCTTGCAGCTTTTAAGCACTTGTCTCATTTTTAATCGAAGTTTTTCTCAAGTGCCTTGCAAATTCTAGGTGATTTTCTTATTTGTTTGATAAACTCATGAGATGCCATTTTTGTTCAATTGATTTTACATCTTTGAATCTTCTTGTTGCTATTCTTTGTAAAAATATTTTCTTAATTGCCTTTATCAGGGTGAAGAAGAAGCCAAATATTGGAGAAGAGATGGATGAAAATTTAATCAATTTTTGAGAATAGAAAGCTATTCAAATTATTTGGAAATTTGTAGTTTTAAGTTCATTCCATTCATTTATATCAAAGGAGGATCAAAGAGAGGGCGTTGGTCTAGAAGGTTGACGGAGTGACCTATGGAGCAAGCCAAGTGACTTCTCCACCTTGCTTACCTACTCAGAAAGAATTCCAACAAGCTATAAAGAGTAGTTTGGCTTGTGTTTAGTCTACTGATGGGGAACCCCAAAAAATCTATTGAGAAGAGTTTAGTCAGGAGTGCTCGGTTGAGCTACCAAGGAATGCTAGCTGGCAGGGTTAGTGAGTTAAAGGGGAATGCTTGACTCTTGTACATTTTCATTGGCACAGAGCTATATGCTGAGCCTTCCCAAGTTTTGTTTGCCAAGCGGAGCTTATTTGAGGAAGGTTATCTAGGTTGTCGAGGAGCCTTTGTTGAATAAGTTTGCAAGTCGGAAAGAAGTTCTTAATTTATGCTTTTATGCTCGTGCGCGATCAAGGAATGATGCAGCCAAGGAGCAACACAGTCAAGGAGAGACACGGTCAAGTAGCGACGTGCATGTACGCTCAAGTTCCAATGATTGGGAGCGAACTTGCCAAAGCAGCCAAGTGCCGGAACACTGCCGAGCAGGGGGGCAAGTGACGAGTTCCCATTCCCGAGTGAAGGTGCCACTTTTGCAGCTGGTATGATGCGTTGGATGAGTGATTCTTGACTTACTCATACCCCTCCTTAAGATTTAGGGGATCAGGGAGACTAGAAACTGAATAATTTGGTTGAATGTTTTCATATGAGCCATGTAGGGAGTTCTTTTGCCTATTTCGAGTACTGATAGAATGCATGGACTAGCACTTAAGGATCTTGGGGATAGCTTTTGGTCGCTGCAAGTAGCTGCTCATTTTTATTATTTGCATTTTTACTTGTCTTGTATCAAGAACATCCCATTATAAATATAAAGGCTTAGGGAATTATTTTAGTGCTTGAGCATCTTATCTTTGTCTTGAGCCTTAAAAGCTTAAACACTCTTGTAATCGAGACCTACCAGATTTGTATGCTATTTCTCTTAAATCTTCTATAATAAGAAATAACTCAGATTTCTGTCAGCTTAGTGATCTTTGTGCTTATTTTTTTGTTTTTCTTTTCTTCTGAGACTCCACTTATCACTCAGGAAACCTTATTGAGGGGTGGAATTTGCAAAAGCATACATTCTCCCATAGCTAGATCCTCATCTCACATTGATAGATGAATATTTGTCAGGTTGAGTGTAGGTTCTGAGTGATGATCTCATGAAACCCTGATAAATAAAAATACTATTATTCTGGTCTTAGTATATTTGGATGGTTACAATGATGTATATTTTGTTATTTCCTCCTTTATCTTTAATTTTTCTACTTAAAATAATATCAGACCAGGTGTTTAAGGTTTTAACCAGCATAAAGATAATATAAAGATTGAATTATAAGCTTGAAAATTGGATTGCATTTATAAAGAATTACAACATTGCGTATAAGCTTTTGAAGATTTTGGATTAGAAATTTTTTTATTTTTACTTTTTTAGTGAGAAAATTACTAAAATGGCCATTTGACTATTGCAAAATATTCAAAATAATTCTTTACTCTTATAATTTTTTTTTGCCGGTACCTTGATTTTTGCTTGTGTTTTTTTTTGTTTCTGCCGTTAACTCTTTCGTTAAATTTGCATTTTTCAGCCATAATTGGTTGCTGGAATCCAACGACCGGAATCGGCCGCTGGATTCCAGCAGTCGAACGGTTGATCACGGCTGAAAAAAACAAATTTAACATAGGGGACCAAAAAAATATTAAACAAAAGTCAAAGGGCCAAAAAAATTACAAGAGTTAAGGATTTTTTTGAACATTTTACAAGAGTAATGGACTACGTTGATAAAGTTCTTTTGTAGTGGTTAATTGTATCTCTTTGTTGATTTGTATATGAGCATTTTAGATTTAGATTCTTAAGAGATTTTTCCAAAAAAATTCTGAAGTTTATTGAAATTTAAATATGAATGGAGGCATCTCATATATATGATGTTCACTGAGTCATAAATACAAACTTAAAACATCTACATGATTGGTTGCGATACAAGTTCACCAAATGCTTTTTATTAATCGTTTAATTTCGTGATGACAAAATTCATTTCTTTTATTTATGAAGTTGCCTTGACTCGGGCCTTGAAACTTGAATAATGGTCATTGTAACGAATATATTTAAAGAACTTTGAAGTGCCTGTGCTAGAATTATCTACAGGAGACAACGATAAAATCAACATCGTTATTATCATCAAAATATACATAAATTGGAAAATAGTCTAATTTAGTTAATCCATTGGTCTTTTTTGACAATTGCAACTTTCATTCAGTGGTCGCTTAAAAGTAATGAACTTAGAAGGAATTATATTTATTTTGAAGATTAACCTTATTAAGTTCATGCATATAGATTAATAGACATTTAAATAGCACAATCATAATGAAACATGAAAACAAGTTTGTGCTAAAGAGAAATGCATAAAAACAATATCACAACACATCTTCCCTTTTGCAATCCCGTGGGATATTGAATTTTATAAAAGAGTTGCAAAACAAAACTCAAATAAAAGGCCCAAATATTAGCTAGTTATATCAAATTTGAAAAGTTGAAAATGAAACTAAGAGTAACACCAAGAAAAATTATTACTCGAAAAATAAAAACATTAAAAGAAAAAGCTCATTGAGGTTTTTCCTAATATGTGGAATTAAAGGGTCGTGCATAACTTCATTGTCTTCAGCAAACAGAAAATCGCCATGGTTGAAGCAGACGAGCAGTAAGCTTCGTGCAAAATGTTGATACTGAGCTAGCAACAAAGAATGTAGCAGTCATTGATGGTGTCGGTGAGTGCAAGGAAGGAAATAAAAAGAGGGGGTTTAAAGGCACGGACTAGAGATAGAAGTATGGTGATTCATGGAGCAAATGGCGATTCGATGGGATGTGGCACAATAAATGACAGACAATGGATGAATGTGAAGAAGTGAGAAAGGAGCAAAATGAAATCAAAGAAATGCAGGAATTCGGATCTCAAAAAATGTATCGCACTGAACAATACACATGCATACACTTAAGCAAATATATTAATACTAACAACAAACAAGATAAAAATTAGATAGTAAACATGATTGACTATAATGTACTGTACAAGATAACTCCCCCTATGTTCCTGATAAAAGAAATAAAAAGTTAAATAAATTAAACGTCATTGTCTTGCGACTGAGGCAGCTATTGAGGCTATAACAGAGGCAGGAGTGGAGGGAAGTGAGTATAAAACTTAGCAATGTTGCTTTGAAACTCAGCAATCAGGATGTGAAGATTTGCCACGATGGTAGGTGATGATGACATGGTGGATATGGTAGGATTTGGGATAATCCTTGGGAATCTATGATGTAAAGCCGACAAAGAGGATAATGAATATGAGGGTCATGTTCTGGAGCAAGCTGGCAGTCAGTACTGAAACTGGATCCACTATTGCTACTATCAAGATCAAGAGGCTGATCATATGAGGCAGGAAGGATCGGAGCTTGAAGGGGTGCGAGTGCTGCAGATTGGGGTGTTGTGGGTTGGTGGAAGGGGTGGTACTATTCATAAGAAAAGGATGTGAAGGTGAGACATGTGTGGAATAGATAGGGTATATCTAAGTGGTACTTCCTAGTTATGATAGGACAGATAATGGATCCTTAACAGGCATTCGACTTGTGCTGAATATCTGTGATATTTCAGTATAAATAGAATGTAGACAAAATGTGGCTACCTAGTTAAAAGGGCACTTATGTCCAGATATAAAAGGTAGTAAGAGAGGTGGGGTAATGTTCATAATATGGTGTCACCACCCTTATAAGGGTGTTGCACAAAACTAGTTGTACTATGTGAGCAATCATAAGTGAGGGAGTGGTTTTTGTTTGGGGTTGTGGTAGGATGTGGCTTGCCTAGGAACAATCAATTGATTGCACTCCAATCTTGTGGATTTAATGCCAATGACATGGGGTTGGTTGGACCTTTGATTGATAAATCCTAAATCTTTAACAAGATCTTGTAGAGTGATTCAAAACTTTGCAACTAAATATGAGTGTGCAGACGTAGCAAGTGTTGAGTGAGAATTGAGTGTGAGAAAAGAAGAGATGGACATGTTTGGATTTACTGAAGGCTCAAACTCCAAAAAATCGACCTCAAGTATTTCTTTGTAATCTGCATTAAATTACTCTTCTAAAGTTTCAACACATAATAGATTAATTTGATTCTTCTATAATTTGCACAGTTTTGAGCATTTTTTTTATTCTTCTAAACATGTATAACAATACTCTTTCATTACTCATATAGCATCTTTTTAGCCAAAAAATAACATTAAAAAAACTTGGCAAGTAAAAAATTCTTCGTCACCCGAATATTTTCATACATAGATAGGGTTTTCCTATTGCTCTTCATTCTCTTCAAAGCATTCCAAATCTCAACTTTATGAACATGTTGAATGAAAGTGTTCATGAAGGGATTAATATAATAGTTAACATTAGGATGGTTAATTTTTATTTATGAATATTATATTTATCATTAAATTATAAGCTGTTTTTTGCTTGTATTAACTTTTAACTATGGTAAAATATTGATTAATATTAATATTTTCTTATGATTTTAAATTTGTATTAAAAGAGCTATTAAAAGTATTTTAAAACTGTCTCTGCTCAATTAGTATCCGCTGTGTATATACAGATAATCATAATTAAATTATTGTTTTACTTTTTTAATTTTATCACCTTTACAATATCTAATCGGTAAGACTAAAATTACCATAAAAGTTATATTTGAGTGGCCAGTTTGGTCACTTTTAAATTCAGGGACTAAATTTGTCACTTAATTATTTAAGGGACTGTTTTGGTCATAAATTCAAATTTTTTCATAAGCTTATAAATAATTATTATACTGATGAGATTAACATGAGAGACTTTGATAACCTTAAGATCTAATTTGGTTGGATGCTATTTGCAAAAATTTATTAAAATAACATGCTTTTGTGATAACTTCACTACTGAGATTACAGTGAGTGATTGGTAGTGTTATTTCAATGTTGCCATTTAATAAGACATTTTTAGATAATGTTACCTCCTAAAATATTACATTTTTATTGATAGCTTTTATATATTTACTTTTCCAGCACTAGTAATTTTTATCAATTGAAAAAAAAGGATGGGACAATGACTCAAAGATGGGAGACTGATTGCATTAGAGGAACTGTACAATGACTGAAGCTGCACAACTTTGACAAAAATGCTTACGTTGCCAACCTCAATGACTACCACCAGTCTCGTAAAAATCATTGGCGGCTGAGGAGATGGGCTCAACACAAATAGCACTGTTATTTGTGAATGCCTGACATTTTTGGAGTGTTATTTGCATAACATTTAGAGATAGAAATTTCATAGTTTCTTCAATGTTAAGTTAACATTAATATCGAGCCAATTAGCTGTTATTTGGATGTTATTGGGAAATAATATAAGACTACATCCAAATAATAACAAATTAAACTATCCCTTAGGATAATAGTAATTCTTCTTTCCTTTGATGTATGAGAAAAGAGGAAAAGAACTCTTTAAAAAAAAGGAAACAAAAACAATTGGATTATATGACATTTTTTATGATGGACAAGTTTGCGTAGGAAGGAATTTTTTGGCTCACCAAGTAATCTAATTTGATCTTGAATGCTAAAATGATGCTGAATGAGTAGAGGAGTGTTATGATATCAATTTATAAGACTAAAGGAAATGTTTAAGAGTGAACTATAACTGAATTAACTAATGGGCCTTTCCTTACAGCTCAAGATGAATGATTAGATACATGTTGCATTGAGTTACTTCAATTTTATTGAGGGGCTGTTTGGTTTGCTGTAATTGAATTTCAGGTAAGACATATAGTGTAAATTTTACGATGGCCAAAGAGTTGAGCTGTAGGCTAATGATGGTCAACAAGGCTGAGCTATGACCATTGAGGCCTAGACATGGGCTGTAGATGGACTGATATGACTCAGTAGCTTTCAAATATCCATTAATGCTAATGAGGGAAGATTGGATGCCGGTGATGGACGATGAGGGTAGGCTGAGAGCTATCGATGGCCGACAAAACTGTGTAATGCCTAGACAAATTAATTAGATTATATTAATTAACTCACATCGTGATTAATTAATTAAGTTAATTATTTATAACAGTGAATAGTACATTAATTAAATAGTTATTAAATTATTAATTATTTATGTTTTACCTTTTTATTTGTGTTGATTAATTAATTTAATTAATTATATTGATTATTTTATTAACTAGTTAACTTTAATTTTGAATAAGTTAATTTAAGCTAATCTAGGCAAGTCAGAATTAATCTTGATACTTATTTTCATCCAACCCAAACCTAGGAGCCAAATTGGAAAATAAGCCAACTAATCTAAAGCACTTTTGCACTTTGAACCTCAACCAAGGAAAGATCTCATTCTGAAGAGCAAAAAGGGTAGATGGGGCCCTTAGATCTGCTGATGACAAGCGAGTCAAAGATCTAGGTGGAATGTGTAGCAGGATTCCACGACTTGCTTACTGTGTGATAATGAGAATAGTACTTAGATAGTTTTTCAGGTGTGATAGGTTGCCTAGAGCTGAAAGATACTATGCTCATCTAAAAGTTTGAAAGGAATGATTTTTGGTGATATTCAACTAAATCTAAATGCAAGCCATTGAGGGTCTAATTAGGCTCTTTGTTGCCACATCAATCTTGAGGTTTTCTAAAGATCAATTATAAAGGTCAAAGAGTGGAATCATTTTATAGTTTAATACGAAGCTTCTAAAATACTTGCCCAAATTCGTTTGATTAGAGATTCAACATCTAAGTCTAACGGCAGGAGACTACTTTAGAAGTCACATTAGATGACCCTTCGCTGTAACAATTGAACAAGAGAAATAAGTAACTTGATGAAGATGTGTTTTCTGTTAATCAAACTAGTTGACCATTTGCCAGACAAGTTCTACACAACGATATGGATTCGAATGCAATGAGAAGACTGGTTCGAATAGAATTTGGTGATGAGAGAATTTGAATGATTAACATATCTCAGCTTTCCTCATCAGTGTACAAGATTTTTAGATAATCCTTAAGGAAGACCAAGGGAAAACTAAAGGAACATTAGAAATAGAAGATGCCTTACAAGGGAATTACCATGATACAATTTGAGCTAACAAATGTTAGCCAGATGCAAGGGCAACGAAACCCCTTCAGTTAGAGCCACATTGGAAGGGGTTGTGCCTAATCAAACTGGGCCACACAAGGCGATGGAGTAAACACATCCAAAAGAGGCTTAGGATTGGAAGAAACCTCCCTTGCCAATGAAAGGAGACTAGCCATTGAAGCCAAGATCCGATGGAGGTTACTAACTAGTGGAAATCCAATGCGGGTTACTAAATCACTGACCGCCAAGAAGAGATTGATGGAAAATGATACTGAGCTGGAGAAAGTGTAGCAAACATTGGAGACAACCATGTTTGCAATCGTGACCCCACTTGCGAGCCATAAATGGCCAGGCTTGATGGACATGGATATGTGCCTAGATCATCGGAGGAAGGCTTGTCTGACAAACCCCAAGGAAGAACACTGTGGAAGAGCACATGGAGGCGAGGATGAATGATAATGACAACAAATAAACGGCTGGAGTGAGTTCTGTTTGATGCCATAGCTATAGAACATGTGAAGAAGTGCACGAACATCTCTATGTATGTATGTATGTATACTATTGCTACTATTCTCTTAAAAGGATAGATCCCTTCTTTTTGTAGAGAATATCAAGAGAGGGAGATGAGAAGAGAAATAAAGAATAGATGATGCTTTCTTATTGTTACATTCAACATTTCTCATAATATATTTAGAGGGTAACATAAGTATGCATATAGAAGTAATGCATCTTTAGCCATCTGATGTAGACTTTCTGATCGTGTGGCATGGATGTCTTGATGATTGTTTTTATCCCCTCACAAACGAACCACTATGATCGGATATGGTGAGTTTGAATCTGTGAGTGTTAAAGCGGATGTGGAGAGCGGCTTTGTTAGGCTATGTCTGTTCTTCTGTGGGAATATGTAGTCGTTGAATTTCTTGTTTCAGCATGTTGTCATAGATGAAGTGAAAATCGACTTCCACATGCGTGGTGCGAGTGTGGAAGATTGGATTTTGACGATTAGAATTGCTAAGATGTTGTTGTAGAATATGATGGTGGGTTTGTTTTGAGAAATGCCCAAATTCTTGAGTAATTAGCGAATTCAGATGACATTTGTTGTAGTGGTGGCTAGTGCCCGATATTCTGCTTCTGTGGAAGAGCAGGAGACTGTATTTTGTTTCTTGGCGCTTCAGGAGATTGGTGTGTTTCCCAAGAATATGCAGTAGCCGGTGGTGGATTTGCGATAAATTGAATCTCCTACCCAATCTGAGTTTGTGAATGCTCGAAGATATAGATCACCCGGGTTGATAGGAAGTCCTAGATGATGGGTGCCTTTGACATACCTTATTGTGCGTTTGAATTGATCAAATGAGCTTGGGTGGAGTTATGCATGCATTGTCTAACTTTGTGATGACAAGGCTGAGATTGGGATGTGTGATTGTTAGATATTGTAGTGATTCGACAAGTTTTTTGTAGAGTTTTGGTTGGTTGAATGGTGGGGAGGGTTTGAGTGGTTGCAGTTTGGTTGTGGTGGGTGTTTGAGTTGGGCTGCAGTTTTTTCATGCTGGATTGTTTGAGTAGGTTTAATGCATATGTTGATTGGCTTACCATTGGGTTGGTGGGTGCGTGTATGAGGATGATCCCAAGGAATGTGTTTGGTTTGCCAGGGTTTCTTCATGCGAAAGCGTTGGGTGAGAGTGTGAATATGGAAGTTTATGGTGGTTGTGGATGGGTCAACTATTAGGATATCATCAACATAGATTAGGATATATATTGGGTTTGGATTTGAGTTGTGAATTAGAAAGGATGGATCGATATGGCTTGTTTTGAATCTTTAGGTGTGCAGAAAGTTGGTTAATGTGGAGTACCGTTGTCTTTGGGATTGTTTGAGATCGTATATGGCTTTATTGAGTTTGCACACGTGGTGAGGTTTGTGTGGGTCTTCAAATCCTATAGGTTGTTTCACATAGACCATTTCTTGTAGGTGACAGTGTAGCAAGGAATTGGAAACGTCTAGTTGAGCCATATGCCACTTGTGGTGGATGGCTACGTGAAGAGAATTCTGATGGTAGGTATCTTTGTCAACGGGGTTGAAGGTTTCAAGGGTAATCAATGCCGTAGTGTTGGTTGAAACCTTGTGCAACTAGTCTTGCCTTGTGACGTGCCACCGTGCCGTTGTCATTGTATTCGTTTGCGACATGTCCATTTACAACCAAGGATGTTTTGGTTTGGCTGAGGGGGAACTAGTGTCCAGGTTTGCTGATTTTGTAGTGCTTAGTATTCTTCTTGCATTGCTTGTTCCAAGCTTCTGATTTGGCTGCTGTGTTGTATGAGGTAGGGTCGGTGGTTAGTGTTTGGGTGAGGAAGAGGTGTGGTAGGGGTTTGGGTTGAATTCTTCATGTTTTGAGGCGGGTCATCATTGGGTGTGTTGGGATCGGTTTTGTGGGTTCATGTATACTCTTAGTGTTTGTTGCGGTTTAGGTGGACGAGTGTTGTTTGGTTGGATTGGATGAGGGGTTGTGGTATGAGTATGGGGCTGTGGATTGCTGTTTGAGCTGTTGGGGAGGTGGGATTATAGATGGTTGGTTGGTGTGTTGGCTGAGGTGTTGCGGTTGAACTTGTTGTTTATGGTGAGGGTTGTATGAGGTTGGTGTGTTGGCTGAGGTGTTGCGGTTGAACTTGTTGTTTATGGTGAGGGTTGTATGAGGTTGGTGTGTTGGCTGAGGTGTTGCGGTTGAACTTGTTGTTTATGGTGAGGGTTGTATGAGGTTGGTGTGATAATTAGTGGGCTGGTGTATTGGTTTGGTTTGGCTGTTGTTGAATGGTTTTTTCGGTGCTATGGGTGAAAGGAATGTTGATTCAATGAATTGGACTTGTCTTGAAATTATGGAGAATGATGTTTTGGGATTATAGCAAATGTATCCTTTATAATTGGGTGAGTAGCCATAGGTAATTGTAGTCGGGTGGGTGGTTGTGGAGGAGTTGAAATGGGGATGTGTTTTGTGTGTTCGGGATGGTAATCAGTTGATTAGGTAGACTAAGGTGAGGGCTGCATGGGGACAAAAGGTTTTGGGAAGTTGAGCTATTTGGAGGAGAGCGTGTAGTTTCATGTGGCGGTTTTTGCGCTGGACAACTCCATTTTGTTGTGGGGTGTAGGGGCATGACATACGATGTTGCATTCTCAAGTTTTTGAGGAGTGTATGGAGGTAGTGGAGTTGTATTTCCCACTGCCGTTCGATTGGAGGATTTTGATGTGAGTATTGTATTGACACTTGATGAATTTATGTAGTTCGATAAATTTGTGGATGGTTTCAGCTTTGTGTTTAAGAGGAAATAGCTATGCAAACGGAGTATAATCATCAATGAAAATCATATAGAATTTATAGCATTCATTTGAGATAATAGGGGTAGGTCCCCATACATCGATGTGCAACAATTCAAAAGCTTTATATTTTCTAGTTGAACATTTTGAAATGGTAGGTGATGCTTTGATGTAATGCATGTGGTACAAGGAGGAGAGTGATTGCTGGTTTGGATGTCGGGTTTAGTTTTTTTGAGTAGTTAGTGAATTTCTGGATTATGATGTCCAAGCTGATGGTGCCACGGAGTTGTAGCGGTGGTTGTTGAGTGCATAATTTTCTTGCTTGCGGGTGAGATTTGATGGATAAATGGTGTAAAGACCGTTTGTGGCTTATTCCTTTGAGGAGAGAAGCGTTGGTGCGTAGATCCTTGATGATGAAGCCCATATTTGTTGAAGGTAATGGAACAAGAATTGTAATATGCTAGTTTATGAATGGATAAGAGATTGTAATGACATAGGAATATGAAGGATTTTGTTTATGTAAAATGTATAGTTAGGTGTAGGTAGGATTCCAATACCTGTATTGGAGATAGAAAGGGAATGGACATTTCCGATTGTGACATTGTCGTTGCCTTGATATGGTTCGACTATAGATAGGTGGCATAGATCATTTGTGATGTGATTTGAGGCTCCTAAATCAAGGTATTAATTGGGGTTCGGTGGTCCTTCGTTGTAGAGTGCCATCAATTTTGTTGTTTTGTGTTCAACGGGGCTGTTGTAGGCTTGATTCATCCTATGCTAGCAGTCTTTGGCTGTATGGCCTAGTTTGTAGCAAATTTGATATTCTATGAAGTTGCTTTGGCTTGGTGTTGATTTGCTGGATGGTAGTTTCTTGATTGCATTTCGTGGGCTTGCAGTGTCCACAGAGTTCTTTGGCGCTGTTGAGTTGTTGAATGACGCTGTTTTATGTGTGAGATTGCTTGCCTTTTCTCTGATTCTCGGTGGACCTGGGTGTCCACGTCCCCTTTGATGTCTGGAGTATAGGGTGAGGTTCGAGGAGTTGTTGTTTGTTGATATGTGTAATATTTATGTAATTCTTGTTAGATGTTGGCTTCTTCGCTGTAGAGAAGAGAGTACAAGTCATCTAGGATGATTGATGTAGTCTTTGTTCAAATGACTGTTTTGAAAGCTTGGTAGGTTGAGGGTAAGCCATTCAAGGTGTATAGGATGACATCTTCTTGATCAATCTTTGAGCCACTGATGTTGTTCTTGTGTACCAACTCCTTTATTTCAACCAGGTACTCCTGCTTTGGTCTATCTCTTAGGGATATGTTGTGGAGTTTGTTCTTGAGTTGTATAGTTCTTGAACGGTTAGAGGGTTGTAGACACCTTCTAGAGTAATCCATATTTCTTGACATGTCTCGGCATCCAATATGTGTGATCGGATGGAAGGAGATGTTATCGAATATAGGTCGACAATCAGGTTATTATCTGCTAAGATCCATGCATCGTGGTTGTCTACATTTCTGCTTGAGTTGGGCTGGACTCTTTGGTGATTATAGAGATTATTTGCTTTGAATAACTTGTTACTTGAGCTCTCCATATGTGATAGTTTTCAGTGGTGAGGGTGTGTTTGGATAAGGTTCTTGATGTTAGAAATTATGAATTTGAGATTTCTGAAGTTGGTCACTTTGGCAGTATTGTTGTCTGAACAGCGGTTGGATAGGGAGTGTGTGTATTGATTCCATGATTGTAGTGTGGTTCTTGAGAGAGTTCTTGTCAGTTTTGAGGAGGGAGAGTGCTGGACTGTTCTTGAGGGAGAGGAATTCTTGGACAGTGAAGGAGGAGATGGGTTCAACAAGAGGGTGGAAGGCTGGCAGTTTCAGGAGGGTGGGATCTTTCTTGCTATTAGTCGAGGAGAGGTTGCTTTGGGAAGAGGACCGATTCTTGCTCTGATACCATGTAGAGAATATCAAGAGACAGATGAAAAGAGTAATAAAGAATATAATATATTTTCTTATGGTTACATTAGCATTTCTCATCATATATATAGAGGTAACATAGTAAGCATATAGAAGTAATGGTCTTTAGTCGTCTGATATAGACTTCCTAACCGTGTGGCGTGCATGCTCTTATGGCTACTATACTTTTCACATCCTCCACCATTAGTTATGATTTTTAGTGGCTTGGATATAAGATGATAAAAGGATAAAAAATGTGATGCGACTTCTTATCTTGCAGCATATTTAAATCTGAGCCATTCACTGTAAGGCCATGATAAGTTTTAAGTGAATGGTTTTTGATTTACTAATTGAGTTCTACATGATAAAAATAAATTAAGAAATCATGAGAAGAAATATCTTTTTTCACATAAATGGACTAGTTCTTACTCATGTACTTGGTCAATTTTTCAAACAAAACAACCACTAATTGTAGCACCTTAACAATCTGCATTTTTAATTGGACAATCGTATTCTAATACAAATATTATTTTTTCTTAATACGTTTTTTGCTGATATATTGAGTATAGTTACAGTACAAGTACTATTACATATTTTTTGAAACCATCCATGCTTTAATGACTGCATGGATTGGTAGTTTTATCATGCTAATTTTGCACACGTGCAGTCTACTTGGTATCTACTCTGTTTCCTGAGTTAAATTTTGCCCAAAAGATTAAATACCCCTATATGTTACCCATTTGAGTATATTTTAATATGCTGCTTTTATCTTTTCAGTTCCGGAGTCATATCCACTCATGCATTTGAGTCTGGCTGTTTTTTCCCTTTGGTTAAATTTTCTAGGAAGAAATATTTCCATTTCTTCTGCTATTTTTATTTCTAAGCCAGCTGCTCCAACTGTATTATGCCTTTCATGTTCTTGCTTCAGATCGAGTATCCTGAAATTGAAGACAACACAAAACCAAGGCATAGGTTCATGTCTTCCTTTGAGCAGGTATTTTCAATGGGATTGTTAATCAAATTTTATATTTAGTCTCTCGCATCTGTTCTTTTTTTTTTGGGGGCGATTTGGATGGGGGTCTTTTCAGCCCTTTTTTGTTTTTTTTTTAAAGTAAAAATGCTAAAATTTTACTTTTCGAGAAATGGATAGTAATATCAGTCAATAAGAAGGCTGTCGTACATTTTTTTTACTTTGAAATAGACTTTATTTTGTAATTTTATTTTATACTGTAAGTAGAATATTATAAACTTTGTCTCCAATATAATTTCCATCCCTTTTCATCAACATCAAAAAAAGAAGAAGTTGAACTAAACTTCACAATTGCGCTAATTTAGAATTGAAAACTTTCAAAAAGTTGAGGGATTATTTAGCTATTTACTCTATTATATTATTATAGACTGGGATGATTTTCAATAAGCTTGATTTTGCTTTTAGATTAGTTCACTTAGATAATTCTATCTAATCTCTAATCCAATCAACCGTGTTGAACTCCATTCTAATAACAAATTAGGCCATGCTATGCATGTAAAAGCCCCTTTTGTCATTTTTTGCAGTAACTGTTTCTGTTTATGCAGAGGGTTCAGGCTTGTGATAAGCGATACCAGTATCTGCTCTTTCATGCGGAAGCCGTATGAAATCATTGCTTTCAAGGTGCATTTTTCTTGTTCTAACCTTCTGTAATATGTTTTCTAGGTTCCATTATCATTTATACATGGTTTTTGATTCTTGCATCTCTATTGTATCATTTTTCTTTACTTATTTTTTTAATTTTTCTTCAACCGAAATATAAAGCTTTACCCGTGGCTAAAGTAGCTGGCTTTGACCTTCTATAATTCCTGCTTTGTAAACCAAGTTGTTACTGTGTTGTTTTACATATTTATTTCATATTCCCAAGTTATCTGAAAATTTTTGAGTTACTTTTTTCTTATTTTTACTTTAGAAATTATGCAAGCAGTTTTTATTATAGATGGTTCACGGCTTGATATCAAAATTCTTCACAGGTTCCCAGCACAGAGATCGATAAGTCAACGCCAAAGTTCTTTTCTCATTGGGATCCAGACCTAAAGATGTTCACGGTTGGTCTAAGCCTTTTTTTTCTCTGCTCTTATATCTGAGCTTTACCTATTCTTTTCAAAAAATTCTGGCATAACAACCAAATTTTATGTATTTACAAATCTATCATCTAAACTTTGATATTTACTAAAGTACCACAATATATCCATTTGTAAAGTTTAGAGGGAAACCCAGAGATGTAATACTAGATAGAAATTTGCATACTAATTTTAACATTTGGATGTTATGCAAATGAATAAGATTTTAGTGCTGCTTGAATTTGCCACTCTTTTTTCCCTAAGATTAATACATCATTTGGGGTGCTATTCATGAAATTTCCCCTTTTTCTTATTCCTAAAGTACTTAAATGATAATAGTGTTCCCTTTATTAATTTATTCTTATATCCAATCTTATGTTTAAGAATCCATAATGATACTTTAATCAAAGTTTGGTCAGTATATTCTGAGCTGATTTTTGTCATAATTTTGTATTTGTGCGTACAGTTACAACTCTACTTCAAAGCAAAACCGCCGGAATCGAGCAAGCCCCCTCCAGCGCCCATTCCATTGGCCAATGGTTCTTTGGCACCTGGCGTTCCTCCGAGACCGTTGCCTCCTCTTCAAGCGCCTCCACCGCCTCCGCCACCTCCCCAGGGGGCCCCACCTCCACCCATGGGCCCCACCGCCGTCGCGAGGGCCCCACCGCCGCCACCTTCTGCAAATGGTCCACCAATGCCTACTATTCCTCCGCCGATGGCTGGGGCCGGCTCAATAGCAAGCTTTACGCCAGGCGTAAGGCCACCGCCAATGCCGGCCTTTATTGGGCAGCAACAAATGTCTGGCCAAGCTCATTTTCCACCGCCGCCTCCACCGCCACCCAATATGAATCATTAATATAGTAGAGTTGTGTTTCAAATAGAATAGCTGTTCAAACAATTATGGTGTAATTTTGCAAGTTTTTTTTTTGAAAGAAATTGAGCCTTATTAAGGCAAATATATAAGGGCTGTTGAGATTTGAACCCTTGGCATACCAAGATTTTAAATCATAGAGCTCTTAACTATTAAGTCAACACCATTCACTGTAATTTTGCAATTGACTGTAATTTGGGTCTATAACTCCGTGGTAGAGCAATTGACTGTAATTTTGCAAGTTGCATTCAGTAGTTTTTGTTTCCTAGTTGGATTTGGATATGATGAATTTTGTTGTTACAGTTATGCATTATTCTCCATTGGGGCTAGTTTGTATTTTATTTTCTTAAATGCTATATTATAGGTTGCAAGTTGCATTTAGTTAACTTATTGTTTCTTAAAAGAGAGAATAATGAAGGAAATGAACAACTAAGATGATTGGATTGCTGAAGTTAAAAGATGTTAGTGCTGTGGTAGTTTCTTTTTAGGGATGTTCTTATTTTAGTGTGTATTTTGTTGATTATATCATGGTTTTTGAAAGTCTATCTTGTTTCTTAAAAGAGGTGCTGAGTGTGGAGTTGATTGGATCGACATGGAAGGTGTCGATGGAGTTTCGGTGGGATTCGATGGGAATTTGGCCAAGGCGGCACTGGGTTGACAGGAATCCAGGTGCTCGACGTTCTTTGAGCACCTGGCATAGGCTGTAAATCGAGGAGCAGGCACCTAGGCGCCAGGCGCTTGAGGCACAGAGACAAGCAACTCATGGTCGAGGTCTAGGCGATGCGACATATTCAAACAGTAAGGGATTTGTCTCTGGGCCCCAAGGCCTGTTTAGAGCAAAATTAAGGATTTGGTTTAACCCTATATATAAGTCTAAACAAAGGTTGAGATTGCAATTAAATGTCACAATGGAGGTCGCAACTAAGGGCAGTAGTGAGAGGCTGCACTGGAAGCCGTTGAAGATCTTTACTGGAGATTTGCGCGGAATGATTGCAACGGCGTGCTGCAGCAGGTGACCACAAGGGGGCTGCATCGGTGGCGACATCGGTGTGCTGTGGTGGTGGTCGTAGTGGAGTGCTACGACGGTGCCTACAACGGAGGGCTTAAGCAGTAACTTGGTAGTTGTGGTGATGAACCACAATGGGAGTTGTTGTATATTTAAGACTTGAGTTAGAAAACTAAGGAAATAACATAGAGAGGAGGATGCTAGGGTTTGTTTGATCATCTTAGCTATGCAATCTTTTTCTTTTTTCGGGTTAAGATTTCTAAGGAATAATTTTGTAAGCTTTTGATGATTTTTCGTAGTTGATATTCTGAGTGATATGCTTTCGTAGTATTTTTCGTTATTGGGTTTTCCATGTACATACTTGTGCTTTGATGATTATTTCTATGTGATTGTTCTGAGATATGTATAGTTATTTTTGTTTTATGGGTTTTGCTTCAAATTCATTATAGAACTAGTGGATAGAGATCCTGACAAGAGAAAATAATGATGGAAATGAAGCTATTATGGTTTCATAAAGTATTACTTGAAAATTATGATATTATGGTTTCATAAAGTATTACTTGTTTCATAAAAGAAAAAATAATGAAGGAAATCAATGGCAAGATGATTTGGTTGTTGAAGTTAAGCCCTAGTGTTGAAATAATCTCTTCTCAAGGGTTTGCTCCTTTGAAGTATTCGAGTTTACTTGGGGGTTTTGCTCCACAAAGCACTTCACCAAACATTTTCCAGTAGTATAAGAGTAGAATAGTACATTATTACATTTTCATTTTATAGCATTTGTTAATTTTTATGCACTCAATTTTTTTATAAGTCATGTATATAACTAGCATGAGTTTCTATTTTTAGAACAATATGTGATGGCACTATAATCTTATTTTAAATGGTAATTTGTTAGAAAAGCGTATGCCCTTCATTTTAAGAATGTACATCATTATCAATTAAAGTTTCTATAGTTTATATATTTTTGTCATTTTTTTTGAAATTAGATGAGCTTCAAATATGAAATAATGTGACTGGCAAAATTTGATCTTAAGACCTAAAATAATAATTCTTGAGTCTAAATCATTGGACTACAACACCATTTTATAATGTAGGAATATTTAAGAGAAAGAGTAAGGTTGTTTTGCTTACATGTTTTTTTAAATAAGATGGAAGAATTTTATTGAACCAAACGATAAAGGTGAATTAGGAATTGTTATTCTTTTATAGCTGCAAATTTATGTATGTCTAGCAATAATGAGATATAATGTTTAAAGTTTATTTGTAGAACACTATCTTGATTGACCATTGAATTTCCTAATTGAGAACTTTTATTATGAGATGAGTAAATGTTTGTGCGCAAAGCATGGCACTAATCATTTCATTATTCTTTGAATTTAATGATGAAAGCATGTCAATTTATGAACAAAATTATACTTGTTGATTGATTCTACAATGTTCTAATATTTATTATTAAGTATAGAGTACAATGTAAAGCATCACATTAAATGGATTGTATTTCTTGGAGCAAAAATGTGCTCAACCGAGTGCTTGCTTTTATTTTAAGAGTATTTCTAAAATTATATGGATTGCTACAAATACCAAAAATCTTTGATAATGAACCAAAAGCTTATACATGCAGTGCATCAATACTACTTAGGAAAGCGGTTCAAGAGAACCTGTAAGGCTAAAGATAAACTAATAGGTGCATAACAACTTTTTTATGCACATATACTATTAAGACTACATGATGATCTTAACTTAGGGATTATGATCAAGTTGAAGTTAAAGGAACATGGTTATGTGTAGTAAATATAAGAGGTCTAATGCTTGGTACATGTAAAACACAATTATGTTCCACCATCCAAGGAGTTATAAATTCTCTTAAATTTTATGTACTTGAGTACATGGAGCTCTAATCTCTTGCATTCTTTGTGATGTTGACCCATGCATGATTAAGCATTTTAACAAGAAAATTTAGGAGGACATCAACATTAAATTCAACATCTATATCAGGGTTGCCAAAACTTTGTTAAATATATCATAAAAATGGAGTCCAAATATATATATATATATATATATATATATATATATGCTAAACCAATAAAAAAATGTCCATGAGATCACCTTAATTATTGATCAAAGTTCAACACAAATTTATAAAAATTAATCATGAGCATTTATATTATATTAATTTAAGATAATAAAATAAAATAAGCAAATGCAATAAAAGTGATCATGAGTATTTTAAATTATTTATATAATCACATTAATAAATCAACTTCATACTTAACCTTTCAACATTTTTTATATTTTCATTAGTTTTGATGATTTAAAATAAGTAATTTCTTATAAAATTCTCTTAATATTATCTAATCATATGATCTTAAAAATATTTATAACTACATAATTAAATTAATATTAACTATATTATTCTATATATAATAATTGCAATATTTATACTTATAATATATATATTATTTCTTTTTCTTATTATGATGGATAATATGATTATTATTATTATCATTATTCAAGTTTTTTTCCTATTCACATTATTCTCTTTTTACATTAGTGGATCAAAACATGTTTATGAGAGCTTGCACTGCAGCTAACTTTTCATGTTTGCTGACATCATTATTATTATGATCTTGATAATGGTGATGTAATCTCTCTCTCTATCTATCTATCTATGTATATATCTATCTTATCTCTCTGTTCTTATTCATCATTCACTTTATAAATGGCCATTAGACTCAAATGATCCCTTAAATTCACCCTTCAATGATCCCTTTAATAAATTTTTGATTTGACATCGATAATCACCACAATGATTTATCTCTCATTTTATCTCATTTTGATCCCTTTATTACTCTCTTATCATCTTTGGTAATGGTGTTGACTATCTATAGCTATTGTCAATCTTGCTAGCGGCATGCATGCAAATAAGACAGCTATGCTGGTATTTTGTACATTAAGAATTCGACCGCACATCGCACTAAGATCTCCTACTCGTAGCACTTCAAGCTACGATTACACGGCAAGCAAGGCAACATACATAAGCAATTCTAAAGAAAGATTCGCAAATACAACATGATGAAAAACATATCTAAACACATGTTACTTAATGTGAAAATCCCCAAGATAGAGAAAAATCATAGAGCCACTGCTATGAAATGAATTCGCTAAAATGAAGACGAATGTTATATATTTATACATTAGTTCAGAGCTCATCCATTATTCCCTTTCTACACTAGTGGATTGAAAAAATTTCATGAGTGCCTACATTGTGGCTAACCTTTTATGTTGCCGACATCATTATTAATGATGATCTTGGTGTCAGTGATGTTAGTTCTCTCTCTCCTCTCTCCCTGTGTATGTGTGTGTGTAATGACCAAAATCGTTACTAGGCTAATTAGAACTAATTCTAAGTCAAAATTAGAATTCCATACAACTTTAAATTAGGTCAAACTAAAAATACCGCTAGTTATAGTATATTTTTGTGATCGTAATGCCAACATTTAAGAGCAATTTGGACAACAAATACTCATGAATTAATTTCTTAATATTTTAAAATTTAAGAAACTAAGAAAATTAAATACAAATCCAAATTCAATAATTTTAGCATTGTTGGACTAAGAATATTAGGGAAATACTATAAAAAAGTTTCTTCAATTTTGAAGCTTTGGATTGATCATTCTAAGATTTTAATCTTCAGAAATAAATTTAAAATAAATATAACTCCAAATTAAAAATTTTTGGTACTGGTGAATTCATCTTGTCTAGATACACTTCAATGTCCAAATTTCATTATGTTAGAAAGCAAATGACGAAAAGATGCACAAAATTTAATTTATTTTTAAAATTTATTTCCTACATGCTATAGTACATAGTTCCACAACCTCGTCTCCACAAGCGTGTTATAGGGCACACTTGGGTTCACTCCTTTGCGACCAACGACCACCAACGGGATCGATGCCGCTAGCTGGTTCGGCCCGGCCTGATTGAGTTCCCCTCCCCCAATTTTCTCCTATAAATAGCCCCATATTCCTCCCTCAAATCATGCACACCTCTTCTATCCCCCCTTCATCGCCAGCCAGAGTCGATGAATTACCCACCTCGGCAGCTGCCTCCCCTGTCCTACCCGCCCACCCCTTCGTACGACGATCACACCCTTCCATCGGCTAAGAGAGAGAGGGGGTGAGGGAAAAGTTTATTTTTTTTTTTTTCTTTTTATTATTATTTATTATTTGTTTAGGGAAGGCCCTTTAAGTAAGAATAAAGAAGGGAAAATTAGAAAGGAGAGCAGAAGAATGGGAGGAGAATAATGCATAAGAAGAAGATGAGAGGAGGATCAGATCAATAAGGATATAGTTATCATCATTGTTATTATTTTACTATTATTAATGCTATTATTATTATAACATAATTACTAATAATAATAATAATATTATTATTATTACTATACTATGTCATTTTTAATTTTCTTAGTTATTACTATTATTAATAGAAAAATGCTATGTTTACACAATAAATACATCAAAAGTATTTAGTGCCAATAGCAAATTTATTTTTTTTTAAAATTTTACATATAGGCCTCACAAATATCCACTGCCTAGAATTGATGATCTGTTCGATCAATTATCCGGAGCCGTGATATTTTTTAAAATCGATCTAAGGTCGGATACCATCAGTTGCGAGTAAAAGAAGACGATGTAGGGAAGACTGTGTTCCGTACTCGTTATGGACACTTTGAGTTTTTGGTGATGTCATTCGAACTCACCAATGCACCATCCATCTTTATGGATTTAATGCAGCGAGTGCTAAAACCATATCTGGACAAATTTGTAATCGTCTTTATTGATAATATCCTCATTTACTCCAAAACTTTGAGAGACCATGAAGAACATCTGAGGCTAGTGTTGAAAACCTTGCGTGAGCATCAACTATATGCCAAGTTCTCCAAGTGAGAGTTCTGGCTTAACTCCATTACATTTTTGGGGCACGTAGTCGATGCTCAGGGAATTCGAGTAGACCAGAGCAAAGTAAAGCTATTTAGGATTGGGCTCAACCTAAGTCCATCACCGACATTAGGAGTTTTCTGGGATTAGCAGGATACTACATGAAGTTCGTTAAGGGCTTTCCCCAGATTGCTTCACCGTTGACTAAACTAACCCAAAAGGCTGTCCCATTCATTTGGAACCCAGAATGAGAGGAAGCATTTCAAACCCTTAAGGATGCTCTATCCACTGCTCCATTTCTGTTCTACCAAAGGAAGGTTGAACTATCTAGTGTATACTGATGCCTCTGGAATCGGTCTAGGTTATGTTTTGATGCAAGAGGGTAAGGTAATTACTTACGCCTCTCGTCAACTAAAACCCCGAGAGAGAAACTATCCAGTTCATGACCTTGAACTTGCAGCCGTAATATTTGCCTTGAAAATATGGCGTCACTATTGTATGGAGTACAATGTTCAATTTTCACTGATTATCAAAGTTTGAAGTACATCTTCACCCATAGAGAATTGAATTGTCGCCAGAGAA
This sequence comes from Gastrodia elata, assembly GCA_016760335.1. Taxonomy (NCBI): domain Eukaryota; kingdom Viridiplantae; phylum Streptophyta; class Magnoliopsida; order Asparagales; family Orchidaceae; genus Gastrodia; species Gastrodia elata. Next base: position 22,511,136 of record CM028684.1, on the reverse strand, counting down.
GATGGTTGAAGCTCATTAGCGATTATGATCTCAGCATTCAATATCATCCGGGGAAGGCTAATGTAGTGGCCGATGCTCTTAGTCGTCGTGCTACTCTAACCTCTATGATTTCATCCAGTTCTCTAGAACCTGAATTTCGTAAGCTCAAAATTTCTCCAATTAATGGCGATATGCTGAGTTCGCTATTAGCAAATATTAATGTGGAACCCACTTTCCACGGGATGTCTCCATCTCGCAAACCAAAGACGATGAGTATTTGAAATTTAAAGCAGATATCGAAGGTGGCCGTCGTCAGGATTTGCAGTTGCAGAATGGTGTGTTTATCAGGGCAATCGATTGTGGATCCTAAGTCTATGCATCAAGAGGTTTTAGTCGAAGGTCATAATTTTTGGGTATCATATTCACCCAGGCAGTACTAAGATGTATCAAGATTTGAAGCAATCATTTTGGTGGCCAGGTATGAAGAAAGATGTAGCTGATTTTGTGGCCAAATGTCATGCCTGTAATCTAGTAAAGGCCGAACACCAAAGACCTGGTGGTCTTCTGCATCCGCTAGATATTCCTGAATGGAAATGGTTTGATATCCATGGACTTTGTCATGGGATTGCTTCGTGCCAAATCAGGTGCCGACGCAATCTGGGTTATTGTTGATCGATTAACTAAATCAGCGCATTTCTTTCCTATTCGTCAAACTAATTCAGATAGAAGTTAGCAAAGCTCTACATCAAGGAGATTGTCAGATGCATGGAATTCCAAAGTCAATTGTATCTGATAGAGACAGCAGATTTACTTCCAAGTTTTGGCAAGCTGTGCATCAAGATCTATGTACAACTCTAGCCATGAGTACAGCTTTTCATCATCAGACGGATGATCAGACTGAAAGAGTAAATCAAGTTCTGGAAGATTTGCTTAGACTTTATATTCTTGATTTTGCTGGTTCTTGGGAAGATCACATCCCGTTAGTGGAATTTGCCTACAACAACAGCTTTCAAGCCAGTATTAAGATGGCTCCATATGAAGCTTTGTATGGTAAAAATGTAGTACTCCACTAGCCTGGTCTGAAACAGGAAGTGTTTAACTGTTTAGTTCAGAATTGGTAGAAGAGACCAGCAGTAAGATCAAGTTAATTCAGCAGAGAATTCATTCAACTCAAGATCGTCAGAGTAAGTATCATGACTCTCACCACCGTCTCTTAGAATTCAACGTGGGAGATTCTGCTTATTTGAAGGTCAGCCCAATGAAGGGTGTTTTCAGATTTGGTGTAGCTGGGAAACTCAGTCCCTGCTATGTTGGACCTTTTAAAGTATTGGCCAAGGTAGGGTCATTGCTTATCGGCTAGGCCTACCTGATAGCTTTGCAGCTGTTCACAACGTATTTCATGTATCCTCATTGAGAAGATGTCTTCGAGACCCTTCGCACCTTGTTCAACTTCTAGCAGTAGAGATCCAACCTGATCTTTCGTATGCCGAAGAACCTATCAGAATTTTAACTCGTGATCAGAAACAGCTGAGAAATCGTTCCATTCCTATGGTCAAATTCAGTGGAAGAATCGATCGTTGGAAGAATCTACTTGGGAGAAAGAGGAGGATAGCGCAATAAATATCCCCATCTCTTTGCAAATCCAGGTACTATTCATTTCTTTCTTTCAATTGTATCTAAACTCGTATTGTCGCAGTAGATCATTTCTTCACTTAGGTGATGTCGGGGATGACATCGTTCTTAAGTGGGGAGTCTGTAACAACCCTAGGTTGTTACCCTAGCTAAACTAGATTAATTAAGCTAAACCAAGACTTGATTTAATTCAATTGGATTGGGTCATTTAAACTTAAACCTAGAAGTTTGAAATCAATCGGAGCTAAATTGAAAAATTTGGTATTTTTGGCTATTTTTAAGCCCTGAAAAATACCTAAATTAATTTGATCTCCAAATTGAAATGTGACTTCATTTTTGAATTCCTCACACCCAAATTAGCTAAGGGTAAAATTTTGGGAATTTTTGGAGCTCATTTGGTCCTAAATTGGATATAGGAATTAATAGAATAATTAAATAATTTTAATTAATTAATAATTTTATTTATTTTATTAAAAGTACTGTTAGGATTTGCTATCGGGACGCGGCAGATCCGCTGCGGGGGTCCCGACAGCGGCGCATGGTCTTTAGCCAATAAGGTGGCCAGTATGCATCTTGGCGCAGCCCATTCAGCGGCGCGATCCGTCCTCGCCGTGATCTGATCGTGGCCGCTCGATCAAGAAATCTGATCCAACGGCTTTCCACGCCCCGTCTTATTAGTAAACTCCGATGGAGTGTTGGATCACTTCAGTTAGATCCAACGGACCATTCAAAATCTCCGCATCAGACCGTTCAAACCCAACGACTTCTTCATCCAACGGTGGAGGACAGCTCCCTGCTGTTCACCTTCGTCCCCCGCGCGATCCCCAGCCCCGACAGAGGAAATTTGAAGAAACTCACCACGTCAGGTTTGTCTGCCACTCCCCCATCCCTCGTCTGCAGACCGTTAGCATATTTCCGATAAGGGTCGAGCTTAGGGAGCTAGGTAGGGTGGTCAGGCCAGTCCAATAGAAGGCGTCTGAGTGAACTCCTCGGCCCGAACCTGATTCTTGAACATCAGCATGGATCCCCCCCCAGAGCCCCCTTGGCCTATAAATAGCCATCCCACAGTTCAGTGAGCTCGTTTGCTCACTGAAACTCTCTGGAATCCCCTTTTTCTCTGCTGGTGTCCTTGGAGCTGCCGCCGTTCCAGGAGATTTTCAGAGCTGCGTCTGCTGATAGAGGGCGTGGTCTGGCGTTCAAACCCCCTTGCTGAGCTTCTGCAACCTTCTGGAACAATCCAGCCCAACTGCATTGCCTCCTTCGCTGCGAGTCATCGAACTGAGTAGAGCCTTCTTCCTTTATTCTGTCGAGCTGGAATTTAGCTCTATTTTCGCCTCTTGCAAGCCTAGATGCTGAGTAGAACCTTACATGATCTCCTCCGTGGTCGATCGAGCAGAAAGCATGGTCTGGCAGTGACCCAGACGACGAATTCATCATCTGTGCGCACCGCCAGATGAAATTCTGGTTCGTCAAATGCGGCGGTGTCCAGTTGGAGTTATTGTCTAGCTAGTACTAGAATCGTCTGGGCCATAATTGTGAGCTGGTATCGAGGGTTGAACTCGACCAGATCGATCGATTCGACTGGAATCGACTCGATCCAGTCGCGAGCTTAAAATGGCTGAAAATGCCTAGTAGCACCCCCACCGGCGATCCGACCACCCCAGAGCTCCTCGTTTCGACCTATCGCTTTCCCACCGTCGAATCCTTGAACATGCACGGATCGATATCGTGGGCGGCTCGTGGACTATGTGAGGAGAATTATCTCCTCACAGGTGCGCCAGCTGAAGGATCTCGGCAGAGTAGGCATCCAGCGATCCAGAGTTTCCCAGTTAGGGCTTTCTTAGTTCAATCAACGCGTCTGAGGTCAAGGAACGTGTAGCCATCGAAAATCGCGGCGCGGTGTGACCGGAGTGAGGTTGAATTTGGCGCCGGAAAGCCCGTCTCAGGAATTAGGGCTGCGGGCACGATCGGAGGAGGAAGATGAGGATTTTGGGCCGGGCCGAGCCTTAGCCCGCGCGGTTTGGAATTTGGGCCACGATTATTGAATACTTTTAGGAATGCATTTTTAATGATTTTGAATTTAATTAATTAAACACTATAGTTTTTAATTTAAATAAAATACAGAATGAATTAATTAAATAACTTTAGTTATACGGATCCAAATAGTATGATCCAATATACTATTTGAATTAGAAAAAATTCAAGGAATCTAAATATAAAATAAAATCTTAGATCCAATGGTTGGATTAAAAAATTATTGCCAAACCTTCTCTGTTTTTAATTAAATCATATAAAATCATATAGTTGTCCAATTTATGATTTTAGAGGGCCTCTGATTGCTCCTTGTACCCTAAGGACACAATTCCAGACCCTTAATTAATTTCTTTAATCACTCCTTAATCACCCTAATCAAGGGTTAGTAAATTAAACTCTAATTAAGCCTCTGATTTGGGTGGGGATGGTTCATAATATCATATTTGGACCTAGTATAACCTAAGTATAAGGCTGGATTGCCCTAAAGTGTCTTAATTTCACTAATCACCATAAGTACCTTAATTAGGTGATTAGTGCTAATCAAGATTATTTAGGTCATCAAAACCTAATACAAGGGGTGTTTCCCACTTCATTTAGTCATATGAAAGGTTTTAAAATAGATTAGAACAAATTTGGACAATAAGACCCTAGAATCCCAATGTTAGCCTTAAGAGGGGCATTTTGGTCATTTTAGCCAAAATGTGATTTAGTGTTCTCTAAGGATTGAAAATTCCAGTAAACCACTATAATATAGATTGAAAATATTCTCTGAAATCCTAGAACAATAATAATCACCAATCCATAGGTCTCATTAATTCCTTAATTAAGATACATAGACCTTAAGCATTCCTCATAAAGATCCTATGGTATTAAACTTTAAGTTTAATAATTGGAATGGTCAATTATCTCATTAATAAGTTCAGTTAAGATAACTTAAGAATTAAGTGTTAAAAGAAAAGTATTGAAAATGTCTAACTAAAATCTTAGTTTAAGGTCTAAAGTGATCAAAAACTCAGACCCTTAGATCTTAATTAACCTAAAAAGGTCAAAATGGGTTTAATATTAATCTAATACTTGGAATTGTAAATTTTTAACCTTAATAAACTCTTATAGTTTAATTATGAGATTAGATCTAAGGAAAATCACAATTTGAAATCTTATAAGTCAGAACCCTAATTAGAAGTCTAAAGTGATCAAACTTCAGATCTTTAGATCTTAGATCTTAGACTTAGATCTTCAAATTGAATCAAATCACCTCCAATTGAAATTCTTTAATGGTTGATTGTTTAATCTTTTGAAACCTTCCATGTGAGTATAGGATGATTCAATCAATAAGATAATGAAATTATCTTAAAGATAGAATATAGATCTTAGATTCTCAAGTTCTTAATTGATTATTTTATCTTATAATCAGTAGATGAATAGCCTTTCACTAAGATCTTAGTTCCTGAATCTTTCAATTTATAGGATCATTTACCTTTGGGATTAAGTGAGAAACCTAGATCCCTATTTTAGTATCACCTTGGATTTGGAATTTGAACTCCACATAGTGTTTAGGTTCTGAATTCTTAAATCGTGATTTATTTGATCAAGGTTTGGGTAAGAGAGTGAAAAGTTCATAAAATTAGGTCGTGATTTGCTTGCTTAAACTATATAGTCGTCGCATGATTTTGGATTATAACTTGTTTAAGTTCTGATATTTAACTTTAAGGACGTAAATTCTGAGATTCTACTTGATAGCTAGATGTTGGAGATCCTAAGCTTGTACCTTCTCAGAGTAGTTAGATTGGTAATTAGACAATAATAGATATCACATAAGTATATATTGAGTCTCTTGCTTACTTTGACTAGATTGCTTTGCATACCTTTGAGCATAATAGGACAAACTTAGGATGATACATCCTAAGCTAGTATTGAAATTTCATATCATTCAGTTTGTTTTGTTTGCAGTTAGTAGAATATGACCTAACTTAGTCTGCCTCTTCAGCAGTAGTATTGTATAGACTGGACTCAAATCCAGCATATTTGGATGGCTAGGCTGGGGATTGATTGATTGATATTTGAGGCCCTATATGGCCTATTGGCTGGTATGGGCAAGTACTAGGACTTAGGCATATACTATTTTAGCTGTATTGTATTGTTTTGGTTTTATGTTTACTTTGCCACATGCTTTAGTGGCCTTATTTTCAGTATTTGCTCGCTTTGCCACATGTCTCAGTGGTTTACCATGTTATACATTGCTTTGCTTTAGCCACATATCTCAGTGGCCTTTCTTTTCATATTAATCTGCATGTTGTATGTATACTTTTATGGCCTAGATATATGTATGAATGGCATGTTTAGGATGCTAGAATTTTATCGTATTCCTTACTTATGTTCTTTCATAACTCAGCATATTTTACTTCGATCATAATCATGTTAGGATCATGTTATTCAGCAGCTACAATTATTTTGCTTTTAGTCTTACCTTGCTTATTTAGTGTTTTGTATCTTGCATGCTATAAATAGATAGTTATAGTATTCCAGTTCTTTTCATAGCTTGTTGCACCCTTTACTGCTTGTATGTGTAGTTAAATTAAATGTGATATCTTTTAATACTCAGTTCATTTAAATAGCCTAAAATGTACTTAGACCAATTGTCTAGCTACTGTAACCTTTTTCATGTTGTTGGCTGGGGATGTGGCATTTATGATACAGACCAAATGTCATGATCAGACGTGATTGTGGGCAGTGGTCACTGAGGATGGAGCACAATTCAGGAGGAGGACCTTCCAGCTGGCTGTCTAGCTAGTTTTGTCTTGTTGATTCCAGTGAGGACGGAGAGGCTTTTACTTTTCAGTTCTTCAATTCAGTTTGTAATAATTAACTTCCTGGATGTACCTTACTTTCTGCATGTGATGAGTTATTATATGCATTTTCTTTTCCTACTATGTATGCTTGTGGCTGTTACTCTATCTATCTTACTCTGCCACTTTGATAATTAGATGATGAATGTTTATAGCACTTGGTGACAAGTCCTTGCCTTAAGGCAAGTTGGGTTCGCCTAACTTTATTTAAGTTGGGGATTTCCACAGTTGGAGCATCGTACTTCCTTATTGTCAGTACGGGGCCCCACAAGAAGACTCAGAAAGATTGGAGGAGGAACTTCTTCTTCTTCTTCTTCTTTTTCTTCAACCCAAGACTTAGCAGTTGAGGGGAAGGGAGAGCTGCAGCTTTTTGCCAAATGGGAATGAAGAAGGAGCTTGAGCTCCTTCTTAAAGGGAGAAGAGGAGAGGATAGAGCATGACAAGGGGAGCTATAAGGAGGGATGGTCGTGCTTGTGCCATAACTTGAGGAGAGGGGCGTCGAATGAAGAGTATGGTCAGTCGAATTAGAAAAGAGGGAAAAATTACAATTTAAGCACTAAATAATTACTTATTTATTTTCTTTAATTATTTAAATTCTTAGATTTTTGAAACGTGCTCCGAAAATTCCCAAAACTTCACCCCAAGCTAATTTGGGGATGAGGAATTCAACGGCAAAGTCGGATTTCGATTCCGATGATTATTTAATTATCCTATTTTTCCGGGGTATTTAATTATATTAAAATATTTGCAAAAATCAGACGACTTCCACATGCGTCTGAAACATCACCCATTGCTAATTTGGGGTGAGAATCGCAACGGTGAAGTTGGATTTTGATTTCGAGGTCAAATTAAATATCTCAATTTTCTAATTAATTAAATATTAAAATAATCCAAAATATTTGATTTAGCTCCGAATCGCACCAAATCTTTAGGGATTGATTCAAATGACTAGATGAACTTAACATAATGATAATTAAGATACGATTAGGCTAAAATTAAGCTGGGTAACAACTTTGGGTTATTACAGCTTGTTTAAGTAAATTAAAAATATATTGTAGCATATTATTTTGTTCTAATTCTTGTTGTGTGCTTATTTACTTTTTAATTTAACATTTTAGAATAACATCATTTTGAGTTCAAGCAATTCTTTTGTTAAGATATGAGTTTATAAATAGAAAAAAAGCATTTACTTTTCTTTGTATATGGATTATTAGTGAATAGAAACATCACTTGTTAAAATCATAACTCTTTTTTGCTTCAGTTAGAACTATTTAGATATAATTTGATTTTGTTATCATGGCAAATATTATCTCACTTCTCAAGTTTATAATCATGCATAATGGAGAAATTAGTAGGATTGTATGTTTTGCTAATATCAAAAATTTTAATGTTAAATATGTAAATGAAAGACTATGTGTGTCAATCAGATAATTTTTAAGATTTAGGTATATCAGATGATGTGTATATAGAAAACTTAAGCTTATACATCCATATTGCCACTCTCTCTCTCTCTCTCTCTCTAGCGATTTTGGTGGCGTGCTATGGCTTCTTTTTTGTCGGCCCTATCAAACTTTTGTTAAGCTTTTCTTAATATCGCTTCTAAGTAAATCCTTGAGAAAATCTCTAAGAAAAATTCATATCAAATTTCTTAAGTGCCTTGAACATTAGATTTTTCACTTCTAATTTTTAGTTAATTAAGTTCTATTGAGTAATGGGATTAGCCAATAGATTCAATCTTGTTTAAGATTGAATTTCTAGTTAGAAGTTATAAATTTGATTATTTTATCTTTTAACTTTAGTTCTTGCAACATATCATAAAGGTTAATAATCCCTTTATCTTAATAAATTGGATCTTCATTCATTTAGATTCTTAAAGCTTTAGAATGAGAATTATAAAAAACCTTAGATCTTTAAATATTAGCACCTTAGGTTTTGAGCTTGAACCTCAACTTTGGAGTTTAACTCTAAACCTCTGAATCTTGATTATCTTAATCAAGATTGGTTTTGGGTTGTTAAATATATCAAATTATGATGATTGATAATTATTTAACCTTTGTAGATAAGATATCTAATTTTAAATTAGATCTTGTTAAGTTCTAATGTTTAAATTTATAGGTACTTGATTATGAGTTTATATTAGATAGTAGGATATTGGAGATTCTGAACTTGTATAAACTTAGAATAGTTAAAACCAATACATTAGATAATAATGATACTTGATATGAAATGAAAACATAAAAACATTAGGATAACATTTGCATCAGGTTCATTATCAGGACAGGTGATTATGTATACACACTACTGCTAATAGACAGGCAGTAAGGAGAAATAATGATACTTGACATGTACTCATTGGGGAGAGTTGCGTCTAGTTTGGGAACTCATCTTAGTCTTGTAGATGTGCTTGAATTCTTAGCTACTTCTGGGCATGTTCACAAAAGTAAAGTAAAATAATAAAAAAAAAAATTGCATATGTACTCCTGCCTCTTCAGTTCAATTTTAGTTCCACTTTAGCTTTGAGAAGCTAAAATGACTTGTTTGATATAGTTACAATTTTGTTCATTTTCAGTGGCTTTATTTAATTAGCCAATTGTCTGACATGATAATCTTACGTGTTTATTTCAGTTTTTTGCGCACTTTAGTACAGTTTTTTTTGCTTTTATATAGTCATTTCTTATACTCATGTTAGGATGCTAGTCTTGATTGAATGTTTTGACTTAACTTACTATATTTATCACAGTTCAATATTATTTTTCTGTTTAATTAGCATACTTTCAAATGATCATAAGCATGTTATGATGTACTTCTTTTCAGTAGTTTTAATTACTTTATAGTGTTATATGAATATATTGCCTAGCCTTGTAACTTCTGGTTTGAGGTATGTTTCTCACATACTTCTTTTTGATTAAGTTATAAATGTATTGTTTATAACTTTTCTAATTTCCTTTATTGCGTATTGCTCCTTGTACTTATGGTTGATGTCAAGTTAAATGTGATATCTTAAAAATGTAGAATTTATAATTTAGCTTAAAATGTACTTAAATAATTGTCTAACACAAGATTTTCTTTGTTTTGGCTTGGGCCTTGGTATGTAAAAATTAACATGTCAGAGTTTGAGCTATTTGAGGTGGTAGTATCAGGTGAGAAGCTGGGCCAAGAGGAGGACCTTCCTGCTGTTGTGGATATTTAGATAGTCTTGAACTTTTATTTTATGAGGATGAGTATTTTTTATTCATTTAAACTTTATTATTTAATTATTGCAATAATATAGGATTTAGATGTATTTTATTTACTGCATTTTTATTTGAGTTTAACCATATATTTCTCTTAGTATTATGATAAATAGATGTTAATTTTACTTGCTTTTGCACTCTGCATATCTTGTATGTACATTTAATGAAACTCTAGTTCAGTTATGTGGCATATCCTTTAGTTATCATTAGTTAAGGTGAAAATCTAATTTAATTATAAATGGAGAATCTGTCACGGTGATCACTTCACCGTAATCATGTTAACATACGTGCTAACAAGACCACGATGTGGGTGGGGCACCAAAATTGGTTTCAGAGAATATCATAATGTGTCAAATTGAAATTTTATTCTAAGGAAAATAAAATGACTTTTGCAAATATTATCTTGACTATAACAAATGCGATGAATGCAAATATTCAGTTTTATATCAGAATATAATAATGACTATATGATTACTTTTTGAAACATCCATATTATCATAATGATATGTACTCATAATAAAAAATATGAAATGAAAATACTTCCATTAAATATTTAGATACACACACCTCAATCTAGGTGTGTATTTAAATTAATATTATGAATTTCCATTAAAAAAATCTGACGTTTCCAATTTCTTCCACATTTCCAATGAATTCTTACCATCGAATCAGATCGGATGGTTTGATGATCAAAACGCATCCTACCATATCTAATAAGGAATATTCCAATTTAAATAATTCTAAACCTAAAGAAAATTAAATTAATTTAATAAAAAAATATTACTTATATTTTCACTCATTTGAAATCTAAAAAAATTAAATTTTTTTGAGTTGTATATTACAATATGGAAGTCAATGATTAAATTTTTTTTATTTTTGGACCTTAGATTTGGTTTATTTTATTTTTAAAGCCTAAATCTTCAATAATTTATTTTGTGAGAACATTTGGTCCATATGATCTTAAATTTGGGCCATAGATTTTCCCCTTAAAATATTTGATTTAATGAAGTGATCCTTTAAATTTTCTTATCAATTATTTGAGAATTGTTTCAAAAATTTAATTAGCTGTAAATAATAAAAATTAATCTGTTTAATTATATTTAAAAACATTGAGTTGTTATAAAACCATAGCTTAATTATTATAAATTTAGTGCCATTAACTCATCCTCAATTTGGATTTAGGCTTTCATCACTTAATCCCAAGATGAGACTTAGAAAACCCTGACTTGTCTAGCTTAGGATGCTTTGAGGAAATGTTGAACATGATGATGATAACTCCTCGTACCATGTTGAGAACCAATTTAAATATTAATTTATTTTCAACCTAAGAATGCAAAAAAATAAATAAATCATTTGAACTTTTGATGTGATATATATGCATAAGTCTTAAACTTTATCCATCTCTACTTAGGCTCAAGCTAACATATTTGCACTAATAACTAAGCCACTTGACCCTTTTGCCATGGCTATCACTTCTTTATTCTTCAAATATGTCCATTAAGAAGTTGAGTAAGAAATCACAATTTGTGACTAAGACTTGGTTGGAAACCACTATGATCAAGTTGACCCATTTTCCTCCATGCCAAGCTTAACCTCTTATGAACTTGTGTGCCAACCTATTATCTTTTATGGCCAAGGCTAATGAAACTCGCCTACTCATGCTCACGTACAAATTATGTTTGATAATGAAATCAATACTCTTAAGCATTTGAATCCTATACTTACTAGAATCTAGAACGTCTTTCCTACCCAAGTACCCCACCTTTGGCCTAGCCAAACTCCCACACATGTAACCAGTGAAAACTTGTATCATATCCTAAATATAAGAATTAATCGCTATTTTGAACTCCACCAATTACCCCTTATTAGTGAACCATAAACTAAAGGTGACATCCTGCACTAAGGTTAGTGCAAATGGTCTAGCCCTTAATCACTTGAGCATGCCTTTTCACCATGTGATGGCATTAGCATCATGCTTGAAGCTTATGTCAAATCAAATACCAAGCATATTCTGATGATGTTCATATGAGTTAGGGCCATTCCTAGAACACCCCACTTGAGGCCTTAATGTCATTGTGTCTATGAATGTGAAGGATAACTACACCTTATATCACATCTTTCCAAGCCTTTTAAGTGGGCACATATTTACAAGTAAATCTGCACACAAGGACCTCAACCTACCCACCAATACCCCAAGAGGTGACCATTCCTTAAAATTGAAAAGTGTCATAGAGCACTAGTTTTCTTGAACTAATTATACTTATCATGGAATATTACATTAACACCCAGGTGGAGAATTTAAGACCACACTTTCGACGATCATCTTCACTTGGCCTCCTAGGTTTTGTCGAAGAGAAAGGTGTCTACACTACAAGACTTTCCCAAGTGTTGAGGGCCAAAGGCCAACCTGGTGGACATCTTTATAGAGGGTGACATTTATTATGTTCTCGAAGTAGTTCTACTAGTTGATGTTTGTTATGACAGTAATTTTAGCATTTGTAGGTTGTATATGTATTCTTTATTTCTATCCTAAAAGATTTGAATAAAAGAAAATCACGTGGTCCTGGCAACCTTTTCTTTTCTCTTTCTAGATGTGTGTCCAATCGGCACTATTGCCTGTCGAGTACTTCCATACTGGATTTGATGCACTGAACTAGCCAGTTTACGTTCAGCACAGCTTTTCGAAAGGTGGGACTTCTAAAGCTAAAGAAAGACCTACTTTTAAAGAACAAGAATTGACATCTCCCCCTTCTTTTTTGGAATACGGGGGATATTTGTGAATCGCTAAAGCTTTGCGAAGTATGTTCTTGCAAAAAAGCAGGTACACTGAACCCTTGCAATGCTAATAACCATGAACAAAACATGAACATTATGTAACATTGTATTTAATAGCAGAACTCAGCCGATTTACATTTTCTCATTGAAATGAAGCTATTTTCATGCAAAATAAAAAAATTATATAAAAAACATCGACAAGCAGAATAAGTTCATTAAATTCTAATGAGCAAATAACAGTAAATAGTGTGCAAGAAATAAAAAAATAAAATAAAAATTCCCTAATCATTTACAGACCTCGAGTGGCCTATCTTTTTCAAGAAAAATAGAATACACCAAAATAAAAAAGACCAGGCTCTAACCATTGAGGCCTGCCAACAATTTACATTATATATAAAACTTGACACATAATCTCACTATCAGCTTCTAACAAGCAAGTGGATCAAAGATTTTTGCAAGCTGAAGGTTTTTGATTGAATGGCAAAATAATAATAATAATAATAATAATAATAATAATAACAATAACAATAATAAAAAGAAATATAAATAATCTCCGTTGCTGTTTTCACTCCCAAAATAAATTTTTGAGCTAACCAAGCAAGAACCTGAATAGATCACTTAGAGAAATAATGCCTTCCACACGCTTGCTTCCAGCCTCCACAACAATGACGCGCCTAACCCCTGAAACAAAAAAACTTTATTAATTAACTCTGATGATTTGATCCAAGACCACAGTCAAAATCATACTTTTAACCCATTTAATCATACTTGAGCCCATCTTGGTTTTACTAGTATATTAGATTTGTATAACAAAAGGATATATAATGATTGTTCATCAATGTGCTGTGTACATTAGGTATATGATGCTCAAAATATGGGAGAATTGAGTTGGGAGACTGTTCTCATCACTTTGTAGAGTTGCAGTATTTGAAATAATGCACAGCACAAATTTAACTTCAAGATATGCATATTGAAGAGCAGAAATACCGGGGCTGGACAGCCGTTCCATGACTTTCTGCAAGGAATCAGAGCGAAGGCACATTTGGCATCTCTGCCCACTAAAAAAGCCATGAGGAGAATTTGCGTCTTGACCAAGCTGAAGCGCCTAAAATTACAAGAAGATATAAAAATATGCATACCGAATGATATCAGAGAACCACTTTATTTATAGAAAGAAAGGAAAGAAGTGCGCTCTTGTTTGGAAGAAAAGACTACAATAATAGTAACAATAAACTAAAAAATTAATCCCACTATGTGAGTTTGTTGATACATAAAACATTCTTCCATTGTGCATAAACGGATCAGTTAGATGAACTCTTTATCTTCATCGTGCATATGTGTCAAGTATGTGTGATCATTCTTCTAGTTTTGTGCCATGGCTATTATGGTCTTCCTTATTTAACATAGTTAAAGTTCATTAAGAGCACATTTGGTACAAGGAAAATATTTTGGAATAAGACAATGTATTATAAATTAGGGTGGTGGAGCCTTGTGTGCTTCAGAGTGAACATGGGTCCATCACTGATCAGCTGTTGGCAAACTGGAAGCAAGACAAGGATAGAACTTCAATCATATCTCCGGGGCGCTTGGACACACAGCAACTTTAGCTGGCAACAAAAGGCCAGCACTTGGACACACCCAAGCGTCGGAAATATTAGCAGAACCAACGGCAGGCCTGGGCGCACTCAAGCACCTGTCGTGATCTATTCAGCAACTGAAACTTTGGTGCCCGGGCGACAGTGCAGACTAAAAGCTCAACGCTTGGGAGCGCTCAAGCATAAAGGGCTTTGACAGCTTCAACCCAGCCTTCGTCCAGGAACTGAATAACCAGCACTTGGGCAAGCCCAAGCTCCAGGCGGAGTGTCTGACACAGGAGTAATGCCAAGCAATGTTTCTAGCCTAATTTTGAAGGGTTTAAAGTTAATCTAAGTGGGGGTATAAATACCTATAATTAATTAGGGTTGTGAGTGAAAATAGTGCTTAGATGCAGATACATGCAAGGGTGGTCACAATGAGGTAGAGAGCTGGTCTTCCTCCATCAGAAAGCTCTATTTTGCTGCAAGGATTTACTGCACGTTCTGTAATCCTTTTTGCTTATAATGGAATCTTTTATGTGGCGGTGGATCTGTGATATTTCCCCATCTTGAGATTTCCCATATTAATCATTGTCTTCGGTATTTGATTTCATTGCTTGTGATGTATGAGCTTTCATTTGTTTTCTACCATTTCTTGTAGTCGTTGACACTGTATAATGAATGTCGGATTCTATCAGAGTGCTATGAAGTTGAACCCTAGCAGGGGGCTCTATCCCAACATAAATATTTTCAAAATAATAAATATTGCGTTAAAATTTATAACCATTTACAATGTAATTAGTTTATTTGATATTGTTTGGATGAAATTTAAACTCATTTGTAAGTAAAAAAATATCTATTTCAATTTTAAGTGCACTGCACAGCCCAGTAATGGCCGATGTTGACCCACATGGGCCAACAAGGGTCCAGTGGCGATCTACAAATGCTAATAAGGGCCCTATTTGTGCCGACAAAGTCGTGTGCGGGTGCTCATCAGTTACAAGATGGAACTGATTGACATGGGCAAGCAAATGCCCAACTAGAGCTGGCGAGACCTGGCAAGGGTCAACAAGGGCAGATGAGGACCTGATGTTAGAATTCACATGACATTTTTGTAATACGATTGAGCCATGATGAATTTTGATCATGCATGTAGAAGGCATAATCAAAAGCTTATGAAAATCAAATGCACACCACTGATTTTAACAAACAAACTTTCCAAATGGAACTATTGATGGTGTCAAATTATTGGCTAAATAAAAGTAAGTTGCACCCTTATGTTGTAGCAACATTAGATCTCTTCTCATAAAAGGAGAAGTCAAGCCAACGCTCTTGCTATCAAGAGGAATAAAGTTCAAGAGAAAATAACTTCAGGCGAAAAGAAACATTGAAGGGGAAAGGACTCCCTTGAAAGTATGACCCGTTCTCTCAAAAAGAACTCTTTACCATTCGATTCAAGTGACACAAGAATTTCATTGTTATCTTTGACTAAAAAAGCTAACAGAACATGATAACAGAGCTTTGCAAAGAAATTGAAACCGCAAACTACAAACATCCTAACCATAATCCGTTCATGTGAATTATGATCATGCCGAGCTACAAATCACTTGGCAATGCCGATATGGGGGCATTCAAGAATTTGATGTCCACGTCTCCTTTGCTAACAATGTTGTACGTTTTGTCATTTCCCATGCATACCTGCAATAGTTCTTAAACATTCATTTAGTTGGAGTGGCATGGAACGCGAGCCTGAGTCTGCCACCATGACTCACTGTTGTCCGGTGACAATACCAATGCGTATAGAGCTCCTCAATTGTGATATGCACTGCAAAATTTTGACTACTGTTTTCCAAGAGCTGTCATTATTCATCTTAATTTGATGTTAATCCAACTAGAAGCTAAGCTTAAAAATTACTTTTGCCTTTATAAATTGATTTACCAACTTCTTTATTCTAAACAATGGATATTTATTTTCAAAGTTCTTTTTATTAAATGTGCGTAATTTACGCACATTCCCTACCCTGTCTTTCATGAGAATTAATATGATCAATGCTCTACTTGGCAATGTTCTAGATCTGATGGCTTCTTGCTGTATTTCTTTTTTTTTTTTTCATTTTCAAGTACCAAGTTTAGTACATTCCCATATTCGGTAGGGTTGCTTAGAGTGAGTAGAGTTAAATCTCATGGTCAACAGTTCATCGAAATGATAAACCTCTGTTCTTCAAGAAATTTATGCATATCTTAGTTTCTCTTAGTCATCTGCCTGCTTTTCGAGTGACAAAAGTTGAGTTTTGTTGACTTCTCTCTGCACAATCTCAGTTGTCTTCATCACAGCATATATTTTTTCCATTGTGGATGGTGTACTTGTTCACTTCATTAATAGCCACTTCAGCAGGTAAGTCAGGCTTATTCAGACTAATGGTCAACTCTTCTCCATCTTTAATAATATTCTTTATTTTTTTCAGGTGAAAATAGTTTATTGGTTCCATAAGGACTTCCAAGTACAATTTAATAGAATCAATCGGCACTACGTCACATAGACCTTATTAATAAAGGGTTTGGTGATAGACTGAAGGATGCTCCACATGTACCATCTCTAAAAAGAATCTAGGTGAGGCAATTAGTTCAATCAAGGTGCATAGTTTTCACAAGTGACTCATGGAAAGTAACCAAAAGAGCACTTGTGGTTACAAGAAAGAACATTGGTAGAACACTTTACATGATTAGCAGTGTCAAATGCCTCCACTTTAACAAGCACGGAGGACTCAAGTGTGTGGCATAGAAGGATCAAACACAAAAGTCAGACAGTTGAATTACCTCCTCTCACAAGGTAAATTCCCAGTTTGAAGAATGTTGATTTATGTTTTTGTGAAGAGTGTGTTTGAAAAGCAAAGAAAAATTAGAAGGAAGACAAAGTCCTATAAGTTGGAGCTAGTACACACGGATGTATAGTGCCCAGCTCCAATTCATCATGGGAGGTTCCAACTATTTTGTCACCTTCATCGGTGATCACAAAAGAAATATGTGGATGAACTTCCTCAAAAACAAGACAGACTTGTACAGAACATTCAAGATGTGATTAACTGCATTTGAGAATGAGAAGAATAAGCAAGAGGGATCAAAAACTTTCACGCCTAAAGCTAGAGTGCTTAAGGTTTGACAATGGCTGAGAATAATGTGACAAAAAGTTCAAGGAGTTTTGTACTTTAAGGTGGTCGGAAAAAAGTTCTCAGTCCCTCGAAATGACACAACAGAACGGTGATGCAAAAAGAATGAACAACTCCGAATATACCAAGAGTATGAGGTTACATGTAGGTTTTCCCAAGCAATTTTGGGTTGATGCTGTGAACACTGCAGTCTAC
The DNA here is from genome assembly GCA_016760335.1 of Gastrodia elata. Lineage (NCBI taxonomy): Eukaryota > Viridiplantae > Streptophyta > Magnoliopsida > Asparagales > Orchidaceae > Gastrodia > Gastrodia elata. The sequence continues at coordinate 22,493,701 of CM028684.1, read as the reverse complement.
CTCATCAACCGAGGCCCATCAATGCCACTGAAAGAAGAATTGTATAAGGAAAATGGAGTAAGAAAGGAGTAAATTTATCTCATAAGGGTATTTAGCTAGTTCTCATATGTTCATATAGATGTCAGGACTTACACCAAGCTATATCCAAAGTTCATTAAATGTACCTTCATTTGATATGACTTAAATGAATTTGGATTCACATTATGGGACTACCTTAATCGTAATATCATTAGAAGCAAGAATGTAGCATTCGATGAAAGAAAAATGTGCAATTGGAATAGATAAAATCAAGATGATTTAACAACACAAAGGGGGTATAAGGAATAAGAAGGTACAAGTGGGTTTGAAAAGCAAATAAGATACACTGAGAACATTAAAACTGAACCTCAGGCACTAATGGTACAGTTGAGAATATTTGTAAGAAAATCGAAGCCTCAAATTAGGTACTCACCTTCGTTATATTATTTATTGTTGGCTGACGATAAACCAGCCTCCTCCTTTTCCACTTCAACGGTGGTAGGAAAAGTAAATAGATTAATGGACTAAAATGGTGGAAAGAAATTTTGTCATAAAAATAGCTTTACCTATCCCTAAAAAATTGGTGATTTAACAGGAGAAATGTGGTTGCGCTAGCTCCAATTTGATTGAAACTTTAATCAATTGGCATGGGTAACATGGGTGCTGAAGATGAGATGTTTAAGAAAAGTAAATTAGCTAGTATGGGCTCGGTTGATAAACTTTGCAAGGTCAGATATTTCCTTGTTTCCAAAGGGTGCAACAATTCTAACCTACTGCCTGCCTTTGGGTTCTCTAAAGTTGTTGGTTTGGGGCCCTATGGTTACTCCAAACAGTCGGTTAGAGCTTTATTGTAGGGATTCTTGATGTGATTATTCCTATAAAAGAAACTCTTTTTTATTGTAGGAGATAAAAGCGTACAACTCGCAAGTTCCAAACTTCTGTAAGTAAATAGAAAACATTAGAAGTGTGCTGTTTGCGATAAAATAGCCCTTTTTTGAGTGGAAGGTGTTATAAGGGTTTTTTTTTATCTTGATATCATTTGATGTCTACTCCTCCCTTATTATGGTTAATATAATTTCCTTTAATAAGAACACAAATATACACAGCTTTAATATAGTAGACTAATTTCAAAATAGAATAGAGAGTTGAAGTGTATGCTCCATGGAAATTCCAAAAAGTTATGCAGACAAAATTTTGCTCAATTAGATACAGCAAAAACTATTTATTGTTCGTCCACGACAAATGCACAAGATTATAAAATTGTAAGACAGCTAGGACGCAAATAATTCTTTGGCACTGCACAAAATTCTTAATTGAAAAGAAGTTTGTTAGTTTCCAAGATTCTATCACGTGAACAATTAGTCAATAAAGAATTATTTTATCTTAAGATTCATTATTTAATTTTTCATTATAGAACAAGTGTTCCTACGTACGTTTTGTACACTGAAAAAAAAAACTATATATATATATATATATATATATATATATATATATATATATATATATATATATATATGTTTTGGTGTGCTTGTTTTCAAAGATTTTCATAATAGCCCTCAATTATCATACCTAGCAACAGTTATGAAATATCATCAAACCTTCACCTATTCCGGCCTTGTCTTTAGATACACCATCCCAAAGCCTCCTCAAACCTTTACTTGTAAAGACTTGAACTTCATTTGACTTTCCTGATGCTTGCTGAACCTTGTTGTTTAGCATCAACCAGCCTTAATCCTACATCAGTGCACTTGGTGGGGCGTTTATATTTTTTAATTTTTATTTTGTATGAGATTCAAATACATCAAAATAAACACAAATTTTACATGATATCAAATTTTGTATTTATTAAACAGCCTTTAAGAAAAAATTGGATAACTCTTGCACAGGATTTGCATGTAAATTTATTTCAAACTAAGCAAACACTTCATGTTAATCAACTAGGGGCTGTTTGGTCAGGCTGTATTATATGCATAAATTAATTTGATTACATTGTAATGTAAGAATATAGATATTTGGTCATAGTACAATGTAATTTTAGAGATTTACAAACACCTTGTAAATTTCATGGCTGCATTCACAATACACACAAAATGAGCACAAAATGAACGGATCCCAAAAAAAAAAGTAGTATTTTAATTTTATCACGAACGCTCCATTTCCTTGCTTTTTTTATTCCAGAGCAGCCCGAACCCTCGAACCCAAGCAAACTAAAGGGAGAAAAATGAGAGCAATTTATTTACACAAATTGGGGAGCACAAAATGACGCTGTCAACAAAGCTTCGACCACTAATTGTAGAGTGTGGGTGAAGCGTCGATGAAACAGACTATAGACAAAGACAGCACCTACATTGCTACCAACACCAACTGTGGAGCATGCAAAGACCCAGCGGCAGACCCCTACAACCTCAATCACTGACCTTCTTGCCAATCCTAAGTCAAGCACAATTCAAAAAAACCTGTAATGCAACTTAGATGCCCCAACGTTTTTGTTCTTTTACATGCATTTGTTGACACAAATAAAAAATTACCTTATATAATAAATTTTAAAGAACTTCCTCCAAAAAATGAAATGCGAGTGCAGATCTTTTAACAGTGACGGTGTTAATATATTTATTGTTATGATACCAATGTATGTAACTAAGATTTTAAAGCAAGCATCAAATTTATATTTGAAGAGGTATCAACTATCTTCTTCATCTTTTCTGTAAAAAGCATTAGCATCTAATGTCTCATATCAATTACATATTATATATATATATATATATATATATATATATATATATATATATATATGTATTTTGTTTTTTTTACATGTGTGACCGGCCGGTATGAATTGAGCCCATGACCTGGAATATCAATTACATATTGTGTCTACAACTCACAAAATTTATGAGTTTAAAACTAATTATTAATGCAATAACAGAAAAGCTTTTTAAAATCATCTTGGTGCAAGCCCAAGTTTTAATGTCTTTACATTATGACAACAAATTAATCTAGAACCCTGACAATATGTATAGAAAAAATGTTGAGTATGATCCTGACGATGCTTGTGGTGAAAGTGAGCTAACCTCAAATGAACTATTTGAAGCTATAGATGCAATCATTCAAGTGATTATTAGCAGAATATTTAATATACTTTATGCCTTGAATAATAAAAAGGGCTTACCAAACCAGAAAAAAAAAAAAAAAAAAAAAAAAAACATAAATAGAAATATATTAAACAAGGTTTACTCCAGATCTGATTCAGATTACATTGATATAGTTCAAATGAAGGATCCATTTCTTAAATTGTGTTAAGGGCTTTGCACAAAGAATACTTCCCATTGATTCAATTCATATTTCTGTTGAAAAATAGGTAGCAATGTTTTTGCACATATTAGGCCATAGCATCTGAAATCGTGTTACCCACTTTAACTGTCAATGTTCTGGAGAAATTATAAGTTAGCGTTTCAAAAAATCTTATTTGCAATCAAAGAATTGAATGATTATCCGTGCAAGAACAAAAACTCCAAATGATTCAAATGAACAAACGCACATTCTAGATTTTACATATACATTTATATTGTCATCTACAAACTTAATTTTATAAGGATTGCATTATGGCAATAAATGGAACTTATATAAAGGCAAGAATTCCTAAAGAGTATGATTCCACCTTTCATAGAAGAAAACTGCATCCAATCCAAAACATGCTTGCGACTATAGATTTTGACTTCTGATTCATCTATGTTTTAGCAGGATGTTTGGTCTGCACACCGAACAACAGTTTTGAGAAATGTGGTAGAAATTCTAAGTGACATAAGCATTCCCCATGGTATGTTATGAGATGTTGATGTTTTCAATGTTTGTGAGAAGTAACACATCAACCTAAATATAGAGTACTACTTGATACAAAAATATAGAACTATTTCACCTTATCATACCACTAAGTCTAGCTTGAAAAAAGTTCATGAAAATTGACCAACAAACTATAAAGAAATTATTCAACTTGCGTCATTACTCGCCGAGACTACTATTAAATGAGTTTTTCATGAAAGACGGACATAGCCTATGCATATATATATATATATATATATATATATATATATATATATATATGATATGGTTTGGTCGATCTCGCTTTTCTTGGTATGGTTTGGTCGATCTCGCTTTTATCTTTTTTATAGCAGCTGTCTTTTCTATGAACTCTTATTTAGTTTGAGCACTTTATTTTCTTTTTCCTTTGTTTGGTCTGGAGACCTTTTAGGATATTCCCCGGGTCTCTATTTTTGGGGCTGGATTCTAATTTTAGTAGTCTAGGAATCCTGTATCCTCCCAGCCCTAGTCCTGTTCTCTTTCTTCTTTTGATGAAATAAAATCCTGCCGAGATGGCTTTTCAAAAAAAAAAAAAAAAAAATATATATATATATATATCAAATATAAATCAACAATACAACGACTCAACCGGGATCAAACTCCACAGTGTCATGTGCCAGGAGGTCCAAGAGCCTCCCGGGAGCAAATCTCCAGTAACAAAAGAAAAAGCACCCTGACAAGCGTACATAGCACAAAAATTCGTCACCCGATTCGCATTATGCGATCGGTGGGAAACGAGCTTTTAAGTATATAGAATTTATTCATAATTTTAACATATAATCCGTATTTTCATATTTGATACATGTTGACATTGTGATTGGTTCATGAAAGACAAAAGAGATGCTGTTGCTAATGATATGTGGCTTCACATAACCAATGAAGGTTTCTATATTTGTTCTTGTTCTAGCAAAGTACTTAAAACTTATAACAGATCATATTAACTTATGTATGTCATGCTATATATGATATTTATGTTTTGCAAGCTAATTGGTCATATGAACTTGTCTATGTATTTTGTATGTTATATCACATGTTTGTAATATCTTGAAAATCCTTGTTTATTTTGGGTCTTGCTTAGTCTTTCAATTTAGTATTGTAATATAAATAAACTTTTCTAGGTAGTATTGCAAAATGAGAAGAAAAGAATCATAAGTAGTATTGCAGAATATAGAAATTCTTATAAACTGCATGATGCACAATTACATCATCCCCACCCGTTCTAATTGTTATTATGTGTACATCATTAACGATTACTAACTAGGTTATTGGAGATGCATCATCTGAAATACTTAAACAAACAAAAAAAAAAAAAATTGGAGCTCATATTCTGAATGGGTGACCAAATTATTCCAAATAATGCATGAATATGATTTTAATCAAAAACATGCAAGGTTTTAAGGACGAGGTGTATAAAGGAGTCTAAGAAACAAAAATCAAAATTTGAACTTGAAATTAATGACAAACACTTTAAAATCAAATATACTCATAAAAGACTATGGAGCCACATTTAAGGATTGAAAAGAGAAAATTTGGTGTCTTGTGGAATAAGAAGATTATAATTATGGGTCAAGAGGAGCAAATGTCACAAATCTAGGTATGTTATTGTAGCAAATTTGATTATATATATAAGGTTTTTGGCAATAAATTGATTACATTTATTATTAAATAGATGTTCCTTAAAGATGCAGCATTTCTTTAAAATATAAATTCCAAATTACAAGGAGCTTGAAAAAATGTCCGGCAAGAGATATGAGCAAGAGAATGGGCAAGCTAAGTCTAGTAACACACATATCTTTGGGGCAAAAAGCACGCTTGGAAAAAGATGACATCGCAGGGTTCCCAAATGATATTTCTAATATGGTCACTTTAGAGTTTGCTAAAATTGGAGAAAATTTGGAGTTTATCCAAGAAATATCTAACAACTATAGGAAAGCAAGGCACTTCAACTTAATTTAAAGAGATCCATTCCGCGCAAGAAAGTTAAGAGAGGAAGTTCGACAAAATTCCTTTATGATTATATAACTATAATGGTTGAGAGTGTTTCAATCCAAAATCGTTCAACAAGAGAAGACTAAAAAATGAAAATGTTTACTGATCTAAAAGAGGAGTTAAAACAGATTCCAAACCTTGCTAGTTGAAAGCTTGGTAATATCTATAACATTTCAGCTTTAAATCCGACAATGGTCACTTTAATTGTAAAGTTTATGGACTCAAAAGTAGAGTGGGTGCACCATGAATTAGACAAAGAGATTATAGTTTTCATGATTGTTTAACTGAAGATGACATTGCAGTTAATGATTTTTTGTTGATGTTATCTACAAATGTGTGATATGGCTTTTAGGTTAAAGCTATTTTTTTGAGTAGCATTTTTTGTTGATGTTATCTGCAAAGTGTGTGATATTGCTTTTATCTCAAACCTAATTTTTGTAGTAGCATATCAACAATCAAATATTGACACTTTTTGAAATTGTAAATATTTCATAAAAAATTATAAATATTTTATAAAACTGTAATTTAGATATTATGTGCATAAAAGCTCTAATTTTTATGCATATGTAGTGACATATTGTAACGACCCAAAGTCGTTACTTTGCGAATTAGATCAAATCCAGCCTTTGAAATCAGAATCCCGGGGAATTTTGAATTAGGGCAAACAAAGATACCATAGTTAAGAATAATTTTAAAGATCAAAGTACCCTAGTTTGAGAAAAATCCGAATAACGAAAACTCTCGCTTTATTTTTTGAATTATTTAAATTCTAAAAATTCAAGAATATTGAAATACGTGTCCAAATTCATCATTTTCAGTATCGTTGTATTAAGTATATTATTTAAAGGCTGCTCGAGAAGTTTCATCAAATTCTGAGAGTCGGTTTTATCGTGGTTAATTTTTGAAGTTTTTAACCTCAAAAATTAATATAAAATAAATTATTACTCCAAATCGAAAATTTTCGGCGCGAGGGTGTTCGTCATATCATAACACACATCGGCGTCAAGTTTCGCTGTATTTGGACGCCAAATGGTGGAAAAAATGTGAAAATTTTAACTTTAAGTATTTTATTAATTTTCCTTATTAAATTCCTTCTTTTCTCCCCCCCCATTCGCCCGACCCGCCTGCAAGCGGAAATTTTTGCATGCCAGAGGGGTTGCCTGCGCCGTTTTTGGCGCAGGATTGGTCGGCCCTCTCAGCCGACCACCCCCATCCCTTCCCTTCCTCTATAAAAACCCCCTCTCCTTCCCTCTCACCCTCACAACCTGCAATCCTTCCTCTCAGCCCTCAGCCAGCCTTCCTCCTTCCAGCCAGCCTCCCTCCCTCACAGTCAACCAGCTCTTCCTTGCCGGCCGACCAGCAGATCAGCAGCCCTGCCAGCCAGCAGCAACAGCCTTGCCGGCCGGCCAGCAGTTTAGCAGCCCCGTCAGCCAGCAGCAGCCGCCTTGCCAGCCACCCAGCAGCTAACTACTTCCTGTCGGAGCCCTCCCTCCATTTTCCGTCAACTCTAAACCAAGGTATGAGGTGAAGGAAATAAAGGAACGAATCGAGGAGAGTTGAGATATTTCCATTATCCTTTGCATATGATAAATTACGATAATTTTAATATCTCAAGTGCATCATTCGCATTATTATTGTATTCATTTAGTAATAATGAATAATAGTAAAAATATTATAAAAATGACTATTATTTTCATTTTTCTGCAATTTAAAATTCAATAATTTTCATTCTTTTTACTTTCATATATTATTATCATAATAATGAGGCTATTATAAGTATTATTGCTATCCTCAATAAACCTAATGTGAAAGTAGAATAGAATGGAAAAGAAATTAATAAACACTCCTAGAAACTTAGCTAAAAGCTAAATTAAAATATCTAAATCTAAATGCAGATCCAATAGTCGAACTATCAAACTTTGAATCTTAAAGAACAAAAGTACCCAGTACATGACGAATATTATATTTTGCACTTTTACTGTTGCTTAGCTTATTTGCTTTGAGTCAATTTCAAATTGAAGCTTAATTGATTGTTCGGAACCAATATGATATCATTCGGGGTTGTTACTGGAAAATGACATCAGTAACATTCGGGGTTGTTATTGGAAAATGACATCAATAATATCCGGGATTGTTACTGGAAAATGACATCAATAACATCCGGAGTTGTTACTGGAATATGACATCAGTAACATTCGGGGTTAATAACTGGAAAATGATATCAATAATCTTTATAAATAATACTTGTTGCAGAAAACTGTTTATTTCACGTTATTGCCTTATTTTTCCTGCATTTTATTACAGTTTTATTTCTGCTAATCGCATCTTTTAAAATATAAATATTATTGTGTATTGCAGTATTTAGAGTATTCTCTAATTACAGGAAAATCAAATCCCGGTATTATTTTCTGTAGAATACCAGGTCAGGTGCTCCTAGGGGAATACACGCAAGAATCATAATGCTTAAAATGTTCAAACTGCCGATAGATCCACGACTCTATTTTTGCTTGTTTCTCTTTTTATATTTTTCTTTATTTTCACTTTTGTACCCATGAGTGTTGAAAAGATCTTGTAATGTGAACATTGAAATAAATGAATAATATCTTTTGGCTTTTGTATGTGTATGCTCTTTTTCTCTCAAGTTACTCAATATGATCCTGCGGTAAATGAACACCCGATGTCGGAACTGTTTCCGCTCAATCGGCTTCGGGACATCACACATGTTGATCCTCAAAAATTGTTAGTACCCAAATATTATTGTTATACAAATGCTAGGAAGATGAAGGCTTTATTTTTGCATATATTTTTGTATCCAATAGCTACCCACACATGTTTGTGCCATTATATTTACCAAAGTTGTTATCCTGAATTTATGCAACAGCTGTACTTTCCCATATCTTCTTTATTCATAATTTAAAATTTGATTGCTGAGTAATTGCAAACAAAACATGTGTTTTGTTGAAAATTGGTATGGGTTAATAATATTTATTTACATAAATTGCACTATCATTTTTGTATCTTAGGATTCTTAAATTAAAAGTATACATAAGATGTCATGCATTTAAAGAAGAGATTAAATATCCTTTTGTAAATATAAAAATTTAGGTAATGGATATGTATATATAAATTTTTGAGAATTAAGTATGTAAAAATTTTAAGAAAATCATTTCCAGCTATATATAATTACACAACTAAAATGGCTAAGAGTGTTTCACAAGTAATCAAAACACAATTCAAAATCGTCCAACAACAGAAGACAATAAAGGAAGGACGCTTGTTGAGCTTATGGCGGAGCTAATCGCATTCCAACTTTCGCTGGTTAAAAACTTTGACATTATCTATGACAAATCATGTCAAAATCCAATAGAGATTCACTAGTTCATGGTGAAACCTATGGACTCAAAAGTAAGGTGGCTGCACAATGAATTAAATAAAAGCTTCTAGTTTCCATGATTGCTTGGATGAAGACGGCTTTGTAGTCGATGATTTTTTTCTGATGTTATTTGAAAGTACGTGAAATGAATGACATGGCTTCTATGTCATGGCTAATTTTGTAGAAGCATACCAAAAATCAAATGTGCAATAAAAAAATTTGAGCTTCTTTGAATTATATGATTGAATTGAAAGTCCTTACAAATCAGAAATGAGAATAGTAAACACCCAATGTCAAATGGTAGATAATCTAGATAAACTACCAAGTAAAAAGTTACAGCTTTATCATGTCATTACCAGGATAGTTCATAAGTGCTAAATGAGAGTAATAAAGATAAGTGTTAAACCTGATGGATGTTCATTTCATCAAGATGAATCTGTGCGTAAGCTCTATCTTTGGCCAGAGCTGTGATGTCACTGCAGAAACAACAGTAATAGCATTAAAAAAAAAGAACAAAAATGCTTCTAGTATAAATCCAAGGGAAAGAAGGAAAAGTTCATAAATTACCTTCGGCAATATGTATCGAGTAAAGAGTCATTATCATCAACTATTGGAATAGAACTTACACGAGCTGTGAAGATAAATGATACAAGTGTGAGTATAGTTTAAAAAAATAATAGAAAAAAAAGAAAGAATTCAGTTTAAGATAAAAGAGATACTTTGTGCAAAATTTCTTTTCATACAATAAAAACTGCACAAGATCAGATGGATACACCCCTAGACCTTCGAGATGCACTAAAATCTATTTTAAATCAACTAAAAAATTCGGCTGAAAGAAGTGAACAGAACCATGATATCATGTCATTACCAGGCAAAATAGTTAATTAAATGCTGTTGTATTGCCTTCTGTAACGATATATGCAGCAACTTCCGCTCTCAACAACAACATCAACACCACCTACCTTTAATCCAAATAGTTGGGGTCAACTACATGAACCCTTTGTTTCCATTGTGCATGAAATACACACCCATCCCTAAATCCCAAATAAAGAAGATTCTTTCTAATGGTTTCTTTCCACATCTTTTTAGTTTTTCACTTTTTCATTTAATATTGGCAAAATTCAAAAACAATTTTTCAAACAGAGGCATTGAGCAGTCTACTCTTAAATTTTCTAGATATTTAAGGCACATTTTTTAATCTTATCTACTGTTGGAGCCACTTTAACCTTGCTACGGATAAACTAAGTTCTCTTTCTATCCTTACAAGTATACCCACTCAACCACCTGAGCATCCTCATCTCTATAACATTTATTTTATCGATAAGTTTTTCTTTTTGGCCAACATTCATCCCTATAGCTGGTCATATAGTTTCTCCATAAAATTTTTCTTTAATTTTGAGTGGTAATTTATGATCGCACTACACTCCATAAGCGCATCTCTATTTCATCCAACTAGCTTGGATCCTATTAATCACATCACTCTACATTCACCAATATTTTAAATAATTGAAGAAAAGTATAAGAACCTCTCGCTCTTCTTGGTCACATGATACTCAATAGTTGTCCTTGAGATTTGGGCTTATTATACAATCAAACTTACACTCCATACACTATATTTTAAATCTACAAAGATAAAAACCTTTTAATTCTAAAGTAATCATCCAAAACTCAAATTTTGCTTTAACTCCATCCCAAATATTACCAATTAATAGAATGTCATTTGCAAATAACATGTACCAAGAAATTGTCTTGAATATACTCAATAAGAACATTCATAATTAATACAAAATATATTGGTTGAGAACTAAGATTTGATGTAATCCATAGTAACAAAAAAATCATTAGACGTGATCGAACACATTTCAAAGCCTCATTATGCATATCTCTATAATATCAATTTAAAATTCATTTTGCTCCAAAAAGCTCTCCAAAGAACTTCTCATGGTACTCAATTATAAGCCTTTTCAAAATCAATAAAAATAAAATGAAGACATTTTCTTTCTCTAAATTCTCCTTCAAACCTTTTAATATATGCATGGCTTCAATGAATAGACCTACCGTGCATAAAACCAATTTGATTTTGAGAAACACAAGTATCCCTTTGGAATATGTATTCTTACTTTCTTTCAAAATTTCAATTCATGCATTACTTGGCTCATCTATAATTTGCAATCTTGAGCATCATCTTTATTCTTATAAATAAGTACAATAATATTCTTTCTTCACTCATCTGATATCTTTTGTCTTTAAAAAAATATTAAATAACTTGGTAAACTAAAAAATTCCTTCTTCATCCAAACATCAATAGAGATGTCATCTGATCCTACTGCTTTTCTGCCCTTCATATTCTTTATAGTATTTCAAATCTCCGCTTTGCTAACACATCAAATGAAAGTGTAATTGATACTACTTTAAAACAATAAAACTCACTTATATTAATTAAATTGGTACAACCTTCATTGAAAAGCTTAGTAAAACAATCCATCCATCTATGTTGAATGCATTCCTCCTTTAAAAAAAAAAATTGAACATTATCTTTGATATATTTTACATGAATCCAATCTTTAGTTCTTTTATACTTTATTTTATATATAGCTCATAAATGAATCTCTCTCCATCGATAGCTTCTAATTTATCAAATAAATCCTCAAATATTGCACCATTAGTATCACGAGCTACAATTTTAAATTCACGATAAGTCATTTATATTTCTTCAAATTCTCCTTGGTCTTACACTTAAATCATTCTTTATAGCACATCTTTATATCTTTAATCGTAACTTAAACTTTCTATTTTCACCATCATGCGTCTTTATAATCAAGTACTCTCACTTTTGATTTACCAAGTAAACTCTTTATTATATTGCAAATACAACCAGCAATCAAATTTCACATAAATTTGGCTTCACCCTCAAAATCACACTATTTGAGTTTTAAAACTCCACTCCTTAAAATACCTATGTTATTCTTCTTAGAAAACCACCAGCTAGTTTTAAGACATATCTTAGATTTAATATTATTTTTAAATTCAAAACTGATAAATGATGAAGTTTTCAAATAATCATTTGAAATAATCTTATAATCCTTACAATATAAATGATTTCTAATCTATGAGAAAATTATTAATTTGAGTTTTAAAACCCTATTATTATAAATGATAATGTCACTTTTATTAAATTATGTGTTAGCAATCACAAAATAATAAGCTAAAACAAGCTCCCAAACTATTATCCCTACTTCAATAATTTTTTTTTGAAAACTAAAATCCCCACAAACGCTAAACCATAAACAAGATGTGGTCAGCTACATGAATCATTTGTTTCCATTGTGCACGATCAAATAGAAATCCCTCCCTACATTTCAAATAAAAAAGTTCATTTCTAATGGTTTCTTCCCATATCCTTTTGTTTTTAAACTTCCTCTTCTATAGCATTTATAGCATGGGAAAAATTTAGATGCTTATATTTTCTAGCAGGAAAATAAGAAGATTCGACAAAGTTTTACACTGGTTGTTGACTACCTATTGCAATCTTACATTCTCATTTGGAAAGGTTTTACGTCGGTTGCCGACAAAGTTTTACGTTGCTATAACCAAAAGTTGATTTACCAAATCAAAATCGCTTTATTTTATTGAGAAACCTCAAGCACAAATCATAAAAATTATCATAAAAATTAGCATATAAACATTTATGGCATTCATTCAATAAAAACAAAAATTTAAAAACCCATCATTCAATGTGAATCACAAAAAGGTAAAAATTGTGACTGCTAAATGTTTGTTGGACCATATAAAACCTGATAATATATCACATCCAAAGTTAACCAATATTTTGATAACTGAAGCCTAATATCTTACTACATGACAGCTTCCACGTTCAACATCTTCAGAGTTGGTTAATTAGCACATCCTATCATAGTTATTAGTGTTAATCATTTACTATCAATCTTTTTCTAAAATAGCATCAATTATCGCAGGCACTTCTAGAAATACAGTCTGCCTTAAGATTATTCTTACCAATGTTATTAGAATCACTAAATCACAGTTTTTTTATATGAAGATAATGTAATGAGATCAAGCATGCCAAATAAGTATTTATTTTTCAGAAGATTCTTTGTACTCAATCCGGCAAATTAAAAATGAAATTTTATTTCAAAATTTCAACCAAAATGCAATCCATATTATGCCTCTACAGTTGTTTCCCATTCAGAATACGTTTGCAAACTTTGGTTTCAAGAAAGGGATGAAGAGAATCATCTGCAAAGAAAGTTCAACCAGTTCATTAAAACAGAAAATATCATCACCTCATGGAGATGACAATTTTCTGTTACTGTTAAAGTTGTCTGTATAATGCCTCAAAGAAGAGATTAAATTTACTTTATTTCAAGGAATCATAACTTAAAAAATTATAAAAAAAATGTTAATCTAATAATTAAATCAAAAAGCATTTAAAAAAATCAATAAAAGCAAAAAAAAAAAAATGCTAGGAATTAAATCAGCAAGCATTTTAGAACATGGTATATTGCATTTAAAACCACTGAACTTTAGAAAATAAATAAATTCTTGGGTTCGTTTGCTGAAGCTGCCACAGTAATCTACTCTTATTTCCATTCTTTATACAAGTTCTTGTTTCCCAGGAAAATAGCGAGATGTAAAAATAAAAAATCATTTATTTTAAAAACGTTCTAAGCAAAGATCTTTTGCATGATAAAAAATTTGGTGCTCGATCTTAGGCTACTTAGCTAATTTGAAATAAGTTTCAATTTAACAACATTCCATGTATAGTTAAACAGCATAAAAAAAGCATTAAATTTACTATTTATAAATTTTGCGTGCAATTTTACAACTTCAACCGTATACTTCATACAATCATTTCATGATGCAAAATACAACAATAGAAAAACTTTAACCCTAACAAAACAATACTCACCTTGTACTAGCAAAGACAAAGCAGAACCAAGTGAAGCATTTGGTCTGAGCATTGCTAATGGACGTCTACTGGCTTCCCCAATTTTTGGAACCCACGAACCCAACGGGATGTTGCATATTGGTTGCTGTAGTATAGGCAAAGAACTAGAAGAGTGTCTAAAATGTCTACAAATACCTATAAATTTATTAAAAGAAACGTTAGAAGCCAAAACTTGCTTCGTCATGCATACATAAAAATTTTCAAGCACAATGTCACCGCCACAAAAAAAAAAAATCACAAAAGACAGTAGCGTACATCTAAGAATTCCTGATAGAGATGCAAGATGTAATAATTGAGGGAATGATCCATCCGGAGATGACGAATGGATAATAGGGATTGTAGCGACCTCATTCCCAAGTATCTTTACAGCTACATCCTTTAACGAATCATACGGACCAGCCTGCACAATAACATTAAAATTAGAGCTGTAAGCTTCCACATGCACTCCACTTACTTTATTCCCGCACTTCTGAATATTAAACTTTGCACATCAACTCAACACTGAAATATTTAACCTAAACAAAATAACAAGAATCAACATTTAAAAATCATCCATCCAATATGCACTGTGCATGCATTTTGCATTCCATCATGCTGTAATATAGTGGATCAGCCTTGGAAAATTGGGATCCCTTACTTTGTTGAAGTGGGGTACAAATTACACCATCCACATTAGTGGAGCTTATGGGATTTTGGGGAATTAAAACACATGAAATTTTCTATAAAATACATGAAAAGAAGATGCTCAATCATAGAACATTCACAGAAAATAAATATAAGAAAACCTTCACAATAAATGATATATATATATATATATATGTATATATACACACACACTAAAGAAAATTAATTACACATATATATCCTCCCTAACCTCTATGCATCATGCTCAAACAAAGGTCCCCCAATTGTGCAGAAGAAGCTCAATCAGAGCCTCCACAGCATACAATATATATAGAGGCAGGGGAGAGAGAGAGAGAGAGAACCAATATATAAAGAGAAAATAATTTATATGAAACAAAAAACCTATATATTTACTTAATTAGTACCTATAACTTGATATTTACTAAATTAGCTCCAAGAGTCTTTATCCTTTTTGTAATAATTGATAGTCGCTAAGTCGTATTATATATTTGATCTAATAATAAAGATTAAATATTCTAGTAAAATTCTAAATATCCAAACATGAAAAATTTCTATGACGAAAATGCATAAGGCACCATTGTTGTTGCTCTAACAGTCATCGTGAAACGACATGATGTTAATGTTTATACAATTCTGACTTTGGTTCAACATAAATGGAAATGGTTTGTTGTAATAGCTTGAAAATCAATGTGTTCTGGTTCATCAAATTTTATACCAAGCTCTAGCAAGAATTTTCATTAATCTAGATCTTTGGTTTGTATATACATTGAGTAAATTTCTGGCTCTCGAGTGGTTTTGGTTTGCTAGAATATTCATCATAGTATTTACACTAGATTTGGATCAAGTTAGCTAAATTGGCTCGGTTCTTTGTTGAGCATGTCTTGAGATTAGCGTGTGGCTTTCATCCTTCAACATTTATGTGATCTGCCAAATGACTCAATTATGGTGGGGTCAAGGGGTGACGGTTGCATTAAAGCTAGCTCCGCAAGGATCTTCTCATCTTTTATCCTTTAGGTTTCCCCATCCGCTAAATTGTTATTTAGCGTTACCAAGTGATCACTCCTGACTTTGGGAAGTGAACGACTATTTCCATCTCAAACTATGTTTTCCTGGGAAGTCTCTTTAAGATTTTTAGCAACATATCTCAATTGGCTATCACTTTAATAGACTTATAGATTACTATATTAGAAAAATAATATTTTGTGCAAATTCAAGTCAGAGCAGTTGTAACAGTTCGCAAATGGCAAGAATAAAAGTTAAAAAACTAATACAAAAGAAGTCCAAGTGAAGATGTTTGTTAAAAAAAAAAAAATCTGAGTTAGGGTGACTCCCTCCCAAGGTGCATGGACGGTTTCAAGTTCTTGAAGCAGCAAGCTTTCAACAATACTTCCAAAAAGTAGGGTATTGACTCGAATTCGGCGCTTCACATCATCCTCTTCTCACTGTGCACAAGCTTTTACTCAATTAAGGGTTTCACCAGAGCTACTATCAATCAAGATGTTGATGCAGCAGTGGGAGTTGTCCGTGAAAGCTGCAAAATAATGAGCTCCAACAAGGACAAAGGCGACCAAAGGGATGCCACGTGAAGGTCTCCCTAGAACTCCAGGTACTGATGGCAGTCGCTTGATGATGAAGGCTAAGGAGGAAAAGAGACAATTGGACAAAGGAAGAGACGGCAGGGCCTGGAGGAGGCAATTCAACTTTAACCGTGATATCCTAATGAGTAAGTGAAGGTGACAACGTGTGTGGCTAACTAATGTTGTGACTTGGCCACAATAGTGTGGTTGAAAGTGAGAAGAGCTGTTCAACTTACTTTCTACTCTACAAATTGCAAAGTGAAAGACCTCGTTCAAAGGAGATCGATGTTTAGACATAGGACCTGCTATTAGAAACTTAATTGTACAAGGGATTTAATACAACTCGGGAGTAGCATATCTCAAACATATAAGGAGGTGCACTGTTTTATAGCATAGTTGAGTACTTTTGCATTATGTTCCTCTACAAAAACTCCTACATCTCCTATCTGCAAGGAAGAAAGTAAATAGTTTGATGTTGTTGATCTAACATAAACCCTGAGCTGTTACTTTAGGATAGATGTTGTTCTACAGTGTTCAAAATGAGGAATTTGAAAGTATATGCTATGTCCTTATCTTGTTTATTTATTCCATGTGTGTGTGCATATATATATATATATATATATATATATATATATATATATATATATATAGCTAACCTATTAGCACTTATATGGTTTGCATGTGTGCTGCCAGCATTTCCTTCCCCATTAACCAATCCTCTCACACAACTAGCTTCCCCATTTTCCTAATGATTGAATCACAAAGTGAATGAGCATTTTACTTTCCTTCTCGTTCTTATTATTTAATTTCCATGTTAAGACCTAAGGTGTACCCGACTCAGATGGCCATGGTCCACATCGGATTTGGCCAAGACATTAAGGCCAACTGCGGTGGAAGCTCTTTTGTTCCCTAGCCCTTAGGTTTCCCATTATGTTAGGTTGTTCCTAGGGTATTATTGAGCAATCACTCCAAATTTGGAAGGTGAGTAGACCCAAGCAATGAGCTTTTGCCATTCGAACTGGATTTCTTGGGAACTCAAAGATCTTGGCCATATGCTACGGTGAAACTTGTAGGTATCTATTAGTGACAATTTTAAAACATACTAAAGAAAATATTAATTCAACATAATGTAGTTTGCACTGTTGATGCCCAGGTCAACACAATAACAACCTAAGAAAGCAAAAGAAAGGTTCAAAAAATAGTAAAGACAGTCAGTTCCTTCGATGAGGAGTAGAGGCGGAATAGATCACTTGGTCAAGGAAGGTATATAGTAAAATTAATCAAGTTTTATTTGACACAAATAGTGCCATCCTGAGCTCTCTTCTGCGTGGGCCTCATCACTCACGAGGAAGCCTCAAGTCCCTAAATCATTCAATACAAGTTAGGCGGTGAGTGGGACGATTTGATTGTGGAAGGTGCATAGCCTCTCTTCCTAGCCTCTTCAGTGTTTTGTGCGCCAGCTCTCATAACGACCCAATGTCGTTACTTTTCAAATTAGGTCAAAATCCACCTCGGACATCAGGACCCCGGAAAATTTCAAATTATGACAAATAAAATTTTTATTAGATAGAAATAATTTTTAGATCAAAGTGCCCTAGTTTGGGAGAATTCAGATAACAAAAACTCTAATTTTATTTAAATCCAATAAATTGAAAATATTGAAATACGTGTCTGAATTCATCGTTTTCAATATCGTTACGTTAAGTATATTATTTAAAGGCTGCTCGAAAAGTTTCATCAAATTCTGAGCGTCGGTTTGATCATGGTTAATTTTGAAGTTTTAAACTTCAAAAATTAATTAAAAATAAAATATTTGTCCGAATCAAAATTTTTTGGCACGAGGGTGTTCGTTATGTCATAACACACCTCGGTGTCAAGTTTCGTTATTTTTGCGCAGAACAATGCGAAAAATTTAACTTTAAGTATTTTTATTATAAAATTTCCATTTTTTCCTTCCTCCCCACCTTTCTGTGATTTTCTGCGCCTGCACCCGCTTCCTTCCGCCCCAAGGCACGAAACCTTCCGTGCCAGGGCCTTTCCTGCGCCATTTTGGCGCAGGAATGGTCGGCCAAATGGCCGATCAGCAGTACCCCTCCCCCCTCTCTTCTCTATAACCCCCCCCTCTCCTTCCCTCCCTCACACTACAGCAGCCCTCCTCCTACCTCACAGCAGCCATCCCTCTCCCTTCAGCCGTCCAGCCAGCCCCTCCTCCCTCTCCCAACAGTCCGACTAGCTGCCTCCCTTCTTCGGCAAGCCAGCAGCAGCCAACCCAGCCCCTTCCTGCCTCCTCTGGCCGGCCAACAGCAGCCCAGCCAGCCCTCCTCTAACCGACCAGCCACTTGCCAGCCTCCAGCCACCCCGCTCCGGCCTCCCTCTATTTTTCGGAAATCCTAATCCTAAAGGTAGGAAGAGAAGTATAAGAGAAAGAAAAATGGAGAAAAAAGATGAGAAATTACTTTGCTATTTTATTATTATATATACTTTATTATCTTTATAAAGATAAGATTATGTCATCACATTAGCATTGTTATCATTAATCAATAATTATAAACAGTACTTATAATGACTATTATTTCAATTCAAGCATTTTCATTTCGACAATCATTTCTGTTATGTTCTTCTTTCATTCTTATATTATTATGATCATTAAAATAATGATAATAATAATAATAATATATATCAATATAATTGCTATCCTCAGTGACTTGATAACGCTACAATAAATATTACTGCTATCGCAGTATCTTAAAAATCAAACTTCAATCATAATGAGAAAGCGAAAGAAGAACATAATCGAAATAAAAAAAGTAAAAATTACTCCTAAGAACATTGGCTAAAAGCTAATTTAAAAATGTCCAAAACCTAAATGCAGATTGAGCGAACTGTCACTCATCCGAACTGTTGAACTTTTGAATTTAAAGAACAAGGTACCATATGTCTTTTATTACTCTTGTTTAAATATGTTTTTTGCTCAGCATCGCACAAATTTGATAAAAGTGATTTTTAAAATCACATAAAATGATATATGAACAAGTTTGGATAAGTGAGAAGCAAGAGTTCCATGTTGATTTATACTTTTTTTCCGATCAGACAACCGCTAGGGCAGGGCTGTCCGACATCGAGAGTCATAAGAAGCCTATACTGATAAGCCTTTGAGAGGGCAGGTATAGAGGAAAATTGGAATATGTAGCACAAAAATGAACCCCCCTTTTCCTCGATTTTGTACTTGCCCAACAAAATCATATTTTGCCTCAGATATCAAATGCTAAAATTCTGTATTTATTTTTGTGACTGCAATTATTTTTATGATAAATTTCAAGTGCAATTGAAACAAATTTGCAGGGATAAGTTCGTACATCTTTTATTTCATATCAAATGATTAATTATTTTGCTTATTATTTAACATTTGTAAAGATGACATCTATCAGTATTTAGTTTCACAACTAACTGGTATTCGAATGCCTGCGCTTTTGAAATGTGCCCAGATCAGGAATTCGTCCTAGATGAAAGGTGTTAAGAACCAAACAGTGCTGATACGGCTTCCTGCTGATTTTCTGCTTTCTTTTTGACACTTAAAAAGTTTGTAACTTTTATTTTATTTTAATCTTTGTATCCAAGACGTGTGAATTAATGAACAAATGAGTTATGTTTGATATATATATATTTGTCTCTTAAATCACTCAATATGATCATGTGGCCAGAGGATTTGTTGTTATATCCCACAAGAAACCGGTGCTAGATTAGCTCCCGCTGACCCGGCACCGGGTCCTCACAGGTCTTGGGTTTTCTTCATGCTCTCGTGGGTAACGAGTTGAACAATCGTCAAGCAGTTTCACAAAAATTTTGAACTTAACCACATCATTCAAGCTGTATAATGGGAATGATATCTTAAAATGATTCAAATAATTGTTTGGTTCCAAGGTGCTGTAGCATGTCTCTTAAATCGGGCTTTTGAAACTCAAGGAGCCATAACTTGGATCTTCGGGTACAAGGGAGTGTGAAAAATAGGCCTCATTTGAGCCAATCTTCCCAACAGTTGTGCATCGTCGCATCCTTGTAAGAATGGGAAGTTCATGCCAGCTCATTGTTCAAGGCTCTAACTTAATTAAATCTTCAAGAGACTATGGTGAATTAGGAAGATACCCGGAAGCAGCTACTCATTCAGATGAGATAGCTATAGGAATGGAAAGAGAATGTATAGACCAAAGTAATGAGAGGTATCTTGTTCTCGGCATGTGTTAGTCCTATATATCTAGAGTAAAGTAAGCAAGCTAATGTAGTAACCTACATCAAGCGTGGTAGTAGGGTAGGGGCCATTCCCATATGGTAATTGGGAAGGTTAGATTATCGCAACACCCCCAAATATATCTATGTGAAAAATAAAAACTTGGTGCGCAAAAACAAATCAACCAATTGTTTGGTTGAGTGATCCTTGAGTTGTACACTTTTTTTAGTTCGTAAATTATAGTACCAAGTTGCATGCAAGATGTAGCTTGATATACCTACATTGCTAGGGGATGATCATTCTAAAAAATTAATTGGATATTGCCTCTAGAGTAGGTAGGAGCAAGTTAAATATTATTTGTTTGACACTAACTCTTATCTTCATTTACACTTTTGCAAATTTATACATCAAATTACAACAAACAATGCAAGGGTTTTTTTCTTTAATATGTATTAGACAAACAAAACACATCAAAAAACTAAAATGTGCATCAAACAATGAAGAGGTACCCTAAACTGTTGATAATTTTCATTTCTCATAATTAGAATATGCAAGCCTCTAAATACAATATACCCTTGAATGAACCATTGCAAATTTTAGGCTCTCAGATAATAAATTTTACAATGAGCATTGTGCCATCTCTAGCCATTCAGGACACATGACCTCATATCTCACCTTCTCATTTGCAACCATCTTTTCTCCAATTCTTGCTTCAGGGCATACTTGCATGTTGCTACAATATTATGAGATTTAAGTGTCATTTTTGTCACCTTTCCCACATGTTGATTTCATTTAATTTTGCCATATAC
This sequence comes from Gastrodia elata, assembly GCA_016760335.1. Lineage (NCBI taxonomy): Eukaryota > Viridiplantae > Streptophyta > Magnoliopsida > Asparagales > Orchidaceae > Gastrodia > Gastrodia elata. Next base: position 22,472,244 of record CM028684.1, on the reverse strand, counting down.
AGCATTTTTCAACAATTTCTATCCAAAATATAGCCATCAATGTCCTCCAACTTCCATCCCTCCTGTCATCATAATTGGTACTACTCTGCATACCTGCACGTTCATCTTTTATATCTCTCTTCAAGATTCCGCAGTCATTTACATTGTTTTAAATTAATTATTTCCATTATCTTTTATTGAATTGACTTTTTATTTTCTCTCATTAACAAAGTTATAACATTCACTTTAGTTAATTTAGCAACTCCAGTGTGCCAACATCTACTCCAAGAAAAAGTGTTGAAGCAACTTAGTCAATAGATATAATGATAGCCTGATCATTACATAGAACTGTAGGTACAGAAGGAAGTATTGGAATTTACATAAAGGAATGATGTATCTAATGATTGGCAGCATCTAAGCATGTAAATAATAAAGACTACTGAATTTTTCATTGAAATGCCAATTAAAATTGACTATGTGGTTGCTTTTTGCATAATTTAAATTGGTAGTAAGATGGACAAATTTTAATCTGTTACTGTTCAATCTTTTCATTTATAGGCACCTCACACTTCAAGCTTGTTACATGTATTTTAAATGACAAAAAGAGGAGTGAAATACAATGTATGCATTTAACTTGATTTGTACATTACACGATACTATGAATAGAAATTTTCTTTGATGAGAAAAAAGAGTTTAAATATCAAAAATCGTATTTAGGATTAAGACGTCGATGCGCATGCGGGACTCTTGTGTGTGACCTAGGAACGAGCGGAGCATGGGCACAGGCGCGCATGGGATTAATAGCTGCTTATATGTACAGTGATTGCCACTGATGAGCGTGGAGGAAAGAGGGAGACTTAAGGTGAGCTTTATTATTTCCATTCATTCATTTTTTAAAGCTGCAAACAAAGACACTAATCGAAGAAAATATATTCAGCCAATCCAATCAAATGATATAAACATAACCAGACCCTTACAGAGGATGGACGTATTTACATAAAAGGATGGATGTATATAATGAATAGTAACAACTATGCATTTAATGAGGTTGGCAGTTGAAGAGAATGAGAGAGAGAGAGAGGTCTTGTGGAGAACAACAAAAATAACATCTTATTATTACAATGCTTAATACATATATGGGTATATATAGATGTTGTGGAGTAGGCGGCCAAGTCCTTATGTCCGTGGCTGTCGTTGCAAGAGCCCGATATTCTACCTCTGTGGAAGAGCGGGAGACGATGCTTTGCTTCTTTGCACTCCAGGATATTCGAGTGTTTTCCAGGAGGATGCAGAATCCTGTGGTAGACTTGTGATCTTCGGTATACCCGGCACAATCAAAGTCAGCATAGGCCCTTGATGCAAGTTGTCCAAGGTGATTGGTAGTCCGATCTGAAGGGAACCCTTGACGTACCGTAGGATGTGCTTCAGCTAATCAACATGAGTATGTATAGGATCGTGCATGTGCTAACAAATTTTATTAACAACAAAACTGAGATCATGACAAGTAATGATGAGGTATAGGAGTGAGTCGGCAAATTGTTTGTATAGCTTGGGTTGGTCAAAGGGAAGAGATTATGTGGGGATTTGGTGTCGGATGGTTATGGGGGTGAGAGATGAATTGCAATGCATCATGCCGAATGCTTTGAAAATGTTGGACACATATGTTGACTGGCTGAGCCTCTGGTCGATGGCTGTGTTTAGGAGAGTGATGCCAAGGAAGGTTGTGGGTTTGTCGAGGTGCTTCATTCGAAACCGTTGGGTTAGTGATTGGGCATGGGAGTGGAGTTCAATTTGATGTGGACCAGTAATTAAGATTTCATCCACATAGATCAAAATGTAGGTTTGATTTGGGGTGGTGTCGTGGATGAGTAAAGAAGGATCGGCCTTGCTGGTTTTAAAGCCTTGGGAGTGAAGAAAATGCTAGTGTGGTATACCATTGGCAAGGAGATTGTTTGAGACTGTAGATGGCTTTGTTGAGTTTACGCACGTGGTGTGGACGGCTGGGATCCTCAAAACCTCTCAATTGTTTCATGTATAGTGTTTCATTGAGTTGCCCATGCAAAAAGGCATTGGAGACTTCTAATTGGATAATGGGCCACTTGTAATGAGTGGCAATGGTGAATAAGAGGCGGATTGTTGGCACTTTTGCTACAGTGCTGAAAGTTTCAAAGTAATCGGAGTAGTTTTGTTGGTTGAAACCTTGAGCCACTAGGCGGACGGACCACCATGCCGTCATCGATGAGCTTTGTCCGAAGCATCCATTTTCAGCTGAGAACATATTGGTGCGGTTGGGGAGGAACTAATGTCCAGGTGTGCTGATTTATCAAGGCATGGTATTCGTCTTCCTGGCTAGCTTCCATTGTTTCAATTTGGTCACAGCATTGTAGGATGTAGGTTCAATAGATTGTGATGCTGTAAGGAAGAGATGTGTTAGTGGCATGGGTTTTATGGTGCATGTTTAGAGGCAAGTGAGCATTGGATGTATGGGAGTTGTGTTTTTTATTTTTGATGGAGTAGTTGTATGATCTAGAGGGGAAGACTGAGAGAGTGGCTAGGAGAGAGAGGTAGAGCAGGTTTCTGGATTCGATGGAGGAGATTGAGGGTTGATAGGGTTCTGGGAAGGGTGAGACCGCACCGGAGGAGTGGAATTGAGGATGGGATGATACGATTTTTTTAGAGTGGTAGTTGAGATTGGAATGAGGATTAGAGGATTGAGGTATGATTGGGATAATGATGTGATAGTGATAGGCATTGTTGAGGTGGTAAAGGGAAAAACCGATTTGATATATTTTACAAGATGGGAGATTAGAGAGGATGATGTTTTTGGATTGTAGCATATGTAGCCTTTGTGATTTTGGTGTAGCTAATGAAGACGCATGGTAGAGATTGTGGCCGAGTTTTGTTATTTTTGTGGGAGGAAGGAGAGGGAAGCAAAGACAGCCAAAGACCCGAAGATGATTGTAGTCACATAGTTTGTTATGTAGGAGTTGAAATAGTGGGTGTTGTGTGTATTCGGGGAGGCAAATTGGTTAATTATAATAGGTGGAAGAGAGAGTGGCATGAAGCCGAATACTTTTTGGTAGGTGAGTTGTTTGTAGAAGGGCTCGAATTGTTTCAATTACGTGACGAATCTTGCATTCTGCAACGCCATTTTGTTGAGGAGTTTAAGGGCACTACATTTGGTGGTGTATGCCAATATTTTTAAGTAGAGTTTGGAAGCTAGTTGAGTTGTATTCGCCGCCACCGTCAGATTGAACAATTTTAATGCATGTATTGAATTGGCATTCGATGAGCTTGTGGAGTTGGATGAATTTCTGAATGGTTTCAGATTTTTTTTTTGAGGAAAGAGCCATGTAAAGCGAGAGCAATCATCCACAAAAATAACAAAGAATTTGTAGCCTTCATTAGATATAGTTGGAGCAAGGCCCCATACATAGGTATGCAAAAATTCAAATGTTTTATAATTTCTAAGTGAATATTTTAGAAAATGCAATCTATGATGTTTGGCAGTAATGCATATAGAATAAGGAAAAGAAGTGTTGCGGTTGTCGATGTTGAGATGATGCTTTTTGAGGAGTTGGTGAGTTTCTGGATTTGGCTGCTCAAGTCTGGGATGCCATGGTGGAGGAATGCAGAATTATCTGGAGAGGAGATTCTAGAGACTGAGGGATGATGCAGAGTTTGTTGTGGCAGCAGCCATTAATGAAAGGAGTGTTGGTACGAAGATCCTTTATGGTGTACTCGTTAGGGTCAAAGGAAATAGAGCAAGAATTATCAGAGATTAGTTTGTGAATGAAGAGGAGATTATATGGCATTGTGGACATGAAGAAGGTGATTTATTAGAAACTTATGATTGGATGTGAGTAGTGATAAAAATAAGAAGGCATGAAAAAGAGAGAATTGTGTTTTTATGATATATTCATTCAGAGATCGCATATATATAGTAGAGTAGCATTGTAACCCTCTGAAGTGTCGTTCATAGGTAATGGCCGAGGATTAATTGGGCTATTATAATTGTACTATAACCGCTCTGATATGAGTAGCAGTTGAGAATTAAATGGGCTGTTATTATCCCCCAGCAAACGAATCATCTGGAGAGGAACTGGTGAGTTTGGACCGGGTTTGTTGAAACAGGCTGCAGATAAAGATTTTGTACGAATGTCCACAATCTGCTCTTCTGTGGAGATGTGTTGTTCAATTTCATGCTTCTGAATGCTGTCACGAATGAAGTGGCACTCGACTTCCACGTATTTTGTTCATGCATGAAAGGCAAGGTTCTTGGCAAGTGCTATGGCAGAGAGGTTGTCACGGAATAGAGCAGTTGATTGTTTTGTGGGAGACCAAATTCCTGAAGTAGCCTGTGTAGACAGATGATGTCTATGACTATGGTTGCAAGTGACCGATACTCGGCTTCAATAAAAGGGCGAGATACAGTGTTTTGTTTTTTGGGTGGTCCACGAGATTGGAGTATTGCCCATGAAGATACAGTAGCCCGTAGTACACTTGATAGTGTCTGTGTCACATACCCAATCCGAGTCAGTGTAGTCCTGAAGATATACGTTTTTTGGATCGATTAGGAGCTCGAGGTGGAGAGATCCCTTCACGTACATGAGTAGTTGTTTGACCTGTTCAAAATGAGCTTGTGTGGGATCGTGCATGTGTTGGCATATCTTATTGACTGCTAAGCATAGATTGGGTAGAGTTATAGTGAGGTATTGAAGAGCACCAATAATCTGTTTGTATAGTGTGGGTTGACAAAATGGGGAGGATAGTTTGAAGTTTTGTTGGCAGGTTATGGAGGTAGGGTTTTGATTACATTGGTCCATATTGCTGAGTTTTTCAAGATTGTGGAGGCGTAGATTCCTTGACTAAGGAATGGGCCATTTGTAGATTGCATGAGATGGATGCAAAGAAAATTGGTTGGAATTCCGAGATGCTTCGTGAGGAACATTTGTGTAAGTGTATGGATGAGTTTGTTGAGAGTTGGTTGGTGTGGATTAGTAAGAAGTATGTCATCCACATAGAAAATGATGTTGATTCTTGGGTGGAGGTGTCGTGTATAAGGAGATAGGTATCAGCAATGCTGGTTCTGAAACTGTGGGCATGTAGAAACTATGTGAGGGTAGAGTGCCATTAGCGGGGTGATTGCTTAAGGCCGTGAATAGCTTTTATTGAGCTTGCAAACGTAGCTGGGATGGCTGAAATTCACAAACCCTTGTGGTTGCTTCATATAGATTGTCTTGTGGAGTTTGCCATGTAGAAATGCGTTGGAGACATCTAGTTGTAAGAAAGACCACTTGTAATAAGTGGCTAAAATGAATAGAATTAGAATTGCTGGTATTTTTGCAACTAGGCTGAATGTTTCCAATTAATCTATGCCATAGTGTTGATTGAATCCTTGAGCCACCAGCCTAGCTTTGTGACATTCCGCTGTGCCGTCAGCGTTGAGTTTTGTACGGTATGTTGTTTACATCCAAGGATGTTTTGATGGGAATAAAGAGTACAAGGGTCCCGGTGTGTTGATTTATCAAGGCACGGTACTCATCTTCCAACTTAGCCACGATGCTATAGGAGGTAGGTTCAGTTGAGTGAGTTGTGAGAATGAGGTTTAGAGGGGTTTTGATTTAATGGCGCCAATTTTGAGTCGGATGAGCATGGGATGAGAGGGAAAATTGTTCGATGGTTAATTGGGATTCGGTTGGGAGAGAATGGCTAGGAGGATGATGATTGAGTAGAGGAAGAAGAGTGTACGAGTAAATAGGGTGGTTGGAATGTTGATAGGGTAGTAGAGGGAGAAGGAGAAGATGATGTTTGAGAAAGGATAGTTGATGAGAAATTTGAATTTCTAGGAGAAATCGAGTTGTTAGAGGAAAGTGATTGTATTTGTATAGTAGATTGTGATGTTGGTACAAGAGTGAGAGGAGTAAGAGGAGATTGGGAGTGTGTGGGTGGTGTGGGAGAAGACCAAGTAAGCTTGAGAGAGGGAAATTCAATTTCAAGAAATCACACGTGGCGTGAGATTAAAGTGGAGGAGGTTTTGGAGTTAAAGCAAAGTAACCTTTATAGTGTGAGGAGTATCCGAGGAAGATGTAGGGAAGTGTTTTGGGGCTAAATTTGGTAGTTTTTGTTGGAGGTAGGAGGGGAAAACAAAGGTAGTCAAACACTCGAAGATGGTCATATTCAGGGATAGTTTGATGTAGAAGTTGGTATGGTGAGATATTGTGTGTATTAGGAGAATGTAGACGGTTAATGAGATTTACAAACCTAAGGGCTGCGTGAGCCCAGAAGCCTTCAGGTAGTTGAGCAATGTGGTTTCAAGTACATGGCGATGTTTGAGTTCAACCACCCCATTTTGTTCCAGAGTGTATGGGCAAGACATTTGGTGATGAATGCCTAGATTGTTGAGTAGGTTATGAAAGGATGTGTAGTTATACTCGCCACCTCCATCGGTTGGGAAAATGTTAATGCATTTATTGTATTGGAGGTTGTTAAATTTTTTAAGATGGATAAATTTGAGTATGGTTTGGAATTTTTGTTTAATTGGAAACAACTAAGTAAATTGGGAGCGAACATCCACAAAAACAAAATAAAATTTGTAGCCTTCATTAGAGATAGTGGTTTGGACCCCATACATCAAAATGTATAAATTCAAATAAAGATATATTTTCAATTTGTAAATTTGGAGAATGGTAATCTATGAATTTTTGTTGTAATACAGATGCAGCGACCTTTAAGAAGCGGAGTATTCGTTTGGATGTCCTCTATTGTGAAACCATGTAGATCAAATAAAATTGAGCAAGAGTTGTCGGTAATTAGTTTATGTATGAAAAGAAGATTGTATTGGCATTGTGGAACGTGGAGAATATGAGTTAGATGGAACTTACAATTAGGGGTGGGAAGGATAACGGTGCCGATGCTGGAAATTGGAAGAGATTGGTTGTTGTCGATAGTTACCCGGTCGTAGCCTTGTAGGTTTCGTCGGCGGATAGATTGTCAAAGTCGTTGGTGATGTGATTAGAGGCTCCCGAATCCAGATACCAGCTGTGATCAGTCATTCTGCCCATACGAAATGTAGCTAAGGGGTGTGGTTGGGTTGGAGAGTCGCGATAATTGGCATTCATACTATGCCAATAATCTCTTGCTGAATGACCAAGTTTGTTGCATATCTGACACTCAATATGTGAGAATTAGTAGGGTTGTTGTGCAGGTAGTGCTCCTCGAGTCATTAGTGGAAACTGACCGCAATTCCAACAAACTCTGCCTCTGCCACGAGATTGTCCAAAGAATAAGGAGAAATGTGGTATGCTGTTGTTGGTAGGTAAGTTGGAGATTTGGATTTCATTGTGAAGATCTTATTGTACATTGATTTCTTCATTGCATAGGAGAGAATAGAGGTCGTCAAGGCTGATGGATGTGAGCTTGGTTCGAATGGTGGTTTTGAAGGCTTGATATGTGGAAGGAAGTTCATTCAATGTGTAGAGTATCACATCTAGCAGATCTATTTTTGAGCCTGCGGCAGCAATTCTATCTACCAAAGATTTAATTTCAGACAAGTGTGCACTCATAGGTCGATTCTTAAGAGAGACATTGTGGAGTTCATTTTTTTAATTGAATGACTATGGATTCGTTGGAAGATGAAAAATGCTTTTTAAGGGTAAGACAAATTTTGGCATAAGATTCCGCTTCCAGGATATATGGGAGTATGGACGGAGAATTGGGGAGTAGAGATCAGAAATTAAACCTCGATCGACGGAAATCCAGTGATCGTGCGTTTCACTGTCAGTATGGGAGGTGGAGTCGACTCCGTCCAAGTGGTTGTAAAGATTATTTGCTTTGAATAATTGTTGTCTGGGCTCTCCATATTTGATAGTTCTCTTGTCAAGGATATGTGAATTAAGTTCTTGATGTTAATTGTGAATTAAGTTCTTGATGTTCGACATCAAGAACTAGAGATCTTTTGGATCTTGTCTGAGACTGCTACCGTTGTGTTGGGAATTGTTATCGCCTGATTGAGGAGAGTTCACATTGGTTGAATCCATGCTGAAGAAGCGTGAAATTGTTATGTGCAGAGAGTGGGTTTTGGCTGTGAATTTTTGTCGCAAAGGCAGAGTTCTTTGCAGCCAATGACAATCGATGAGAGACGGTGAATTTTCCTTCGCATATGCAAATTCACCGATAGAAAAGCCGCGGAAATGTTCTTCACAGTCGATGATGCAAGAATCGATGAATTTTCCTTCGCAGTCGATGATGCGAGAGATCGGCAAAGGTCGATGACGCAGGCGGAAGGACGTCGGTTGGCAGTTTCGAAAAGTTGTTTTAGGATCGACGAGGAGCCGGGGGAGGCTTGGCGATGATAATGACCAAGAGAGGGAGGCTCGGAGATGCTTGCGCCGAATGAAGCTCAGGGAGGCTCTTACCGAATCAGAAATCGCCCTGGATCAAAGAAATTTCATTAAGGAAGACTCGCTCTGATACCATGCTAAGAATAAGAAGCGTGATAAAGAGAGAATTCTGTATTTTATTGATATATCCATTCATTTATAGAGATCGCATATATATATAGTAGAGCAGCGTTTGTAATGCTCAAAAGTGTCGTTCGTAAGTACCGGCTGGGGATTAATTGGGCTATTATAATTGTACTGTAACGCTCTAATTAGAGTAACAGTGAAAAATTAAATGGGTTGATATTAAGAAGAATGTCGTTACCGATATCGGAGATTAAAAGAGATTGTCTGCTTCCAACCGTTGCGCTATGTTGCCTTGATAGGTTTCAGTGAGGAGACATTGCTAAGATCATTTGTAATGTGGTTGGAAGCTCCATAGTGGAAGTACCAATTAAGATTAGGTGGCCCTTCGATGCATAAGGCTGCAGGATTATGGGATTAATGATTTGTTAAATTGCGGTAGCTGTGGTTCAGTCAGTGCAGCAGTCTTTGGCGGAGTGGTCTGGCTTGAAGCAGATATGACGTACAACATAGGTAGGCCTAGGGTTCGGTGTGGAGAATGGCCATATCTACCCATGCCTCTGAATATGCCAGAAAACAGGGACAGGTTCGTATTGCTGCTGACAGGGGAAGGATTGATGAGCTAGATCTCCTTGTGTATATCTTGTTGGATGTTGATTTCTTCATTGCATAACAGTGAGAATAGGTCGTCTAGACAGATGGGTGTGAGTTTAGTGCGGATGGCAATTTTAAATGCTTGGTAGGTGGAGAAGATTGTTTAATATGTAGATGATAACATCATGTGTTAATATTGGAGCCTAACGCTACAATTTTGTCCACCAATGCCTTGATTTCTGACAAGTACACATGTATGGGTCCTGTCCTTTAGAGATATATTATGGCGCTCATTTTTGAGTTGGATGACACAGGAACGATTAGTGGATTGAAGACGTGTTTCAAGGGTGAGACATGTTCTTGCATGAGTTAGCTTCAAGAATGTAGGAAATGATTGATGGGGATATGGTGAAGTAAAGAGCAATTGTGAGATTGCAATCTGTAGAGATTCTGAGAGGGTGACTGGGGTTATCGGTGCGAGGAGTTTATGAGGTTTAATGAGCAAGTTGTCGAGTGATTCTGCAAAGGGACGGAGAGGGTAGCTGGAGATTCTTGATGGCTGAAATCTTCTTGAAAGAGTCAGAAGAGGATTTCTCGAAGAAGAAAAAGAGAAAGAAAAGATGTAAGGAATTGGGGCTGAGAGATGATGCTTGAGGACAGGGTGAAATCTTGAGTACAGAGGGCATGAGATAGGATGCTTCTGTTTCACTAGAATAGCCATGACAGGAAGAGGGGATTGAGTGGATTCTCTGATACCATGAAGAGAATGAGAAAGAGAGAGAGAGAGAGAGAGATCTTGTGGAGAACAATAGAATATATCATTATCACAATACTTAATACATATACATGACAATACATATGTATATATAGATGTTATGGAGAAGGTTGCTAAGTCCTTATGGAGGTGTGATTGGGATGAACGGTGGATAATATTTTTGTCTGTTATTAACAATTACACAGAGGATGAATGTATTTAATGAACTGCAGGAGTAGAAGTAAATTGGCAGTTACATAGAGGACGGATGTATTTAATGAATGGCAATATCTATATGCATGTATAAAAAAATGATATTGAATTTTTCATCAAGATGCCAAGTCAAGGTTAAATGCATATAGTGGCATTTGCATATTTCAATTTGGTTGTAAGATGGGCAGATTTTAATCTGTTTCTTACTGCATGATCCTTTCATTTATATGCAGCTCACACTTATGCTTGAAGCATGTTTTTAAATGACTAAGGAAATGAATGAGAAACAATGTATGAATACTATATACTAACTATTAGTGCTAATTTAAGCATATATGTATCCATAGTGAAATGTGCTTTAAAGATCAAGATACATGCAATATCTACTGAGAAGATAGACTTTAAATATTGTAAGCAAAAATTGTATTTATTCACAAACAATTAAGCCTCTAAAATTATCATGTTCCACCATCTATTGCATGATGCCCTGTCTGTGTTACAAAACTTCCCCAAAGATATTTCATATGCCAAACAAAGAGAAGAAAAAACAAACTAAATAACTAATCTCCCATAAACACAAACAAGACAGACTGCAAGAAAACCACGTTGAAATTTAGAAACTAAAAAATTAAAACAATGAGTTTACCACTACCACATAAACTCACATGAACTAAATGTCTTTCAATTGGCCTTCCATGAGCATCCAGTTGACCATAACGTTGTCTCTTTCCCAATTTCCAGGCTGATATTGTGTGTGTCTCAAGCTCTTCCTCTGTAAGATTAGAACCGTGGTTTCCAAGCTGTAACAGACAAATATGAAACTGATTTGATGCAAATTAAAAATTCCAAGAAAATGCTTTAATTACTACAATGTAAAAATTAAGCATCAGCAAAACAGCTTTCTTTGCGGCAAAAAAAATAAAAAATAAAAACCTCATTAATTGAGTTCTAGAATTTTCTGTCCTACAAAACCACTAATCTAGTTTTCTTCCATTTTTCTCTTTTGAAGGATATCTCCCCTTTCTTTCGAATTCAGCTTTTTACATTAAAATTTTGATAGGAAACAAGGAAATAGAGGAAATTCATGTGAAACCTCTAAATTTAGGAGCTCTTCATTACAAATCAAAAGCTTGTAGAGCATTAATGCAAAGATACTATTTTATGTTAGAGAATATGTTCCTAATTAGTATTGTAGGGAGAAATTCCCCAACAGCCTTAATTTGGAAGTTCCGTAGTATGAAATGGGATCAAGTAGTAAGACATGCTAATGGCTAAAGAAATGAAGGTGAGAAACCTGGCATGATTTAACTAATTCAAATGGTAGTCAGTGATTAGATTTGTTGAGTAAAGGTCCTAAGCCGTGAAGGAGAACTGACTATGTCAAGCTGCTGTACTGTGGGTGCAAATGTAATAAAATGCAACCGGTCGGAATTGAGATCAGTTAGTTGCTAGAGTTGAGCACATATACATGCAATGAAAAAAGAAAAGTAAAATATAAAAAAGAGATGTAAGATTCATAGTGGTTCAATCAGTAAAATCTAACCTACATTCACAGAGAGATGTACCCAAGTAAGAGATTTCACTATATTTTAGTAACAATAATTGTGACCAAGTGTAACAGCTCAATGTCGTTACTTAACAAAATTAGGTCAAATCCCAACTCAAATATCAGGATCCCGAAAAACTTCAAATTAGGACAAACAAAAATACCTTTAGATAAAATTAATTTTTAAATCAAACTGCTCTAATTTGAGAGAAATTTGGATAACAGAAACTCCCGCTCTAATTTTTGAATTTTTTTAAAATTCAATAAATTGAGAAAATTAAATGCGTAACCAAATTCATCGATTTTTTTATCATTAGGTAGAGTATATTATTTAAAGGCTATGCTAAAAGTTTCATCAAATTCAGAACCCCGGTTTGATCATGGCTAATTTTTGAAGTTTTAAACCTCAAAAATTAATTTAAATTAAATATTGCTCTGAATCAAAAAAATTTGGAGCGGGAGTGTTCGTTATATCATAACACATCTCAGTGTCAAGTTTCATTATTTTTGAACATCAAACAAAAGGAAAAATGTGAAAAATTTAATTTAAATAATTATTTAACTTTTCTTCCCTTCTCTCCCCCCACCCCATCCATCCGGCCAGCTCCCTCCTTCTCCTGCCTGCCAGCCCAGCTCTCCTGCCAATCAGCCGCCCTCTGTGTCCGGCCTCCCTCTGTTTTCCAAAAAATCCTAACCGAGGTAAGAGGAGAAGAAAAATATGAGGAAATTGAAAAAATATGTTGCTATTTTTATTTATTTATTTTCTTTATTATTATTACATATACTTAATAATCATTATTATGAAAATAATAATGATAAAGTTAGTCATTCCCATTATTATTGTTCTCGTTAATTAATAATAAAAATAGTACAAATGTTATAAAATGACTATTATTTCTATTCTGTCAAATTTCAATTCAATCATTTCCATTATGCCTTTTTTTGTACATTATTATTACTAAATAATGATAATAAAAATGCTATAATAAATATTATTGCTATCTCAATAACTTAAAATTTAGACTTCTATCAAAATGAGAAAGCGAAAGAAAAACAAAATAAAAACGAAGATAATAATTACTCATAAAAATATTGGCCAAAAAAAAGCTAATTTAAATATCAAATCTAAATGCAGATTCGGTCAAACTGCTACACTTTTAAACTTTAAGAAAAAGGTACCCAGTATATGAACATGTATTACTTTTGCACTTTACTGCTGCTTAGCTTTGCTTTGAACCAAAATCATATTGATGTTTGGTTGGTTGTTCGAAACCAACATCCTTTTCATTTGTGGTTAGTTACTGGAAAAATAACATCAGTAACAGTCGTGGTTACCGACAAATGACATCAATAATATTCGTAATTAGTTACTGGAAAATGACATCAATAACATTCGTAGTTAGTTACTGGAAAAATGATATCAACAACATTCGTGATTGATTACTAGAAAAACGACATCAGTAATCAGCATCTTTGTAATAATACTTGTGGTAGGAAATTATTTATCCCGTTTGCGTTATTATCTTATTTTTCCTGCATTTTATTACATCCTTATTTTCGCTGATCGCATCTTTGCTATTACAAAATGCAATATTTTATTGTTTACTGCAGTACTTAGAGTATTCTCTAATTACTGGAAATTCCAATCCCAGTATTATTTTTTACAATACCAATTCAAGTGCTTTTCGGAGAATTGGCGCAAGAACCATAATTTTTAAATTTTCAAATATGCTGGTGGATCTACGGCGCTACTTTTATTTTTATTTTATTTTACTTTTGTTCAGTTCATCTTTTGTTCTAAGAAGATGAACTTTATAAGATGTATACATGGGCTATTTTGTAAATTGGAATTTCAATGAATGAAAAATATCACTTGACTTTTATATATGTATTCCTTCTCTTTTAAATTGCTCAATAAGATCCTGCGATATGTGAATACCCGATGTCGGGATAGTTTCGTTGAACCGGAATCGGACCTTCACAGTTGGTATCAGAGCAGGATTGAGCACTTTTGAAAGAAACAAATACACATGCAAAAACAAAGATATATTCATTCTAAGGAGATTAAAATTAACTAAGGATAATAAGTACCATGTTTTGTAAGAAAGTAATAACTCTCCTTTATCGTTGCAATTAGAACGTGAAAATACTAAAACAATATTAATCATTTTTACCTTTTATAGATGGATCCACGTGATGAGATGATTGAGTACTTTGAGGACGAAGGGAGTGATCGTGACTCCTCGCACTCATGAGTAACTGACCCTAGCACAAATTTGGACACCCCTGCGGCAGAAACAACAGATGATGCGACGATAGAAAAACTAAGTGAAATTGAAAGCACCCTAGCTTGGTGGGTATCTGTATCCAGAAACTGGATCATAGAATTGGAGAGAAGTTCAAGATCTAAAGGGTACCATTCATGAGAAAATATCAACATTATAATGGGAATTAAAAAGAAGAGACGACGTATAAAAATGTCAAGTCAGCCAGCTTCAGGATGAGCTTCATAACCTGAAAAAGCTCATCAAAACTGACGGCGCAACGGCTTCTACTTCCAAGGGCAAAAGGAAAGCTAAGAACTTCTGAGAGTCCATGTCAAAATGGAGGTCGACTAGCTTTGATTCCTCCGATGTATAGGAAACTTAGAATAAGGACCTTGTATATATACCCTTTAAAAAAATGCATCAAGCAAGGATTAAGTCCTACTGTTAATGCAACCCTTTTTATATTAATCTTTTATTAAATGAAACCTTTTTTTTGTATACTTTATTTATTATTTGCGATCAACTATTTATGTATTCAGCTAGGCGCAACCTCTTCTAATCTCAAATCATTTCCAACAGATGGATTCCAACAAAGCCTTCCTCGCGGTACCCTTCGCAACCCCGATCAAAACAACCATTTCTTCAGCATCAGCAGATAATAGAATAGATCGTCTATTAGAAGCTGTATTGCAAGCCCTTTCAAACCAAGGGAGAGCCTCAACCTCCCTACTGGCACCAGAACCCCCTCAAAGATTGCGGGTAGATGATGTCTTGCAAGCCTTCCTCAAGCTAAATTCGCTGATGACAACACCTAGGCATTGGGTTTGGGGCTCTAACAGGTTAGAATGATTCGGCTAGCTTTTTAGTTGAACCTGGGCAGCAAAAATACCTTTTTCAAAACTTCAAGCCAACCCAATCGACCCGCAACTAATCGAGAATCGGGTTCGAGCTTGTCACGTCGTACTCAAGCAGGCCCGGCCCAAGCTTCACGTTAATTACGCTATTAAATCTTTCCTTACATTTGATGATCTTATGAAAATATTCACCCCAAACAAAGGATGCATCTCTATCCCTTTGCTATAGAGTTGCTTTCCTTCAATTCAATAGCAAAAGATTCTATTCTTTAGGTCAAAGGAGTTGGTTCGTCTCTTCAACTTTATTACTCTATTAATAGATCAAGTATGTTAATTACATCCAAAGTTTTTCATTTTCTTTTGATCAAAACATTGGATTCCTTACATCTTTATTTATCTATGACAATCATCTTCATCTTCTCATGAACATTACCTCTCTATCATGCAACTGCAGTGCTTCTTTGCTCTGCAGAGTAAGAGAAGATTGTATATCTTCTTAAGATCAAAGTACTTGTTCATTCCTTCATCTTTGTTTCTCTACTGATAGATCAGGAATGTGTTTATCCAAAGATTTTTTTCATTATGTTTTCTAAATGGCTTTGTGAAACTTTCTTTTTAAAACCCGTTAAATTAAATAATAATTTAGAGTTTTCTTAATATAATTTAAAATTAGTACTATTTATTACCTTCCTTACCGTTCGTAAAGAACATCTTCGGCTATGAATAAAATCTTCTCCACGCGTGAACATTGCCTATCCGTCTATTAACTACAATGTTACGTTCTTTCAATGCAGTAAGAGAAAACTGTCTTATATAAACCAAAGAAGCTTTAATTACACTCTTTGTTACTATATTTGAAGGATTTGGTGTGCTAAGTCTTATTCAAAGAATTATTTTTCTTTCTACTTTTATATGAAGTTTGTTGCTCTCTTAATTCATCCCCAATTCTCACAATTTTTACTCAATGTTTAATGGGCCGGCCTAGCAAGCCCTAGCCTGAGCCAGACCGGGCTTGAGTCATAGAGAGCAGCCCTACTACCAAGCTGAGTCAGGCCCATGATAAATTGTTTCTCTGCCCAATAAGGACTAGCTCATGCCAAGGCTATTGGTGACAGCCACCCACAAGGGCAAAGAGCATTGATGAAGGACATCTGAGGGTAGCAAATGAGGGCATCATGAAGGTGAGAGCCTCTGAAAAGGGGATACCTCAAAGGTCAACAGTGTGGATGCCTCGAAAGGGCATTAAGGCACTAAAGAAAGGTAAAATTCATTAAAGAATGGACACAAAAAAGGCTCCAAGCAAAGGCAACAAAAAGGTGAAAGCAGCAAAGAGAGGCACCAAGGTGGGCCACCCAGGGGGGAAAATTACTAGAGAGGAGAACCATGGAGGGTTGAAAATGGGTATCACACATGTCACCGATAAAGAGTGCTTGTTAGCAAAGTTAATGTCATTAGCTGTTTTGGATGGAATAGAGAAATTGTATGATTTTGAAATCTAGTGTGGCTAATTAGTGTAGATGAAGTTTTACGTGTAATAGAAAAATATTGAAATTCTCCTTTTAATGGACCAAACTAGATGATCTAAAACATGTACAGTTGTTATTTTGCATTTGATGCGACATCTTACAGGAATGAGAAACCCCTATATCAATGATTTTAAAATAAAAAATTGATTAGCTGATTTTAAAAAACTAGAACATATTGTACAGTAACATAAGGACCTGTGTACAATTATCCTAAATTTCAGATGAAAGAAAATAAAAATATATATATTGGTTTTATTTCCATAAATTCAAACATCAGGATATATTACATCATGTTTGATTCATCATAAAGCGTGTTCACAAAGGTAGATGCCATATATATATACGTGATATCACAGTAGTTGCAAAATAGACATGAGACAGGATTACTACACAAACTACAATGGAATCCATTGTCTAGAATAAACGCATTTTTGAAATCAAATACTGAATAACATTATCTCAATAGCATACCTAAAAAAAGAGTTAAAATGTCCAGTCAAGTATATGCCCTACCTTATAATATCAATTGAAAACATTAATTCATGTATAAAATCGATCACCAAAAATAATGATATACATTTATGATTGTCACATTAAAGCAAAACACTAGTGGTGGCGAAGTTACCGATGTGTATGGCAATGAGATCAAATCAAGCAAAACAAAGAAATGAAATGAGCGTCATAATAATTGACAGACAAGCGTTATTCAGTGACCTAGCAAAACTACAAAGCAGCGCCACTTAAGCAAAAGAAAATGATTATTATTTCAGCAAATGCAACATTCCTCTGATAACAACTAATAAAGAAATCCTAAAGTTCAAGGTAAACCCAGGATGTGAAAGTGTCAGCTTCAAAACATGGCTGCCATGAAGACTCAACAGCATTGCTATGGTGTCATTTAAGTGATTATTCCTTTTTGTAATTGGTGCCAATACTGTGCCAATCTACAAGTCATTTCCCAAATTTGTTGAGCATATATATACAGGTTTCAAGTTATTTTTCCTGATTACACTTGCGCCCTCTTGGGCGATCTTGTAAATCTCCTTGTACGCCTGTTAGATATGAACTTTGTTGTAACTGTTATAACCTATCCAAGATTCCATTCAACATAGTAAATTTTGCCCATCTATTGTGGGAAGTTGGCAATACTGAAGGAGAATATAAAAACTTTCCTCACAATTGATTCGTATAAATGAGTCTGGAATTCAAAATTTTAGGTGATCATGAATTTAACAGATTCTGCTTGTATCAAAAAATTTTGGTTAAAGAGTTTAAGTTTAATCAAAATAAAAGAGTTTAAGTTTAAGTGGTTCAATACCTTTTAGTAATTGAAAATAAAATATAAAGAGTTTAAGTTTAATCAAAATAAAAGTTACAATATAAATAATAAATAATCTGAAGATCTTGTGATCATCAAAAGTGATAGATACAAATATCTTGATTTAATTATACAAAATGATGATGAAATAGAGGGCAATCTAACTAATTGGGAGGGTCCAAACTAATGGAGCACTTGTGGGACGTTTAGTGACCGAAAAAACCTACTCAAACAAAAGAAAATATTATAAAACAATAAAACTAGCAATTTTATATGGACAAAATGTTGGCCAAAAAAGCAAATGCATAGTGATAAGATAATTATTGCGGAGAGTATGCTAAGGTGGCTAAGTGAGTATACATGAAAAAATTAGATAAAAGATAACTTCATTTGTAGCAAAGCTAGAGTAGCTCCTATTGAGGATAAGGTTAAAAAAAGTTGTCTTAAATGATTTGAACATATCAAGTGTAGATCATTTTAGTGCCAGTTAGGAATTTTAAGTTTATAAATTTTTCCCAGCTTAAAAAGAAGAAAGAGCAAAAAAAACATGTCAAAAGACTATTAGGTATAATTTTATATATATGAAATTTAGAGAATAGATGTTATTCGATGGTGCACAATGGTTCATATAGTTTACCTCACTTAGTAGAATTAAGCCTTAATGGTGGTTGTGGTGTTGTTATTTTGCTAAAATTCTTTAATTTATTCAGATTAGATAAAATTAAAATTTTAATTTTAGTAAGAATTCTAAAGTATTCATTGTTTTGCATAGTTAAGAATTTGTCACCTGAATTCTTCAATTTTATACAATTATTACATTATCATTAGGGCTATAAACCTCATATTTACTAGTTCACCTCTCAAAATTAAGGCCCTAAGGATATAATAGTCTTTAAAGAATGAATCATAAATTCTTTTGTCGGAACTATAATCAATGCATCTTAATTGCATCAGGAAACATAGACCCTAAACTGTCCTACAATAATTGTCCTATGTGGTGCATTTTTTGTGCATCCAAACACAAACTTTGAAGTTTCCTATGATTTCTCAAGATCTCAAAACTAATCAAAACCAATAATAAGTTACAACAAGTGGAAAAAAATCTATACAGTGCAAACATAGAAAACATCTGCATCCCCACAAACTGTCCCCTGTAAAAGTCCCACAAAGGAGCTACAGGAATCCCTGAAAATAAGATAGGCATGCAAGATTGGCTAATCAAAATGACAACTTTATAGAATATATAAAGCATTGGAAATTCAATTGCTAAAAAATTTATAATCAAGACAAATACAGCTTTAATTAAATTCCTCAAGGAAAAGGTTTAACAAAGATCCAAATAAACAGATATAATACAAATAAAAAGTTAAGAATTTGCTAATCGGCATGTCCAAGTCTAAAGCTCGATAGCACGTTTACTTCAAAGAATGCAATAGTTGAACATTATATTAAAATGGAAAAACATACAAAATTTGCAACTCAATTATTCAAATTGATTAATTTATTAATTAGTCAACCGGCAAAACAATGAAATTAAAATATTGCACATCTACAACTACAGTTAAAGCCTGTCTTCTAGTAATGAGGAATAGAATATATAATGGACTCCTGTATTTCTTACCTCCCTTAGGATCAAAATAAAATCCAACGCACTCAGCATCCCCACAAACTGTCCCCTGTAAAAGTCCCACAACGGAGCTACAGGAATTCCCTGAAAATAAGATAGGCATGCAAGATTGGTCAATCAAAATAGACAACTTTCTAGAATATATAAAGCATTGGAAATTCAACTGTTAAAAATTTATAATTAAGGTAAAGGCAACTTTAATAAAATTTCTCTAGGAAAAGGTTTACCAAAGATCCAAAAAACAAATATAATACTAATAAGTTTAAAAATTTGCTAAATGGTGACATGTACAAGTCTAAAGCTTGGTAGCACGTTTACTTCAAAGAATGGAATAGTTGAACATTACATTAAAATGAAAAAACATATAAAATTTGCAACTTAAGTATTTCAAATTGATTAATTAATTCAGCATTCCCAATTTCAAGACGCATACATTTAATCTGTACCCAATTTAATCCCAATTCAATTTCAATTGGAGTGTAACTGGAAATTAAATTGAAATCAAATTGAGAATCAACACATCAAAAAGTAGGGGACTAAATGGTCAATGGACTAATTTAGCTTTTTCTTTAAAAAAAATAGCTGTTAAATAAGAGCAATAAGAGCATAGAAGTATGAACAAAAAGTGTGTAAATAGCTTGAAATAGTAGCTGCATTACAAACATGCAGTCAAATAGCAAATGATGCAACAAAGGCAAAGGTATAAAGTTTGAAACATAGCCAATCACACAAATTATCACTTAGCCTGAAAAACATTAAAAAAAAGTCAAAAGCTATTGAATAGTGTAATAATTAACATGTTAACAGGGTACAATAAATATCATAAGATTATTAATATGCAAAGAATGGATCACAATAAAGTGGCATGTCAATGAGAAGTAGCTCATCCAGCAATGAGCTTTGTTTTACAAAACTATGCAAAGTATCCAAATATTTGGAAACAAAATAACTGTGATACCAAGTGCAAATTTGACAACTCTAATAGGAAAAGATACTCTTCAAAAAGTAAACTACAAACACTAAAACAAGGTTAAACTTCAACATTACTAGGCAAAAGAAAATGAATGTAAAAATTCAGTTTACTTGTTCATAGAGGATATGGAAAGCTTGCTTCACCGGTAAATTAACATCCAGGGCAATTACCTGAAATTTCACATCAGCCCCTTGTTAAAGGGAATGTTCCAACAAAATGGGATTTGGCATAGGGCGGGGATAAAAATGTTGGAATTCAGAAAGCATCAGTACCTTGCCCGAATCTGGTAGCAAGTCATAAGAAGTATTTGTCGACAAGAATACAGAAATGTGATGACGTGACAGCTCTATGTCAGCTTTTGAGATTCTCAGAACTGTTTCTTGTATTGAACCACTTGAAATTGTAACCTGTTTTTAGACAGTAGAATTACAAAGTTAATTAGCAAAATAAGGCTAAAAGAGCACCATAAAATTTAAAACAAAAGATTTAAATTTCAACTTTCTAAATTGACATAGACAATAAATAATGTAAATTTTTTTATTCCCACCGCCAATACAAAATTCAATGATTACTTTCACATGATCTGATATGTCATATGTGATTTCAGTTATGCATTAAAATTAAAAAACATTTCCACTTTCTTCTACTGTAAGAAATTTGACAAGAAAATCTAGCCTTCAAATCATATTGCTAAGAACAGAAAACCCTGTTGATCAAAAAAAAATTTAACGAGAATTTCTTTCATAATGATAGGGCAATGCTATCTTTTGAAATTAAACCGATTTATGAGTTCACAAGCACCATAAAATATATATATATATATATATATATATTTATTTATTATTAATAAATATATATATGAGTTATATGATTTTAAAATATTCCATTGAATAAAAGATCACTACAGATTTTCTTAAAATAACTTAGCAATATGTTTTTCTATTTGAGTCATTCATGAAATCCATAAAGGGATACAACTTCAACAAAACAAATAGGTAATGCCCATCATATGTGAAAAAGTAGAGGAAATGGAGCTTAGTTAGATATCCGATAGCCACCAAAAGGTATTGCCGTTGTGCCAAAAAAAAAAAGAGGAGAAATAAAACAAAGATTAAGAAATTAACGCGGAAGGTTCCCAGAAACAGTGTATAAGACAATGAAACAGCAAAGTCAGCTTTTCACTTTATATTTTTTTAAGAACTCTAATCAAAGGTCCGTTAACCAAGAACATCCATATTAAGACTATTCTTATTTATTCAACTGTCAAATCAGGCCATGAACAGCACAATGATGAACTCCTTATATGGAACAACAAAATTAAGTAATAAATTAAATAAATAATAAGATAGATTAATTTTTAAATAAAATTTCTGGTGCTTGTTAATTTTGAAATTCGAAATCAATTGGGGCTATTTAGGAACCTTAAGGTTCAAGATAAAATAGCATTAAATACAAACGTCATTACAAGGATTACTATTATTCCTATTGTTACTAGCATTATGATTTTTTAAATCAGCAACGGACCACATTTTCCTTAACAAAGCCCAATTGAAGAGACAAAAACCCTATAAGGAACAGGGGGTTGTGCAAATAAAGTGGAGTTTGTGATGCTCAATGGGCACAGTGCGAGCGAGTATCAACAGTATAGGGGAGTGCTCACAAGAAGACTCGGAGGCTCGATTAGCACTATGAGGTCTAGGATAAATGCTCAAATGTTTCAGGCTAAAATTTAAATGTTGACAATAACCTCCAGCAAACCTTGATGTATTTTATAGGATCAATTTCAAGTAAGGTTGGAGACAAGGAAAACTCGATAACTTTAAAGTAATCACATTGATGATAGATAGTCCGATTAAAATTTCCTCTAAGCTTGATGTATTTAATTGTCATTGTTTTCAGGCTAGATATGTGCGATTTTTTTTATATTGATGTTTGAACAACCTAATCTTTTTCTCATTCAACTGCTTCCACAATTTTACATTTACACATTTTTGTCTATTTTGTGAAGAAATTTAATAGTCACACTATTTAATGCATGAAGGTACAAGGAACCAAATAGAAAGTAATATATCAAATAGCACATTATGTCAAGTTTACAATTTGCATTCTAAATGTAAAGGTAACCTTGCCATCACATTCTTTTATGTCTACAAAGGTACGCCATATTATCAAAGGAAAGAAAAAGAATTACAGAAAATATATATTATATGAATAAGTGCTCAGCATGTGCTGATTGACCTATGGAGATACCTTTCAAGGTACTAGATGGGTCATAGTATAGCAAAAGTTTGGAAGATACACTCCTGCACCTGGTTCATTGCTTGTATAACTTGGAAAGCATGCATTATTGAATGAAAAGCTAAACAAACATATTGAATAATAAAATTGATGTTAAAGTGTTGCTCAATTACGCACCTAGAAAGGTATATGTTAATAGAGAATTGTCGAAAGCTTTTGATAATATTTCAGATGCAAATTAATAACAAAATATTAAAAATCTTTTTTAAAAATAATATTTTTTATAATTCCGTTCACATGTGTGATTTTAGAATGTCACTGTATTTCTTTCTGTATGTAATTGTAGCCTAGAACTGTAATATATACAAGAATTTACAAGAACAACTCATGCCTAAAGAGAATAGCAGAAAAGATTAAAATTAATATGCCCAGCAGCATAGACGCTGGAGCTAGAAGGGTTGATCTTCGAGGGAGGTCGTCTGGAAGCCTTGAGGAAGATCAAGTGTGCATGGGAGCGAACCCAGCTGACGAGCGGAGCTGCACGTCAAGGCGGCCACCTCTCCTTCCTTTTGTGTCTCCATGCCGTGTTATTGTATACCGCAAGCTCTAGTGCAACCGCTCAGCGAATTTTTGTACTTTTTGGGCCCGATAAGGTTCCTAAGTAAATCGGCAGGTGAACTTTGCGGCTAGACATTTTCTTTAACAAAGCCTAGCCCGATAGAGTGATTTTGTTATAAATTTGTGTTTGGGCCCGATGAAAAACCAAACTCATTAAATATTCAAAATCATTATATCGGGCTAGGGTTTTTGTCTCTTCAATTGGGCTTTGTCTCAAAAATACAAACTCACTTTTTGGGCCCGATAGAGGAAGATGAGCTTCCAAGTAGACTATCAACTATCATCAAATGATACTAAGGAATTCGACCTTTTTTGATGTATGATTATTGATGTAAAGATCCTAGCCTATTTTCAAGTAAAGAAAAAACTGATATCTATGGAAACAAATGAGTTCTTAATATTTAAGTTATCGCATATTTATAAACGCTTAATTTGTTGTTTCTTCAATACATCCAGCTCCTTTACATTTTTGGTTCATTGTTATATTGTTGTTTGTTTATTTATTTAGAAACAATAAAAATTGAATTTCATAGCATAAGAAAGAATTAATTAACCCCATCTAATTAATACACATAATTTCATAAAATCAAATCGCAAAAAAGCGTGTGGCATGAAACACGATCAGCAAAGATCAACTCTGGCTTGGAAAGTAGTGTTTCGACGCAAGTGTTTCTCATTTTTGCCAAAGACACCACGTTCATGAGAAGGATCAAGTTGTTCAGTTTCTTATTCATCGTGTACAAGGCCCTTGTTCTTGAAAGATTACAGGATGACATGAGAAAAATCTCTTATAATAAGCTATTTATAAAATATAGGCTATCAATAAGCCTTATTTTTATTGTACACAATATGATACTAATTATAGTGAAATCTCTTTTCTCCTTTCATAAAGTGAACATATGCCTATTCAGGTTGAACCACTACAACTCTGTCTAATATAAATTAATGCTATGAGCTTACATCTGCAGATGATTTTTAATTACTTAGAAAATTACTAAACTACAGAACCTTTGAACATGGCTTAAAATTTCAAACCACACTAAACCAGGTTAAGCAATTTATGGATTAAACCTACCTACAAATAAAGCTTGGCTCATTCGTCTAATAAACCCTTAATACCTTTATAAAGATCAAGATAAATGCTAACTCATAAAATATATGTTTGTTAATTAAGCTTAAATAATCTACTAATTAAAATATTTGAGTTTAGTAAATAGAAATGTTATAAACATAATTAAAAATTCACATTTTAATATAGTAAAAGTTGGGGAGAACTTTCCTCATTATTGAAAAATTAAAAAATTCAAGTCCTAAAAATGAGAATCAAATTGAAAATGAAAATACATAGAAATATTGAAGATAAATACCTAAGGTATTATCAAATAGTCAAATACTTGTCTTATAAAATGGCATTAAATAAATTTCAAATGGTTTAATCAGCAAATGTACAATAAGAATATTACAATAAACAAAACCATCACACTTTTGCGACTATATTAGACAAGCAACAATCAATATTTTAATTTTAAATGCACTGCCTAAAAGAAGCAAAAATCATTTCCTAAACACCTTTCAATTTTTGTTCAATTTGACATTATCAGATGTGATTTAGTCCAAAAATTTTAAAAGCATATTCCCAAATCTGTGAAATGTACAGAAGCTAAAAAAACAGGATTGATACTTTAATCACCAATATTGCACAGACCTAAAATAGAAGGATCACTCTTGCCCCTTTGATTAATATTAGGATTGTTTGAATTTTCCCCAACCCAAGAAGTTGTAGGAAAAACTGGAAAAAGGCTTCTTACAAATCCTACAAATTGAATCACAATGAATGTTATCATGCATCATAATATGTGGATATATTTAATAGATTATCTCAAAGTTCAAAATGGGATGTCCTGCAATGGGTTGTGCAATACATTTACAACCAGTTATAGAGATATGATGTCATTTTTTTAGTCACGAGTGATGACTCTCCATCTAACATGAAAAAATTAAAATTTTGAGTAGTAATAAGAAGCAATAATTAAATTAGTATTACAAGCATAGGGTAGAGATGGAAATACTGTGTACCAACCACTGGTAAGTTTCCTTTCCAAACTCTTATATACAAAAAACTTCGAAGCCATAATTATTTTTCCAATCAAAAAGAGAATAAAGCGAAGACTTTTTTTGTAACTCCTTAAAGAATGTCCACCACCTGAATTTAACATAAGGTTCAGTATAAAATAAATTTGAACAGTTAGGATATTGGCTTTGAATTCAAGCAATCCAAAAACTCAAATTCATGGTTAACAAAGCTCCGGTCCCTGCATGAACAAAATATATTGATAATTCTAAGATCTTTGATGGTCAAACCCTTAAGTTTATTTAACCTTGAAAAGATGTTTCAATTGATCAAGTTCATGCACTAAAGTAGTTCCCTCTCTAGAGAAATCATTAGTGATCCCATCAGTCTTATTAACCACACATTTAAGAATCCAAACGAAAGAATAGAAAATAAAATTTTTGAGAGAAAATTGTGTTAATTAGAATAGCATATTTCTTTAGAAAGGATCATACCTTTGTATGATGGAAGTCTTCTTTTCACCATATCAATGATACAAACGCATAAGCTTTTTTGAATGGCTTAAGTTATGATACTACCAAGGTTTTAATGTTAAAGAATCAAATTTGTAGCCTGTGATGTTAACAAGAAGCTATTCTCCACCAACAAACTAATCCATATAAATAAAAGACAATTTGTTGAAGTTAATTTAAGTTCAAAATTATAATAGAAAAGAATAATGTGATTGATAATTTTAATGTGAAATCTTTGAACTTCGCAGAAACTAAAACGTTCCCAGCAAAAAGAACAATTATTAACTGTTCCAAAATTACTTAAGTTTATCATGGTTGTCAAAAAGCATAGAATCTAGACTCAAAAAAATGCATTGAAAACCAAAGAATAAAAAGCTCCAAGTTTTTTCCTAGATCATACTCCCATCTTCAAAAATTTTACTTAATTAAATTTAACATCTTCAAAATTTAACATCTTCCAAAAAGATTAAAAAGCTGTCTAACCATCACAAACACTATATAGCATAAATAAATAAGATGCAAATGTGAATCACTATCATCTTAATATTTTCATAACTAATGTAAATTCACTTTGTACTTTATAATGAAATTTAGTAATGCATTATGCAAATGAAAAACCAAGCTCATTAAAAATAAATAAAGATGCAAACCTTAAGTATAATAGAAAATAGTCCTTTGAATTCCCTATAAAATTGAATTGTAATGACTTGCCATCAAAATATGTTTCAAATGATATAAGGACTAGACTAAAATTTAAGATCATAAAGTCTGAAGCACTTCTCAACTTAATATGCACAATATATAATCAAACTCAAGAATCCAAATGCCAATGTTACTAAATGAGGAAAAAAAGGCTTTGCCTTTGAATTCAATAAAACTCTCTTAGTAGTATGTAGAGATCTTATCGACGGCTCAACTTACTTCAATCTTAGCAAAAAATTAACATACAAAATTTTTAAAATTATGCACAATTTCAACTGATGATACAAATGGGAGTTTTGATAGTGTTTTGGGGTACAACTTCCTTGAGCTCCTCATATTAAGCCCAATTAAAGGCTCTTCAACATCATCAACCTTGATAGATCTACCTCAACAACATCATACAAATTTTATCTTATCTTCATTATTAGATATTAAACTGAAATCACTAATAACTTTAACATCTTTAGTGAATTTATAAAATTGCTGAGCATAAAATTCTGTTCACTATATCTGGTGTTATATGAGAGAAAATTTAACACAAAAAATTCTAAATAGTTTGTATTTTACACTGAATGATTCTTTCATGATACTCTTGACGAATAAAAATATATAGCCAAAAAAGTTGTCATAAACAAATAATATCCTTAAAGCAATACTATTGAAAATCCATTGAATGGATCCCTAGTAAAATTGAGGAAAATACATATTAGATCTATTCAGTGATCTTAAATTAAAATGGATACTTGAGATTTCCATATGACAAAAAGATTTCATTTGTTCAACAAAGGTAATTAAAATATAACATTTGATCAACAAGGGAATATTATTCACATTCAATTTACAAGATACTGTAGTTTCAAGTTTTCCTGAATGTTGAAGGTTTGTACAAAGTTGTGAATTTTATTGGGAAAGCAAAATCTATTTGAAACTTCAAATTGAATGAAATATGAAAATTTTTAATTGAAGTGTAATGTACATATATTTGAAAGGCAATGAATAAGAATGTCAATTTTTTTGGTAGCCAAAAGAAGTCTAATACTTAACATGATTCCAAGATCAAACCTAAGAATTTTAAAATGGAGCACATAACATTAAACATTTAAAAATTAAAAATGCAATGGCATTGTATGATGTGATGTAAGAATACAGATACTAACAAAAAAAGTTTTACGTGAGTTATGCCTTAATACCAAATATGTTGGACAATGCACAAAAGCAAAAAAAAAAAAGAGAAGAAAGATGATGGATAATTACAAGAAAATTAATGAAACTACACAAGGATTCAAAGCTTCATTGTTTATATTCTTTAGAGGGTTATTTAGTGAAAATTACTCACTGATGCAATCATAAAAAATACCAAATACATTAACATATGGATATAGTTTATGAAAAAAAAAATATTAGCAAACTAAGATTTAAACCTTATAAATCTATGAAACAATTGATCAGCTTGAAGTAAACTTGCAGTGGTGGAAGCAAATGCTTACAACAGTAGAGAAAGTATAACAGATGTTCACCCCTACGAGCAGTTATTTATAGCATTAGCAACCTTTCTTTTTGAAGTTTTATACAAGGGCTTGTATACATCCACTCAAGTAATCCCCTCAAATGAAAAAAAAAACAAACAAAATACAAGTTCAAAAGATAAAACTGACATTCAACAAAAAATGATCAGTCTGTGACATAAGGATATATATGTATTATTAAAATGAAGAACAAAACATCATGAGTACGGTAAACATGTAAACGTAGGGAACAATATGAAAGAAAAAAAAAATCATAAAGCTTGAGAATTATTTAAAGATTTTAAAGAGATTATTTTACTTTCCAATATCAAGAGATTCATAAGAAGAAAAATTCCCAAGGTTATGCATGACTATAACCAAGTTGAGCACAAGCTCCAACCAAATTTTTATACGCTCAACCATATTAACATGCACAAGCTTCAGGAGTTGCTTAATAAGCAAAATTAAATTTATATGATGAGCATGATTAGATTAAAAATTATATCAAATAAGTATAAAACATATTATTATTATTATTATATATATACATAGTATTATAAATAAATGAACTCGTTCTTCAAGCTAGCCAAATAAATATAAGCTTAAGTTCAAGCTCATTTGATGACATGATTTCAACTTGCACTGCAAGCTCAGCTTATTAGCTTAAAGCTCGACTTACAATACATTGATGAGTCGAGCTCGAGCTAGCTTATAAAATTTGCACTTTACAAGGGATTAATATGAAGAATAAAAATAAAGGGGTTGTTTGCATTGAGTTAAAATAGGGAAAAGTAAATTTTTTCAGTTAAATTGAGATTACCGATGTTTGGTATGACATAAAACAGGTGAAAAAAACTTTTACACTGTAATTCAACTTTTGGTTAATATATATAGAAACGGCAAAATCGAGCGTAATCCAGTTACGCCCAAATCGGGCATAACTCGCGATTACGTCGAGTGAGCAGAGAAGCCGAGCGAGAGCCACAACGCGAGCCCTCTTCCGCAACATGCGAGCTCCCTCTTCTCCAACTTCATCCATGATTTCACCGAGATTTCGACATTCGAACAAACGATTCGAATGATTTCGAACGAAATCGATTTAGTTCAATATCCCGACAAAGTTCAATCAACAAATCGTACGAATCAGACGAACGATTCGTTCCTTCATTTCATAACACAGAAACCCTAAAAAAAATTTATGAGGGTAAAATTACCCCCAATTTACTCAAGACATCATACTCATCAATTACTTCATGCCAAACAAAAAAATATTAAGTTTCCTATAAAATTACCAAACAGCAGTAAAATAACCTGATTGCACTGCAATCAGATTACTTTACACTCAAATTTCTCAGAATATCTCATGCCAAATAACCCTTGAGAGAAAAGTAATATGTAAGCTAAATGTGATAATGATGTGACTGGTCAAAATGGCTATATGGAAAATAAAATATATTTGATAAAAAATCGCTTAAATATTACAAAAAAAAATCTATGAAAACATGCATGAGTTCCACTATCACAATTATTCTTAAAATGTTATATGAAATGATATTTTACTTAAATACTGAATTAACTTATTGACATGCTCTTTTATTTTGGAAATGTTGGCCGAATAATTCTAGATGACAGCGCATGGAATTGCCATGTCTAATCACAATAAAAAAAAAGATGCATTAAATAATGGATCAAGATTTTAAACACAAAATGTTCACCTTTCAATTAGTTGTTCCAATACTATTTATAAGGCACTATTATCAATGAAACAGAGAATGACAACTTTCAAGGGTATTACACAAAAACACATGAAAAATCAATGTAAAAGTACATCATAGGATGTCAAATCACCCATACTATTTTATTAAAAAACATTGTAAGGAAACCTAACAGCCACTCAAATACCTACCCCTATTTAACTCACTTGTGCCTCTTAACGTTCATACACCTACTATAATTTCAAATCCTCTTATTCTTACACCTGAACTTCCGAGAACTCCATATTTTGATGATTCATCTACCCACCCATATGACCTGATCAACTACCCATTACACCCATTGTTGACATTATTTAAGGCTTGTTTACTACAAATGGTGATGAGATCATTGTGTTATATGTTGAACATTACACATTGGTATATTCTATTTATCAAGAATCAATGACTCATTTGCTATTATTTTATTTCACTAAAGGTATATCTGACCCTACATACACAGAACAAAACTCAATATATGATGATGTTACACACATATAGCTCTAATGTCCCAAGTAAGCTCCACAACATTTCAGGAATACTCAAATTTGCTACAATTTGAGTTGACAAATGATGATTCACCTAATATCACATTATGATGATTAATTCTAATGAATCATTTCTCAATCCTATGATTGTTGATACATCCTGCATGAATTTAGCCTTTACCCTTATTGAAGTTTTTGTCATCATGAGCATAATTACAATTGATCCTTTCATTATGGCCTTGTTTTGTAAAGGTAAATTTGGCTGAAAAAGTTGTTGAATAGCTAATGAAAAAGAAACCATTGGATAGTTATTGGAAAAGAAGCTTTTGGCAATGAAACTACTCAGAAGAAAGCTGCCTAGTGTTGGCAGCAGCTAGCGGCGACTAAAATGAGCAGTCAGCAGGCGAGTGACCGACCGAAGAGCAAGTGGAGATTGGTGGTTAATGAAGAGCAAATGGTAAAGAAAGTATTTCTAATGCTAACTGCAATCAACAGCAAAAAAGCATCTTGATTTTAGCTCCCTGTATAGCTACTCTTTGAGGACTAACCATCCAGTAGTAAAAAAATTATTCTCTAAACAATGCATAGGTTGTTGACCACGCAGCAGCAAACCTTTAACCAAGGCTTATATCATATTACTCAAACTCAATGCACTTAACCCACTTGGTGACTTGCTAAAAATGACCCTTTATTTTGAAACCCATTAGTAAATTCATACGATATCTATGAACACCTTTTCAAACTAAGAAGAACCTCTGAAGTTCCTAAGCATAGAACCTAATGAGAAACTCATGAGTCCCATAGCAAGTTTTATTAGACTCTATCCCTAAGATATGTTGACATTAGTAAATTGGCCCATATAATCCCACTATTAGAGTACTTTGTGTTTAATAACTCTCAAAAATTTTGAAGTATGACTCATTAACTTAATTATTTTATAATTTGTATGATTTTTGCATATCTTCTTTCTCAATACTCCACTCATCTAGCACCATTTTAATTTTTAAATTATATTAAATAACTTGATAAGCCAAAAAACTCCTCCGCCAAAACATTTCCCGACATCAATAGAAATGTCATTTGATCATGTACCTTTTTCACTCTTTATTTTCTTTAAAGCATTCTAAACCTAAATTTCACTCACCCAACAAATAAAAAAGTAATTATTATTTATCTTTAAAACCACTAAAATCACTGATGTTGATCATATAACTGCAACTTTCATTAAAAACTGTTAATAAAAATTCAATGTCCTTAAGATGTCCACATCTTTGAAAGTATTTACTTATCAGCATCTTAATTGCACTTTATTTGAGGTATTAACTTATAAGTATCCTAATTGCACTTTATAAGTTAGATCTTTAATTTTCATTCATATTTATACTTAGATGTCCCCATGTCAATATTTAATTTCTCGTATAAATCTTCATAAGCCACTATCTTAGCATTCGTAGCTCTCTTTCGATTCTCATTATTCTAAAATTTAAATCACCTTTTTATAATAAGCTTTTCCTATTTAATATTTTTCTCGAAGATAATGATTCCATCATCAACAATTTTAAGGCTTTTCCCTATAAAATCTCAAAAATATCATTAGCCATTTTATGAATGCAGCTAATAGGTACTTACAAGTTCAGCTGTCAAAATAATCTCCTAATTCTTATATTTTGTTCATTTTAGTCTATGACTCTTATATTTGCATTTTTTGGTCTCTGAACTTTTTTCTCTAATTTTGTTGGTCCTAAGGTGTTAATTTAGATAAAAATCAGAAAACACAAAAGGTATTTTTGTCCTTTTAAAATACAAATCTATTTTTTTTAAAATACATGCAAATTTGCATGAAAACGATAAGAAAAAAAATTGATAATCATTAATCTTATTCTTCTATTATATGTAATATTTTCATGGACAATCTTGGAGATAATTTGATGTAAAAAATATTTATAGATAATTTTTTGAAGATTTTAAATTTGGCTTATTAGATTTTTATTTTAATTTGAGCAATAATTAAAAAAAATATTGAAAAAACAATTATTTTTTAAACCGTATTAATAAATTTATCAACTAAAATGATTCTTACAAAATTATTTTTAAATTTAATAAAATTGTTAGAGAAAATTATCAAAATAGTCCTTTTTAACTCTTGCAAGTTGTTCAAAATAGTAAACTCTTGTAGATGTTTTTTTGATCCATTAATTTTTATTTAAGTGCTTTTACCCCTCCAATTAACTCATTGTCCCCTTTAGTTAAAATTACATTTTTTCAACCGGAATCATCCGCTTGCCATTTCCAGCAGCCAATTCCCACTGAAATCAACAGCGATAATCGACCACTAAAAATTCAGGATGAAAAACATAATTTTAACGGAAGGAGACTATGAGTTAATTGTTTGACCCAAAAAATATTTAAACAAAAGTTAAGAGACAAAAAATAACATTTACAAAAATTAAAAACTATTTTGAATATTTTGCAATAGTCAATGAACCATTTTGATAATTTTCTCAAATTTGTAAACAAACTATTTATAGTATATTTATCCTTTTATTTTAGGGGTTGTTTAAAATGAAAAAAGTGGAGTATAGTAATCTGATTACAGTATACAGCATAATATGACTACTCTACTCTGTTTGAATTTTTTTATTTGAAATAAAATAATCTAAATATGTTATTTAAAGTAATCAGTGAGTATAAGATTACCCCCATAAATTTAAAAAAAAAACTTTCAAAAAACTTCTCTTAGTTTTATCAATGGGATTAAATGATCCAAACAATTTGAATTCCTAATAATGAACAAATCAAATTTTTTGAACGAATCAAATGATCTGATCGAATGAACAGTAAGAATGAATTGAATAATCGAATGATTCAATTTTTTGTCTGTCAGCAAGATTAAATGAAGCAACCTAAACGAATTCCTAAGAACAAACGAATCGATTCAAATTGATCCGAATGAATCCCTAAGAACGAATGATCTGAACAAACGATCTCAAGCGATGATTTCTGTGTGAAACAAAGCTTTGTGCTGAGATGAGCTTCGTCTTCGTTTGGAGACAAAGAACGAAGACAATGCTTGTCTTCGCATGGTAACACCGGGAGAGGTAAACGAATTCCTAAGAACAAACGAATTGATTCAAATTGATCCAAATGAATCCCTAAGAACAAATGATCCGAACAAACGAGCTCAAGCGGCGATTCTTGTGTGGAACGAAGTTTCATGCAGAGATGAGCTTCGACTTCATTTGGAGACGAAGCTTCCTCTTCATGTTCAATCCCCTCTCCTGGTGTTCACCTACTAAGAGAAGCTTCTTTTTCGTTCGAAAATTTTAGCTTCGTCTTCAATTACCCTCTCCCGGTGTTCCCAGCTCCATGTTCGTTCAAAGATTCGTGTTCGAAATTTAGCGTAAATTAAGAAATCGGCCAATTTTTTTTTATGCATGCCCTTTTATATAGGGTAAAACTTTTACTCCTGAATATTACTTTACCCCGCAGTTTCATCATTCCAAACATCTAAAATTTAAAATTCCAAGTAAAAATCTTACTTTACTCTAGTTTTACCTCATGCCAAATAGCACCTTGATGAATTTAACTAAACTAATATTTGATGATACAATTATTCTCTTCCATCGCTGTCCTGGAAGCAGCAAACTTTGGTTGATGCATCGACACCAGTTGATGCGTCGACATCGATTGATGCGTCAGCATCGAAAGGTACGTCGGAAGCATTGTCAACATTTTCAATAGCTTCATCGTCTTTGGCCTTTTCGCGGTCTTTCATAGTATCTTTGGGGAATTGTTTCAGTGCTCCATTCCAAATTTAGAACGCGGCTAAACACAAAAAGAGGCCTAAACCGAGCGGCAAGCTTACAAAAATGAGATGATGACATTTAATTTCTCATTCAACTTTTCAAGCCCTAGCACTCAAAAGTCCCTAACGTACCCCTTCAAAGATGGAGAATTATGGACGGGTAACAGTAAACTTACTTTGGGACACAACATCATAAAAAATAAAAATTGACAGACAAAAAATATATAAAAGAATCTGAAAATAAAATAAACAAAATGTAAGAGTCAGGAGCTAAAATGAACAAAATGTAGGAGTCAGGAGCTAAAATGAACAAAATGTAAGAGTATGACAACAATTTTAACTATTAATTTAATTATTTACCATATATGATTTGCTTCCCCCGCAACATCCAACTATTAAAAAAATAAAACTCTGCTCCAAAAAAATTTATTAGTTTCATTCTTAAAATTCATTATTTAGTTTTTGAACATAACTTAAATAAATTATCTTTCCAACACATTATTTTCAAATTTAGAATCAATAGTCAATGTTGGATTGTCAAACCTTATTCCTAAAATAACATATAATTCTTACAATGTAAACAATCTCTTTTCTTTATACAAAAATAATCAATTTACATTCTATATTCATACAAGTGATAGCATGCTTTCTTTTCTGAGCTATTTCCTAAAATGATCTCCCGACTATTGAAAAATGTTAATTGTCCAAGGACTACTAAAATGCAAAAAATAGTCCCCCCAACATATTTAAAAAGTACTAATTAATTTCATTTTAACTTTTTCATCCATTTAAGATAAAAAAAGTTAGATTAATGAAGGCAATTTTTGTATATAGTTGTGATGTAATGCTATCATAATGTCCTTATTTAATTTAATTTTTTTATCCAAAATAAATAAAATTGTTAAAATAAGCCTTATTGAACTTTCAACAAAAGTTGAAAAATTATTTTGAATATTTAAATAATCAATAGACTAAATTAAGTAATTTTCAATTGCCAACAGACCATTTCAGAAAATACTACTTTCTTTTTTATCAATGTATTAGTAATCAGAAAAGCATAAGCTAGAGTGAAATCTACAATTATTTTTTATTTATTAGTCTCACCAATCAAAAAATATCGTAAATAATATTAAATTCAACTACTATTCCAACATGCTCATTTAGATCACCTCTAAAAATAACATTTCTTTTTTAGATATTCATTGGATTAACTCTTCCAAGTCATGCCAAGAAAATTAATATTCATAACAAATTCAAATTGAGAGATATAAATACATAAAATATTAATAATCATCCCATCAATTATAGTTTACATATTTGTAATGCTATCTCTCATCCTCTTAACTTCTATATTAGTCTTTTATCTAAAATGAATACATGCTATTTTTGGTTTTCCAATCATCCACTTCATTTCCTAAAGGCATGTAATATTCTAACTTCTTAGTAATCATAATATATACAAACATTATAAGCAAGCTATCAGAGTGCCAATATTCTAAGGTAATATTCTCAACCTAGTATATTAAAATAGCTTCTTTACCTGCATATATACACAATATAGGAACCCTCTATCAACACTACACCTACATAATAATTATAGTGACCTTTGTGTATTTTCCAATGCAATCAGACAATACAATGGGTCATTAATTTTTAGCAAAATTTCTCAAAAAAGTCATTTCATGTTGATTTCTCAAATTTAATATTGACTATCAATTATCTAATAAAACCATCCACCTTTCCCACCTAGGAGTTGGAACCCAACAAAAACAATATTAGCTTAATGCAATATTTTAAGCATTAAATAATTTGTGCAATAACATAGGTATTAAATAATGTATTTAAGTTTATTATAAGTAATTTAATATACATACTTGCATGAATATATTTGTGTCTATAAATGATAATGTTGTATTCTTCCATAAAATTTTGAAATCGTAATATTTATTTTCATTTGAAAAAAACTACCAAACAAAGGCTCATATATAGTTTTAAATATTATATAAGAAACGACATGAAAAGTGAAATGCAAGCTTGCTTGAGAGAGAGAGAAAAGCAAATCATAATTAGCTTTTTTAGTACATTTTATAAGAAAAAGATCAGATACGTAGGTTTAATAACGATTAACATGTTTCCTCTCAAGAATGGCCTTCCCTAGAAAAGTGACATAACATGAGCTAGTAAATATAGATCGAAGAAAACTACGATAAGATGCCCAAGTGTCTTTCAGAATAGTTAATATGATACAATTTTCAATCAAAAAAATTAAAATTACATTATGGTCATTATAAAATAGATGAGCACTGAAAATAATTATAGATCAACAGGTTTAATTTATTCAGCACATTTTTTTTTAAACAATCTAGAAAACAAAAGGACATACAATTTAAATTTCATTATGGTCATTA
Source organism: Gastrodia elata (assembly GCA_016760335.1). Lineage (NCBI taxonomy): Eukaryota > Viridiplantae > Streptophyta > Magnoliopsida > Asparagales > Orchidaceae > Gastrodia > Gastrodia elata. The sequence goes on along the minus strand of CM028684.1, from coordinate 22,436,030 downwards.
AAAATAGATGAGCATTGAAAATTAAAGTTAAAAAAAATTTAATTAATTTATTCAGCACATTTTCCAGTTAAACAGTCTAAAATACAAAAGGACGTACAATAATGGCAGCAAAAGAAGTCATTAATCATTTAATATAATAATAATCTTGAGAAAGCAAACTACTAACCGCACGCCGAAAAGTTTCATTATCAACATCCATGTTATTTCTGCTGCCAGGAGTCCCAGGGCTCACAATTGAAGCAACAAGATCAGGTTCCCCACTTAGGAACAATACGTTGACCATGCCATAATTGCCTGACACATGAGGTTGGTTCTCATCATGACGCCACTCTCCATCAACATAGAATTTATACTGCTTGCAACAGTAGAATGATATGGACTCAAAATATCAGAATTCTCAAAAACAAAATTAAAGGGCACGATATAATAAGTAGCAAATAATGATTGTGTATTCACTTATCAAGTGGAAAAGCATGCTAAATATTCATAAGGAAGAAAATAGCTTCAGTGTATAAATCTACATAAAAAAGAATGCAAATTGAAGCATGAGTGTGAACTAAAAATTGAAGCACGAATGCAAATTTCTACAGCCAAACTAGGGCAAGCTTTTTACTGAATATTTACAAAAGAGAAAATTAAAAAGATATTAAAGATCATTTTACCTTGTCACATATCTAAAGATAAAAATTACTTGATTCTTAACGGCTTTTGTTTCATTTTCATGCAAATAAAGCAAGACTCTTCTTAACATATCTAAATAAGCTTTCAATGTAAATTGTGGTATCACAAATTATCATCAAAAAATTACCCCAGATTCGTTCATATTCAATAAGATAAATCAAGAGCCTATTTGTACTGCAATGTTGATTGCAGGTGAGAAACATTGTACTATATCTTTAGAGAAAAAGATGCAACAGTAAAGTAACAAGGTTGGGTCTTACCTGATGCAAGCCTGGCGTTAAGTTACAAATAGCCTGAAATACAGTAGGACAATCCTCCATCAGCGACATAGGTATATGATCAGACCACCTAAAGTGAGAATTGCAATTAAATGGCCATCAAATTAAATTTTAAATTTCGGAAGAAAATCAAGATCTATATAAAATCTAATTCAATGCATGAACTAAAAGAAAATACATAAGAGCTAAGATGGTTGGCAAGTGTGGTGCATATTCCACCATCTCTCACAGATAGCTGCACATATATATAGAAGTCCCATTCACTATTGAATAATACAAATGCAAAAAACTACATCAATATGCAAGTGTTCACATCTAAGCTGTGCATGCATTCTCTTAGGGTTCAGCTGATAAAAGTAGGGAGTGAGATGACAGTATTATTGCAAATCCATTGTCTACATCATAAAGATGAATTATATACTAGGTTTTACACTTCTATTTTCTCTTAACCATCTACCTTATACCAAAGAAGCAATATAAAACCATTGATGACAGGGATTGCTATAAAATATTAATTAAAATAGAAATTTAAAAGTAGCACAAGTTAACGGATTTGTGTACAAGCTGAACTCAATTAACCTCAAAAAATAATTATACCAGTGAAACTAAACTCTATTATGAACGCCAATATAAAAAACAATTCTACATTAATTTCAATGAGTAACAAAAATATAATGAACTATGTAAAATTGCTAAGAGTTATTCTTGTTAATATAAAATTATGTGATATCCAAAACAAGCAAGTATAATTAATGGCGCCCTAAGTTAGCTTTAAGCTAATAATAGTATCATCCCCAATTTTTAACCAAACCAACAAAAATAAACAAAGCAAAGAGCTCATAACAGCCACATTGAACCCAATTGGTGCCTACAAGAACACAACTAGAAAAGTTGACTTGTTGAGTTTGTGCATAATATGCAAAGTAGTCATGCTTAACAGATAGTAAAAGAAGTTAAGAAAAAAGGATTTAAAACAAAGAACAAGGGTTTGGAAGAGCTCAAGTACATATCTTTTTCAGAAAATTTAACCTACATGGTAGTCATACACTAAAACATGCCCAAAGACAGCAAAGGAAAAGGAAATCACTTTAATAGCGTGCTTAAATACAAAATTTAAGAGTATTGCAACACATCCCAAATAAATCAAAATAAAATATCATTTTAGGTGCACATTTTTAGATGGCCCAATCAAAATGAGAAATCGTCAGGTACTATGTTTGGAAAATAATTTGTAGTTTCATTTAATCAAGTGATTAAGCTATTGTGTAGATTTTTTTAGTGACTATCTTCCCTGAAAAAGGAAAGTCAGAAATTCCAAAATAAACAAGTGCAAAACAGTTTTTAACAAGCGCATGAAACTAAGGTAATAAATAACGCCAGTGCATATGAATTTATGCAAAAGAAATATTACAACATGTCCATGAAAATAAATAGAAAAATGATAGTACGTGATAATAACCATGCTAAAATCATTAAAATAGCAAAAATAACAAAAAAATTAATAATGACCTTGTAAAAGATCCTGTTAAAAATACTCTTCTTCCTCCATGAGGCCATACAAACCGTGTAGGAAATAGCACAGCCCCTGTAGCCAAGCTAGAGTCCTGTGAAGTATCCACTCCCGAAGAAAACATAATTTTCAAAAAAAATTGGTTTACAGTTTTCTGCCTTCACTTCCAAAATCTCCTCTTCCGTAGAATCCGCAGTCAGTAATCTAAAAATCCAGTTTCCACCCCAATGCCTCTCTCCAAAGCTACGCTTCATGGAAACAGATGGCACAACAAAGCATATCCCATCACACTGAAGCTCAGCCCTATGTCAGAAGAAAAAGATTTGGAACCCTGCAACCAATTTAAAGTTCCCTTCCGAGAATATAACCTCGCAGACACATACTAACGCTCGGATCAAACATTTCGTGCAAGGCGGTTATAAGAATCTCCAACACTAGTGAAACTTCCACAATCACAAACCATAAAGATTCTTTCGTTGTAAGGCCTCAGCCTCTCGCTGAACTGTGAAGAGCCAAAATCCAAAAATTTCACCAGGAAAGTCTGTCCGTCAATCCCGACGCCTCAACTCAAGTATCAGCATCAGTTTTGTGAGCTAATACAACGCAAAAATCAGCATATTATGAATTCTCATTAATATGCAGCAGAAATTACAGAAATTAAGAACAAATCGTTACAGAAGAAGCCAAAAAATAAAGGCAAGAAATCACAATAACAGGAAGAGAATAAAAATATAAACCCTAACCCTAGAGGTAAGCATAGACCGGCTAACAAAAGAAAACTTACAGGGTATTAACCATTGATGACGAATCGGAGCTTTGAGGGAATTCTTCGAAGGAAACTGAAGAGGGTGGTGTCGAGGAATACGCGGTGAGCATAGAAGGGGTTCTTTTTTTTTTTTTTACCTTTTTTTGGTTTTCCTGAAATAAAGGGTAGTATGGGGATAAAAAAAAGGCGGGAGGTGAAAGGTAAGATCATTAACCGTAAAAATTACATCGGAAGGTGAGGATGTTGGCTCACTAGTGGGCCAATAGGGAACACTTGGCCTGGCTATTAAGCGGGCTGCCCGTGATTCCCGGGCAGATGGGTCCCTGTCAAACCTGACCATTTGCGGGCAAAATGTGCCTGCGTTTTACCATTTGGCTTGTAAAATCTGGGTCAAGTAGGGCCGGACTGGTTTTGGCCATGCACCCCCATTTCAAATAATGATCAACTCATAATTAGAAATTAAGCTTTTAACTGCGAAATATGATTTTGCTCTTGTTGGTAAGATATACTTTATTGTGAAGTCATAAATTTATTTTTCATATCAAAATTCAATAATCTATCTATAGTAAGGATTATGATTGTTTTCACAATCTTCTTACCATTGCTAATGAATTTGATGTTAAATACATTTGTCAAGCATTCCCTGGGATTCTTGAAATGGAAAATATATACATTTGATTATATTATATTAATAAATAAATAAAGAAAATGTTTTGAACTTAGTTCATGAAAATATTTTATTTTTTAATTACTCACCCGAAATTAATTATGGGTGAAAGTTTCTTTTTAGTGTAAAACGAAAGAAAATTGCTCAAAATATGAATTAAATAAATCAAATTATTTGGATTAATAAAATTTATTTAATTTTATTTCTGGCAAACAATCCGTTGCGGGAGCCCGAGCACCAGACTGCATCCGCTGCATTTGTGTTCGTCGGATTAGCCGATCCAACTGCCCATATTCGCCCGATCTAACGTCGAGGATCCCGTGCGGCGGACGGGTGATAATTCAGCGAAACGGCTTGATCTGAGCCATCCAATATATTTTCAAATAGAATCGAACGGCGCATATTCAAATCCAGATCGTGAGGCCAGATCCGGCTGTCGATTCCGAACCCCAAATCTGACTGCCATGAATCTTTATTGACCGTCGTCCTCACTCGCGACGCGCGCAGGCTATTCATATCGTTGTCGTGCGACAAGCAAGCTCCGCTTGCCTTCCCTGGCATCTAGCGGTCGCAAAAAAGACCACACTGGAGCTCATGTCATCTCGTTAGAGCAGCTGAAAGTTCTCAAGAGCTCTCGTATGCGCCTGGCAGACACCCTCCTCCAGGTCTAGCACTGGCTACGACTGACTGTGGTTGGGCTATAAATGCCCACAAAACCCCCCAGCTAGCTCCCACACCTTCCAAGCCTCTTCCTTAAGCTTCCCTCCCTCTTTCAGCCTCTTTCTCTCTCTAACTCTCTCATTCTCTCTCCCTTTATCATCAATTCTGCCACCATTGTCGTGCCACCTCCGGCCCTCCTCTGGGCTTATCAGCATCCCAGCACCTAGCCGAAGTTAGCTGAACTCTTGGAACCCGAGCACGATGACCAGAATCACCCCCTAAGCCCCTACCCGAGCACCTCTCTCATCCCCATCGGTCGCCGCCTCTGCTATCGCCAACGATCCCCGGAGCTGCCCGAACTACCTGAGGACTCCCCTTGTGGTGCCTCATTCCTTTCATGGTGATGTTAACACTAATATTAACATGATTACAGTAGAACGGTCGCCGTGTACAAATTCTCAATTATAGTCGAATTAGGTTTTCAGTCCAATCCACTGATAACTGCAGAATATGCCACCTGCATTTTTAATTCATTCATCAAACATGCATATAAAAGGAACAAAGTGTGGAAGCAAAAATATACAACATCCATAACCATAGTGCATTAATAAAAGAATAATAGCGCAACTCAATATAAAAGTACAGAAAAGTAAAAGCATTCCGAATCTAAATTATTACAATATTGAATTTAATGTTTAAAATAAATGAACACTCGTCCTCACAAATAGAAAGAAAATGCTATTTATGTAACAATCCTAGGTTGTTACCATGCAAAATATGGGTTGCTTAAATTCAATTTTTAGTATCATTGTCCTTAGACCAGCAATTTAAGCCCATCTAGAAGATTTGAAGTTCACTGGACTTATCTAAGTCAAAATTTGCAATTTGATCAATCTAGATGTCTTAGTTTAGACCTAAAATATTTTGATCTCAGAATTAAAATCTGATCACATTTTTGAATTCCTCACCCCCAAATTAGCTAAGGGTAAAAATTTGGTGCAATTTGGAATTCATTTGGGTCATAATTCAATTTAAATTAAAATGGTTTAATTGCATAAAAGGGTTCCAAACAATTTGATTTTGCAAATATACCCATTTACCTAAATTATGGACCGCGGGCGATCCGCTGCGGAGCCCGAGGCATGCGACAGCGGGATCCCACGCATCTGACCGTTCCGCCTTTTTATTGAGATTTAATCCAACGGCCCGGATCGCTTCCGCGATCGGCCGTTAGGATCCGAGCGATCAGAGCCGTTCCGCCTTCTGATCGATAGATCAGACGGCATCCGAAGGTCCCGCTACTGTGGACCTTCATCTTCCTCTCGCCCGCGCCCGATAGAGGAGATCCCCCGTACTGCCAGCTGCCTCCCCTGTCCCCCACTCGTGCATCCAGCTCAGCAAACCGTTGCTGGCCTTCCCCTAATTGCCATGAGACCCCAATTGGGCCTCGTGACCCGGCCGAGCTTAAAATAGAATTTCGAGAGCTTGGCCATGGCCCAACCACTCCGGCCCTTCTCAGCCCAATTAAAGTCTCTGGAAGCTTCACGGCACTTCCCTGAGGCTATAATAGCCTCAGCTCTCCTCCATTTGATCCCAATCGACGCGTCTGACCATGGTGATCATGTATCGATCAAGTTCTGGCCAAGCCGTGGGCTGGATGCGCCGGAATTTGGCAATTAGGGTTTCCCTGATCGGTCCCCTCCTTCGGGACAACGGAGCGGGGACGACGGCACTGTGCGGACCGGGTCGACCCACGACCCACGCTGTGCGACAGTGTCGGGTCTCCCGGGCCCCGGTCGACCCGCGCATTTTGAATTTGGGCCGAGCCGTTTTAATTAAATTGGAATTTTGGGATTATTTTCCTTAAGGAAAATAATTTAATTATTCAAATCATAGGATTTTGATTAAATAAAAATATATAATGTATTATTTAAATAACTTTTAATCCACTAGTCCAAATCTTATGATATAATATATGAAAATGATCAGAAAAATCTCAGGAACCTAAATATAAAATAAAATCATGCATCTGATGATTAGATCTTTAATTATTGCCTAATTACAGTGGATCTTAATTAGGACAAATTAGTAAATTTACTTATCCAAATTGCATGTTTATGGTGCCATTAGTTCACTTATAATAATTAGAATGCATGTGCTAAGTAGATTATTTTTTGAGTTTTATAATTCTAGTTATGCCCTAATCTTGTGAAATTATGAATTATAAATTTTAGGATTTATACTCATTGGATCTTAGCAAACTTAGACTCTGATTACTTATATGATTAATTAAAACTTGCATGCCAAATATCATGTAATTTGAATGGTTAGAGTTATACTTATGTGCTAATCCTTTTTTATTGGAATTAGAATTTAATTAGCACTAAGTACCTTCTGTTTTATAAACTTTGATTGTTAATCTGACTTATAACAGTAAGTTAAGTATAATGAATTTATTTAGATAAGCTTATTAAGTATACTTGAATAAATCTGAAGATTTCGAATCTTAAATTTCTTAATTAACTTGAGAAATCTTAAGATTTGGATCAAGCTTTTAAGACTTGATCTAGGTCTGAGATTGCCACCAATAATACATAATTAATCCACTGATTTGACATTGATATTTAAATACATAACTTGAGTTTTCTTAAGGTATGAGAAGGGATCAAACCCTAATATACTTAAAAAGAATCTAAATCCTTAAGAACCCTAACTTAATTGATTTGATTTTAAAATTATGAATTAAATATTTTCTAATAATGCATTTGATTTATTATTGATTCTAAATATTTGAATTAGATAAATTAAGGTTAATAACAATCCTGGGTGATTTCACCATCTGAATCAAACCTTAAGATCCCTGATTTTCTCTTAAGTAATAAATTTGCATAAAAGATTATTAATGCTATATTGATTCAACAAGTGATCAAATCCTTAACAATATGTTGATTTAGATCCCATAATCTTAGTACAAGTGTGATTATATGACTTAATCATCTGATCTAATCATAAAACAAAACTTAAGAGCTTAATACTAATATCTAGAAAGGAGATCTTGGGTATCTCTTCATAAGATCGTCTTGAATTATTTAAAAGACCTAAATTCATATATCATGAGGTAGAAAGCCTTGTATGATTCCTTGAGATAGAAGTATAGAAGATCCCATCACCTTAGAAATTGATCTATCCTCCTTGTGGTAGTAATCCATTAAGGCACTAGAAAAGATACTTCTCCTTATGGTAGAATCCATATTAAGTGATCCTTGATCACCCTTGATTGGTGAAACCTTGTATAGGACTTACCTATTAGTTTAAGACTTATAGTCTTGATAAATCCTTGCTCTATTAATTAGACTTGATTGAATCTTAATCATTGGGTGGTGTGGTATAGTATACCCATATTAATGGTCCCCATAAATATTCAGGATTGGTTGAGTCACTCTAAGTGAGATTTGTCTTTATTGCTATCTTGCGGGCTTAGGCGGATATAACCTCACTTAGAGTAAATCAATTGATTCTAAGAGTGTATTAAATGGGTACCCATTCCTTAGTTTAATTGAAAGACAAGCTGCCATCGGGCAATGCCTCCTAGCGAAGATCGCTTTAATAGGTACGGCTCAAATAAACTAAGTAATGGGATCCACCTTTCTTAAGACACTAAGTATGATTATGAGTTTAGTGACTTAATACTTGGCTTGAGATACAAAATCATCATCGGATGATGCCTCCTAATGAAGATCACTTTGTTAGTGTGGTTTGATCAAACTAAGTGATAAGAACTCTATTCTTGCAATATATTTAATATGTGTATGCAATCACCCCGTCTAATGATCTTTAAGTAAATAAGCAACTTTAATCAACCCTCGCTTTAGAGATTTGGAGTCAGAACCCTCTTAGCAGGATTATGCACAGTGGAGACTTAGGATTCATTACAGTTTCTTACTAAATTCTTCATGGATTTCAAGAGTTTTCATTCATTCAATATAATGGCATAAGCATACGCATAAGCATGAGTTGAACTCATTCCCTCTGTTGTGACACATGGTTATCGGTGATACAGTATGAGATACGGAATGTTATATACACAGATTGGGGAATTTCAGGGTGCATCTGTGTCACCATACTGACTTCCTAACTGTTGTGCTTACATTGGACCGTACTACTCATAAACCTTCAGTGATAGTTCTGTGATATACCGTGATATAGCATATTTGTGAGCATTGTCTCAGTGGCATATAGTGCAACTTATATCATCCTTTTCAGCATAGTGTTTGTTTTACTTTTAGTTCTATTTGGTGATAGTTTCACATTTCATAGTCCTTTTACTGTCTTGTTTACTCAGTACTTACATGTTTTTCTTTAGCTCTATTACGGCTTTACTTTACTTGTTATGTTTAGTTTAGCTTTGCATAGCTAGTTTCGATGTGTTAGACTTCTTGTCTAACACGGGGTACTTTTAGGATCCGGCAATTTGCTAGATCCTGAACAATTTTTGGAGATAGGTCAGGAGGACGTACCAGAGACTTAAGAGGAGCATTTGGAGCTGTAGTGGACCGAGCATCTACTTTTACTTACTAGATCTTTTCGGCATTTTAGATCTCTTTATAATTCTGCATTTAAATGGTTTGTAATAAACTCTGGATGTACTTTTACTTTTTTTTTTTCTGAGATAGATATTTACTACTACTTGAGATGAATATATTCTGGATGTTTTGCTTTTAGCTTCCGCACTCTGTTATACTGCTTACTTAGTATTGTAATGCGATCAACATATTGGAAATGCTGATGTATTTTTGTAACGTATATGGGTTCTTCTCCACTTTCTTGAACCTTGTGTACGTACTAGTCTAATACTTAAAATAAGTATTTCAGCCTTATCTTAAGTATTGACTCTCGATCCTACTCCTAAGATTCGAGTCAGCAGCCTTCAGTATGGCTCCGTCTCTCTAGCATATTCGGGATGATGGGTTTTGCTTGTATGGTCCATCGTTCCCGAGTAGCGCACCGTTCTGCCACCAAAATATGTTTTACACTTGTCCTTTTGTGCACGGCGACAGAACGTGGCATTACAATCTAAGCCTCAGCAACATCAGGAATGTCTTCCTCCAAACTCAGCTCCTCATCTGAAGCTACCTCTATGAACAGCTTTGAATTTGATATTATTGTATCACAATGCCAGTGCCTCAATCAATAAAAGAAAAATTTATGTTAAACAATTATCTAAGTATATTTTATGCCAATTTAATAAAATCTGCATTTTAAGATATCATATTTAATGAGCATTTAAGCAATTGCAACGGCGCAACAAACAACAAGGAAAAACTGGATAAATATAAATAAAGCATTTATAACTTAACGAAATATGCAATGAAGCATATCTCAACCCGAAATAGCAACAAGGTTAGACAATATATATATATATATATATATATATATATATATATATAAAACTGAAAATAACTAAAAGAAAGTCATATACATGCATATGATCATCTAAAGCATGCTAATTCGATAAAAAATAAATTTAAACTGATGTAAGCAGAAACTGAGCATAATATATAATCAATTCTAGCATCTTATAAACAGTAGAAAAAGGTTAAAATTAAATAGTAGTAAAATTGTGCATAATAGAAAATGGAAAGTAAAATTTGTTGCAATGCATCACAGCACTGAAATCCGCTACAGCGCGCTATAGTATGTGAGTTTTAAATTGAGTTTTGACCCCTTTCAAGAAAATAGAACTCTAATGTTGAAATGACCATAAGTTGATCATTTGTACTCTAAATTAAGAACTTCAAGATGCTAACTAGGTTAGAAATTCAGTGCCAATAGTAAGCTGAAATAAAATTTGGGTTTTGACCACTAGAAACCCTAGGTTGACCAAATTACTCATAACCCAAATTAGGTCATAACTTGGCCAAATGAGATCTAATTCGGGTCTACTCTCAGATAAAGTGATCAGTGGGATATAAGAAAACTATGGCCACTGAGTTTATTAAATTTGGATCTCAAATGGAAGAGTTAGGTTTTTGACCCCTCTTAACCCTAGAAATGATATATTTACCCCTAAACTTAGAACACTCATAAATAATTTATTAGACATCAGAATTTGATGTTATTAGACTCTATAGAATCTTTGAACAGTATACAATAATAAATTAATAACTTAAAATGTATTTAGATAATATATATAATTAGATTTTTCTTTTCTTTGGCTGGGGCCTTATCATTGTGAAACCAACAATAGTAGGTTTTAAGTTATTTGAGAGTCGAGCTTTCTGAAGATCAGATTTAGGAGGAGGAGCGTGTTGCTAAGGGATATCCTTAGCTTAGCTTCTCTTTCATTTTGTGAGGATGAGAGCTTTATTTTTTCATTAAAACTTATTTAATGTTTGTAATAATTCAGATATCTATGTATATTCTTTTACTGTACTGTTTTGTTCTGAGCTGTATGTTTGCTTCTTACTTATATTGTGGTGGATTGGATGTTGCATATTTTACTACCTTGCTTTCGCACTCTGATGAATGTATATACTTAGTGACTGATTCTGCTGCATTATCCAGGCACATCCTTCTCTTATTAGTGGATTGAGAAATTACACCTTAATCTAAAGATAAGTGAGGGATTTGCCAAAGTGACACACCACATCTTAGCTTAATCTTGTGGATTAAGGGGTGGGGCACCACATTTACCCATCTGATCTGATCAAAATAAGACTAATGGATACAAATTATAAATTTTAGCATATATGTTAGATATGCAAGGTCTTGATGATCTTACATTAAGTTTTTCTATGGTAATAATAATAACCTTAACAATTATTATTACATTGCGGTAGGGAGGACTTATTGTGACACATTGAGGTAGGAAGTTAGATGATCCTTCTTAACCCTAGAAGCTTGGTCTTAGATAATTGTAGTAGAGTTACCTAAAGTACTTAGAATGAGATTTCTCCATTGTGGCAATAACCTATATTGGGTGATCATTTTGATCACATCCTTGAAACCTTTTGTAGGATTTAACTCTTGTAGTATAAATATCATAGTCTTGGTAATCCTTGTTGATTAAATAGCATTGACTGAATTCAAGTTATTAGTTGAGTTAGTTATGTATACCCATAGTGCTGGATCACTTCAACAGTATTCAAGATTTGGTTGATTAATTTTAATATAGAATTATATTTGTATTCTATCCTGTGGGCTTAGTCGAATAAAGTCATACTTAGAATAAATCATTTAACCCTAAGAGTGTTATAATAAGTGATTTAAATCCTTAGTTTGAGGAGATAAACTATGATATTTGCCTCCTATCGTCATGCGCATCGATAAGCACAGCTTAAAACAAACTAAGTATCTCAATCCACCATCCTTAGAACACTAGTAGTATGTTGTGATTAGGGAAATGAAATCTTTAGTTGAGATTTAAACTGCGACTGTGTTCTGCCTCTTATTATCGTGCGCGTCGATAAGTGCAGTTTATTACAAACTAAGTATCTCAAGTCACCGTTCTTAGAACACTATGTATGCTTGTAGTTATGGTATTTAATAGCTCAGTTTGAGAAGAATAAATTGTGACCGGGTTTTGTCTTCTATCATCGTACATATCAATAAGCATAGTTTAAATAAACTAAGTGTTAAATTCACCCTTCTTGGAAACATACAACTATGTGTATACAACCTTTCCAATTGATAATTTTAATTAAGATCATAAGTAAAACCAATCATGGAAATTAGACCTAGGAGTTGGAATCTATTTTGATGGATTTTGCACAATGAAGATATTTGATTCATTATCTAATTTTAAAATATTTTCTTGATTTTTGGATTTTAAGACATGTAGTCTTAAAAACATGAGCATAAACATAAGCATGGGTGCATATATCAGTGATCATATATGGATTATGAAAAGCTTCATACATCAACAGGGGAAATTCAAGATGCTCAGGCATCAGTGAACACTCAGTAAACTGTATTTCTTAATAAAATGTATATAGATAGTAGACTATATATCCATGACAGTTCAGTGATACTTCAATTGCATATCAGTGGCATACAATATTATGGCATAATCAGAAGCATAACTTCAGTGACATACAATATAGTTTTACATGTTATTACTCGGTTTTAGATCATTTCTGTTTTAGTTACTTTCAATATTCAATTACAGATCAGCTTTAATTTACTTTACTTCAGTTTTGTACAGTTCATTTCTTTCAGTTATTTTCAATATTTTTGTAGTTTTGTTTACATTATTTAAATATAAAGTGAATAATTAAAGCTATTTAGATTAATTTTGAGGTGTTAGACTTATTGTCTAACATGTGGTACTTTTGGGATTCGATAATTTGCTAGATCCAGAGCAGTTAGTAGAGCCAGATCAGGTGGATACTCAGGAGATCTAGGAGAAGTTGAGGTGCACTAGTGGGCTCTTCTCCAATTTTACTATTTTGCTTAGTTACTACTTCAGTTTAGTACTTAGACTCATTTCTCACATTTTAGTAAACTGTTTGTAATAATTCTGGATGTATTTTTCTTTTCTTTTCTGAGATGAATATTTTATTTAGCTTCTGTGATGAATGTTTCTAGATGATTACTTTAGCTTCTGTACTCTGTTTATATATTAATTATACTTAATATTGTGATATAATCAACATACTGGAAATGCTGATACCTTATACATATATTAGATTCTTCATGTTGTGTTTTAAATTTAATGTATATATTGGTTTAATACTTAGGATAAGAATACTACTCTTATCTTAAGTATTAGCTCTCAACCCTCTTTGAGGTTGAGTCAGCAGCCCTTTAGTGTTAGTTTGAGCTGTTCAGGGAGATGAAAAATTCCTTCTCGAGTGGCGCCCCGCTTTGCCGCCAATTATTTGTAATGATCACTTCTTTTGCGCGCGGCGACGGGGCGGGACACAACAGTTGGTATATAAATCCACTCTATTTTATAAGTTACAATATGTCGATGGTCTTAGTTAAGAGAAAATCAATGATTTAAAGATAAGTGTTCAGATTGACCAATTACATAACTTATTGAAGATCTTAATAGTTCTAAGTTAATGAGTTAAGATCAATATCAAATCAGGATGCATTATTAGAATTATGCCAGTTGATTTATCTCTCAAATCAAATTGATATTATTAAAGTGATTAAGGTTTATATCTTAATTAATACAAGTTAAGATAAAATCATAACTTAACCAAACCAAGACTAATTATTAAATTTATAGATCAATGACAAATTAGTAGATTATTGGTGTAGTATTGTTGTTTATTGCAAGATTTAGATTAAGTATTAATTACTTAATCACTTTCTTAAGATTCTTAGGTTAAATATTAAATTATGCCAAATTCATTAAATTAAGGTGTACAAATTCACTTAATAGTTCTCTAACATTTATTTTACTGATATGAAAGCATAATAACACAAATTTACATAAAATAAAAAGTAATTAAGGCTAATCAAATCCTAAATTAAGAAATATTGATTAGCACTTAATTATAAATCTAACTATTGAACCTTCATGAAACTTGGTATGTGTGTTCTAGTAAACCATGCAAATAATTAGAGACTATAATTGAGGATTTGGCTAAGTATAAATACTAATTTTTACTAATCATTCTTTTATAAGATTAGGGCATAATTAAGAGAATAATAATTAGAAAATTAATTCACTTAGCACATGCATTTTATAAGGCATTAGAAACATAATGACACTTAAATCATACAATTTGGTAAAGTATACATGTTAATCAACCCTAATTAAGTTCTATAATAATTAAGCTAAATCAGAAAATCCAACCATTAAAAGTATAATATTATTTTATATCCTTGTTCCATATGATTTTGTAAACAATTTGATATATAAATTCATAGAGTTTGGACCAGTGGATCAAAAGTTATTCAAATAATTTAATTTACATTTTTCTAATTTAATTTCTTTATGATTCAATTAATCAGATTGTTTTCCTTAATGAAAATAAATCCAATTGATAGGATAAATATTAAACGAGCTCAACCCATTTTCAAAAGGCGCGGGTAGGCTGGGGCCCAAGAGACCCGGCACTGTCGCACACCGCGGGTCATGGGCTGGCCTGACCTGCACAATGCCATCATCCCTGATCTCTCACCCGACATCCAGGCTGATTAGGGAAAACCTAATCGTCCAATTCACGAGCATCTAGGCCATGGCACGACCAACCGAATGTCGCTACACCTTCACCATTACCAGACGCACTGATAGAGACCGAAAGCCCCATGTGAGATGGTCTGGTTCACCTAAACCTTACTCACCTGAGAGCCTACGCTATGGAGCTATTGTGGAAAGTCAATTCTCCTCACATAGGGTATGATTTGCTCTAGGTTCAAACCTCACACTTTCAGGGAGGTGAGACGGATCAAAACCCTAAGGCGCTTGGGTCTGGGACTCACTGGATTGCTGGGTCCTTTCTTGGACCCAACTCTCCCGAAGGACGATATCCCGATCGATCGAGGCGAACCCAGACCTTAATTCTACTAGCATTGTACTCAATTGAACTAATAGAGCAGTTATAAATCAAAAGGGGATAATGTATTGAGCCTAACTAGCTCTTCACAACAACTGGGTACTTGATGCGATCAGGAGGATGATCTGATGATTTAGAGGCTGATCCAAGGACTTAGCTGAGCTTCAGAATTGAGCTAGGGGTCCTGAACACTATGACTCACCCACTATCAGCGGTTCGCAAGTCTGGGACGCCTGAGAGGTCGAGCATAGCAGAAATGGCAGAAGGAAAATAACTTCAATTGAGCTTAATTGATCAGCAAGCCGACCTATTTGGGATCCTGAGGCTATTTATATCCTCAGGGAGGAGAGGGGAAGCTTCCATAGGCAAAGGCTTAGGCTGGAGATGGCCCGAGAGTTCGGGCCATGGATGATCTATCAACTTCTTAATTAGAACTTGACCAGGTCACGGGGCCCAATTGAGCTGTCATGTTGTTGAGGAAAGATCCCCAACGTTATGCTGAGGTGGAACTGTGGAGTGGGGGACAAGGCATGCGATCAGGTACGATGGATTTTCCTTGTTGGGAGCGCGATTGAAGTGGGGATGAAGATCCACAGTCGCGGGGGCTCTGGATGCCATATGATCATTCGATTAAATGGTGCAATGGCTTTAATCGCTCGTATCTTAACAGCCGATCATGGGAGAAATTTGGGCCATAGGATCCACGGGCAGATCCAACGACAGATCCGCAGCTCCGTGGATCTGGATCCTAGCCGTAAGATCCACATGGGGAATAGTGAGATGAAGCGAGGCTCCGCTGTCGCGTGACTCGGCTCTGCAATAGATCCCCCGCGGTCTATACAGCGGATCCCGGATGGGTAAAACTATTTATGGTAGATTTACAAATATTAAAAGTTGGGATCCCTTATGTGCAATTATCCCAATTTAATTTAAATTGAATTATGTTCCAAATGACCTCTAAAAATTCCCAAACTTTTACCTCTAGCTAATTTGGGAGGTGAGAAATTCAAAAATGCAATCAGATTTTAATTCTAAGGTTAAAATATTTTAGGTCTTAATTAGGGCATCTAGATTGATATATTAGCTAAACTGCCTTAGAGAGGTTCGTTTGATCTCAAATTTTCAAGGTTAGCTAAAAAGGATATAATGAATATTATGAAATAATAATTAAGACATGGTTAAGCTTAGATTAAGCTAGGCATGGTTGTTACACACTTTAAATTTGGGATGTTTATCCTGAGCTAAATTGCACTTACCTAAGATAAGACTGAAATTTTACAGTTCTATTCGGGATAGATCAACTAATTCCATATCATATTGAATAAATCAGTTATATGTATATGCACCATCATCTCCATCTGATAATACTACAAATTCTCATTCTAACAAATTTATTTGATGATCAAGGAGTAACAAACTAATGAATCCTTACTTCACAGTGGTGTGTCCTACACAAAGGCTCCTATGAGGTGGTATAAAATGCACTCAACTTAGGATACTACCATAAATAATGATCTCAATCTAGAATCTTTAGGTCATCCTACCACAAGGTCTTAAGATCAAACATCTAAGGTATATAGGGTTCATCAAAGCTTATACCTCAAAATTAAACAATAAAGTATCCCCTACCTCAAGAATCTGCCTACTTAAGGGTTTAGCATTTAATTGATTTATGACTATCCTTACACTTTCAATACTCAAGGTATAAGAAGACATAATTATTTACAAGATAAGTTCTAAGTTATCAAATTTATTTATAATTACCATTTCAATCACATTATTTAGATACCTAAATTAAGGATGCAAATCTTACATTTGCAACTTAATCCAACACATCAATCATGGGATAAAATTATATGAGTTATTCAGAATTGATTGTCTTACAAATCAATCTTATATTAGAGATCAATGTATGATAATAATCTTACTTAGGAGAAAATCAGGGATCTTAAGCTTGAGTTCAGATGATCAATCACATGACTTGTTATATCTTCTAAATCTTCTAGTTCACTAGTATAAAATCAATGTTAAATCAATAAGTTTATTGAATGCAAATTATTGAATGTCCAAATAAATATGTTTAAATTAAGTTAAGTTAATGTTGATATTTAATCCAATCAAGTTAGGGTTGAACCCAAACTTGACATAATTAGGGTTATTCATTTATGGTTTGATTATAAGTTAATCATTAGGTTATTTATCAATTATTGAGGTTCAAATCAACAAATGTTTATTTCTTAATTAGCTTCAACCACTTAATTAAGTTAATTAATGTCTAATTCTTACATAAAGAAAATTAATAGATCCAAATATTCAAATAATAGTTTATGTTTTCTAACATGTATACTAAGGTATAAGAGGTGCATATAAGCATAATTAGCCAAATTAGAGAGTTATTAATGCAAATTAGTCACTAATAAAATTCAAAATGGATTAGCAAATAACTATAAAATTAATAGCCTAAATTTCGTGCAACTTGGAAATTAAATTCTAAGTAATCATACAAATTATCAAATACTATAAAAATGTAATTTGACTTATTGCAAATCCTAATATTCATTAATCATGCTAATTAATAATTAGAGCATAATTAACAAAATATAAAAAAGAAAATTATCTTATATAGTTCTTGCATTCTATAAGTCATAAGAAATCAATTGAAACTAAAATCACAAGATTTGCCTAAGTGTACATGCTACTTTTCCTTATTCAAGCTATTTAAGTAATTAGGAAAAATTAAAAAATATATTTATAGAAATTCAAATATTTTTGTATATTCTTATTCCTTACATTTTTATGATTAAAATGGTAAATAATTTCATATAATTTGGACACGTAATTAAAAAGTTATTTAAATAATATATTATATATTTTTCTAATACATTCCATTAATTTAATTAATATCCTTAAGGAAAATAAGTATAATATTTCATTTATATTTAAACGAATTCGACCCAATAACAAAATACGTAGGTCGGCCGGGGCCCGATGACCAGGGATTGTCGCACTGCACGGGTCATTGGTCAGCCTAACCCGCATAGTGGTTCGTACCTAACCCTCCTTCCCCAGTGCTAAGGCAATTAGGGTTAGGGTTTGGAGCCAATTCGGAGTTCCCCAATCACACCACAACCCCAATTTGATCCATACATGATCGGTGGATTGAGAGACGTTGATTGCACCACGAAGCCCCCTGAGAGAAAGCCGGAGACTCCCTGACCTTACTCACCTGTGGTCTTCACCTGGAAGCTACTGTGGGGATTAAATTCTCTCCATAGAGGCCATGATTCTACTGGGACTTGATCCCTACACCTTCAGGGAGGTGAGACGGATCGAACCCTTAAGGTGGCTGGGTCTGAGATGCATCCGATTGCTGGGTCCTTACTCAGACCAAGATTCTAGAGAGGGTTTTAGCCAGATCAATCTATTTGGGATAACCTAGGCCTCATGGATGATTGCAGAGAGTTCAATTGACCTAATTGAGCAATCACAGAGAGATTGGAAGAAATGCCGAGCCTACTCAACTCGGCGTGATAGAAGGGTACTTGGTTCGACGGGTTGCGAGTTCGGCCTGATTGACTGAGGGAGATCTAGGGATTGATTGAGGTTTTTGAGGTAGCTAGGGGACTCGAACTTCGAGTGCACACCCGCTGATTGCCGAAAACTAGAGCTAGGGATCGCTGGGAAGCTCGAAATTGCAGAGAGTGGATGAATTGAGGGAAGCTTCAATTGGAGCTAATTGACCAGTAAAAGTCTCAGGGATCAATTTCTGAGCCTATTTATTGCCTCGGGGGATTGAGCTGAGGTGAGTCCAAGGTTTTGCTCGGCCCGAGAGCTCAGGCCGAAGCTTAGCTCTCAAAAATCCTTGTAGGGATTGCTCAGGCTTCAGGGCCCGATCCTTAGCGCCTCACTAGGAATGGAAAGGCATAATGGCTTGGTAACGTGGCTGGGAGGCATGGAGGACAAGGATGGTATATAACGTATAGAAGATCCTCCCTGTCAGGAGTGGGGTGCATCCGGGATGAAGACCACAAATGTGGAGTTTTTGGTCGCCCTCTAATCTACCATCAGAGCTGCAAAATGGCTCTAGTTTTCTGAATCTTAATGGCCGAATTCGGAATGATCTGGGCCATGGAATCCATGGGACGGGTCCAACGCTTAATCATCTCTCCCGCTATATTAAATTTAGGCTGTCGCGCATTCGGGAGCGACGGTCAGATGCATGGTGGATTTGCTGTTGCGGGACCCGGGCTCTGCATCAGATCCCCCGAGGTACGCACAGCGGATCCCAAACGGTAAAATCTGTTGAGTGCTCAAAATGCAATTAAGAAAAGATGGGAACCCATTTATGCAAATTTCCCATCTTAATTTAAATTCAATTATAGCCTGAATGATCTTCAAAAATTCCCAACCTATCTAAATTGGGAGTGAGAAATTCAAAAATGCAATCAGATTTTGGATTGAAGAATAAAATATTTTGGCTATTTATTAGAGTTCCTAATTTGGCAATATTGCCATTTTGACCTAATGAGGTTTGATTAACCTTAAATTTTTAGGGTTAGATACTAATGATCATATGAATGTAATAGGATTAGATTTATGATGTGTTTAAGCTTAGATTAAGCTTGGTAATAACCTAGGGTTATTACAGACTCTCCCACTTAAAAAGGATGTTGTCCTCAGTATCATGCTAAAAAAGGAAAAGAAAATGCAAAAATTTATAAACTAAACTTAGAAGTTAAGAGTACCTGGAATTTCAAAGAGATTTGGATACCTTTGTTGCATATATACCTCTTTCTCCCAAGTAAATTTTTTAAGAGAGCGATTTCTCAACTTAACTTTCACCATGGGGATAGAACGATTTCTCAGCTACTTTTGATCACGAGCTAAAATTTTGATGGGCTCTTCCACATACAAAAGGTCCGACTGAAGGGATACTGCTGGAAGTTGTACTAGATGCGATGGATCATGAAGACATATCTGTAATGAAAAAATATGGAAGATATTATGTACTACAAAGAAATCATCGGGAAGATGTAACTTGTAGGTTGTATAGCCTATCTTTGATGCCACTTCAAAGGTCTGATGTAGCTGGGACAAAGCTTCCTAGTTACGCAAAAACTAAAAATGTCCTTCATTGGGCTAACTTTAAGGTAAGCAAAATATCGAACATTGAAATTCAAGGGACGATGATAGGCATCATGATATTTACTTTGACGATCTCGCGCGACTCTAATTCCTTGCTGAATTAATTGTACTTTTATATTCATTTCATCTACAAGATTAGATCCAAAGAGTTGGACGCTACCGATTTCAGACCAAGCAAGTGGATTGCAGCATTTCTTACCATATAATGGTTCATATGATGCCATCTTGATGCTTGCCTGATAGCTTTTATTATAAGCAAACTCTTCGAGAGGAATGTGGTCTTCCCAGAAATTGCTGAAATCCAAAATACATAATCACATGAGGTCTTCAAGAACCTGATTAACTCATTCTATCTATCCATCAATTTAAGGATGGAAGGCAGTGCTCATTTCTAGAGTAGTACCCAAGTCTTGATGTACCACTTTCCAGAACTTTGATGTAAATCTACTATCAAGATCAGAAACTATCGATCTTAAATATCATGGAGTCTAACGATTTCCTTGATATATATCTTAGCCAACTTCTCAATAGAATCAGTTTGATGCATTAGAATGAAATGAGCTGACTTGGTGAGGCAATCAACTATTACACAGATAGAATCAGCTCCAAATCTGAACTTAGGTAAGCCCATGACAAAATCCATGGATATATCAAACCACTTCCACTCTATGATTCCCAGAAAATGAAAGTTCTCAGGGCTTTGGTGTTCAACTTTAACGAGATTGCAAGCATGATATTTTGCCACGAATTCTGCCACGCTTCTCTTCATTCCAGGCCACCAGAATGATTGCTTTAGATCTTAGTACATCTTCGTACTTTTTGGGTGGACATGATATCCTAAGTTATGGCCTATGATATGAATCTCCTGATGCATGAACTTAGGGATCCATAAGCGATCTCCCTATTAGATTACGGTTACATGCAACTACAGATCATGTCGACGACCACCTTCAATATCAGCTTTTAATTTTAGATAATCTTCATCTTTAGTCAGTGAGATGGAGACATCTCTATAAAAAAAGGGTTCTATGGTACTCTGACTTAACATCATGCTTAGCATTTTACCATGCACAAGAACAATTTTTAGTTTACGGAATGCTTTTTCAATAGGACTTTCAGTGATCATGGTATTGGGAGTAGCATGACGGCTAAGGGCATCGACAATGATGTTAGCATTGCTAGGATTATGCTGGATATTCATATCATAATCATTTATCACTTCTAACCATCTACTTTGCCAGAAATTTATTTTATACTGCATAAAAATATACTTCAAGCTATGATGATCAGTGAGTATTGAACATTGAATCATAAAGGTAGTGAAGCCAGATCTTTAGAGTGAACACCACAGTGGCAAGTTCGAGATCATGTACTAGGTAATTCCTTTCATGCAAATTCAGCTAGCGAGAGGCATATACAATTACTTTTCCTTCTTGCATTAGCACATATCCTAAACTTATACCAGATGCATCCGTATAGACTTGGTAGTTTAGACCTTCCTTAGGTAAGACAAGCATGAGGGTAGAAGAGAGTGCATTTTTTAGTGCTCGAAATGCATCTTCACATTCGGGGCTCCAAATTAAATGCACAGCCTTCTGAGTTAGCTTGGTTAAAGGAGAATCTTTCTGAGAAAAGCCTTTTACATACTTTATATATTAACCTGCTAAACCCAAAAAACTTCTGATATCGGTCATGGATTTTGGCTGCGACCAATCTTAAACAGCACTGACCTTCCTTTGATCCACTCTAATGCCTTGGGCATCAATGATATGACCTAAAAAAGCTACTGAGTCAAGCTAGAACTCGCACATGGAGTACTTTGCATAGAGTAGAAGGATACACAATTCTTCCAGTGCATCTCTCAAGTGGTTTTTGTGTTCCACTTTATTCTTCGAGTAATTCAAAATATCGTCAATAAAGACGATGACAAATTTATCTAAGAATGCTTTAGGTACACACTGTATTAAATTCATACAAATAGATGGTGCATTTGTTAGACTAAATTACATTACCAGAAACTCATAGTATTCATAACGAGTCATAAATGTTGTCTTTTCAATGTTTTCTTCCTTGACTCATAGCTGATGGTAACCAGATAGTTGATCAATCTTAGATAATACTTTGGCTCTAGATAATTTATCGAAGAGATCATCGATTCGCGATAACAGATATTTATTTTTAATTGTCACCTTATTCAATTTGTGATAGTCGATACACATGCGCATCAAGCCATCTTTCTTCTTAATAAAAAGTACTGGCGCTCCCCAAGGAGATGAACTTGGTCTAATAAGACCCTTCTCGAGCAATTCTTGAAGTTGCATGTTCAACTCTTGCAACTCCTTAGGTGACATATGATAAGGGACTTTGGATAATGGTTGCGTTCTAGGGATTAGTTCAATCGCAAATTATACTTCTCTGATGGGTGAAAGATCGAGTAGGTCTTTAGGAAATACATCAGGAAATTCACATATGATGCGATTCTCATCGATAGGGATGTCCTCTTTCTTTTGTCATAGCATCGTCACTTGGTAGGCTTCACATCCCTTTCTAACTTACTTCTCAACCTTTATGGCATTGATCAGCGAGGCTTGAGTACTGAACTTGCACATAAAAGTTTTGGCTTGGCATCCACTGCATAATGTAATCTTCTTCTTTTCACAATTGATTGTAGCGCCATGCTTGCTTAGCCAATTCATTCCCAATATTACGTCAAAATTTGCAATTGGCAGCACGGTCTACTTAGCTTCAAAGTTTAGTTCACCAATGGGGATTGATACGCTACAAAAATGTTGTGCTTGCATATGGGCTCCAGAAGGTAACCCTATAGCTTAAAGAGTTTGCTAATCGATAGGAGGGTAACTTGAGAGTCTTAACATAGTTTTATGATATAAAAGAGTACTCGCTCCAATATAAATAAGAATGTTGCAAGGTTTTCCATTAATGACTAGAGTGCTTATGTTTTAAGGAAATAATAATATTTTATGGAATTATTCGATCGATATGATAATAAGCAGAAACAGGAATTAAAATAAATTTAAGACGTACCTGATACGATATTGTTGTCCTCAGGAGAAAAAGCAGGAGTCAACATATATACTATAGCAGGAATAGTTGGTTGACGATTTTATGGTCCTCGATCTTGGCAATTGTAAGCAGGAGCACGACTGTTTAACGATTGATGATGGAATACACAATCACACTTATAATGGACAATGGTCACTCAATCCATGGTTTTCTCGACATCACAATGGTAGAAGTAATGGCCATGTCAGTTGAAAGTGTAGCAGACATTCTCTTGATGATAACACTTCACATAGAGATGGTGTGAAGACCTGAATGCCAGATCGGTGAGAATTATCCCGATATTCAGGTACTCACATATCGTAAGATTATATTGAGCAATTTGAAAGAAAAAGAACACACATAAAAGCCAAAATATATTTCTCATTTATTTCAAAATCTTATATTACAAATATCTTCATCATACATCACAAATATTGTTCAACTTCTTAGAAATAAAGAAAAAATAAAAGATAAATAAAAGTTAAATTAGCATCGTCGATTCATCAACAAGTTTGAAAATGTATGAATTAAGGTTCTTGTTTGAATTCTCTCAGAAGCACCTGATCTGGTATTATAAAAAAAATAATATCGGGATTGAAATTTCTAGTAATTAGAGAATATTCTAAGTACCATAGTAAATAATAAAAATATTATATTTTAATAAAAGCTGAGATGCAATTAGCAAAAATAAGGGTGTAATAAACATGTAAGAAAAGTAAGACAATATCGCAAAAAGGAATAATCAATTTTTTGCTAAGAGTGTTATCACAAAATATAGGTTGCTGATGTTATTTTTCCAATAACTCACCATGAATGTTGCTGATGTCATTTTTCTGTAACTCACGAATATTGCTGATGTCATTTTTCTAATAACCCATAAATATTACTGATGTCATTTTTCAGTAACCCATGAATGTTGCTGATATTATTTTTTCAGCAATTCGCGAATGTTACTGATGTCATTTTCAAATAATCTACAAATATTATATGTTGGTTCCGAGCAACCAAACAAATTTCAATATGAATTTGGCTCAAAATGAAGCTAAGCAACAAAAAAGTATAAAAAGTAATACATGTCATATAATAAGTACATTTTTTGTTAAGTTCAGAGAGTGACAATTCATTGTTAACCTGCATTTAAGTTTTTGATATTTTAAATTAATTTTTTAAAAGTGATATGATATATAAAAGATTTTTACATTCTTCTTTTGTATTTTGTCTTTTTTTTTATTTTTCTCATATTAATAAAAGTTTGTATTTTTAAGTTATTAATATAATAATATAATAATATTATTATTATTATTTAATGATAATAATAATGCATTAAAGAATAAAAACATAATAAAAATGACTGTAAAAATTTCAGAATGTAATAATAATAATAATAAAATATCATAATAAAAATGCTTAAATGAAAATAATAGTTATTTTATAATATTTGTACTATTTCTATTATTGATTAATGAGAACAATAATAATGTGAATAACTTATAGAGAAGTAGTATAATTGAAAATAAAAGAAAAATAAAAGAATCAAAAAATCTCCTCATTTTTCTTCCTCTTATACTTCTCCTCTTACCTAGGATAGTGCTGCCAGAAAAGCTAAGGGAGGCCGAACGGCTGAAGGGGGTGGCCGGAGTGTCTGGTCGGGCGGCTGGTCGGAATGGGGTGGCCGGATGGTTGCTCGTTGGCTGTTAGCCGACTGAGGGAATGCTGCACTAGGAGGGAGTTGGCTACTAGATGGCCCGGCTACTGATGCAGGAGGCTGGCTAGCAGGGGAGGGCTGGCAGACTGGGAGGGGAGAACTGGTAAGAGGCTGGCTGGTAGGAAGGGGAGGGCTGGCTGGGAAGAGGAGGGCTGTGGGAGAGGATGGGGAGGCTGAGGGTATTTAGGGGAGGGGTTCGGCCAAGTGGGCCGACAGTCTGTGCCAAAAACGATGTAGGTATGGGCTACCTGGTGCTCTGACACGGAAGCTTCTTCTGCCCGCCAGAGCTGGTGCCAGACGCAGAAGGTTCGATAATTACCATTTCAATCACATAATTTAGATACCTAAATTAAGGATGCAAATATAACATTTGCAACTTAATCCAACACATCAATCATGGGATAAAATAATATGAGTTATTGAGAATTGATTATCTTACAAATAAATCTTATTTTAGAGATTAGTTTATGCTAATAATTTTACTTAGGAGAAAAAAAGAGATCTTAAGCTAGAGTTCAGATGATCAATCACATGACTTGTTATATATTCTAAACCTTCTAGTTCACTAGTATAGAATCAAAGTCAAATCAACAAGTTTGTTGAATTCGTGCAACTTATTGAATGTCCAAATCAAGGTATTTAATTTAAGTAAAGTTAATACTGAGATTTAATCCAATCAAATTAGGGTTGAACCCGATCTTGACATAATTAGGGTTATTCATGTAAGGTTTGATTATAGATTAATCATTGGGTTATTTATCAATTATTGAGGTTCAAATCAATAAGTATCTATTTCTTAATTAGCTTCAACCACTTAATTAAGTTAATTAAGGTCTAATTATTACATAAAGAAATTAATAGATCCAAATATTCAAATCATAGTTTATGTTTTCTAACATGTATACTAAGGTATAAGAGGTGCATATAGGCATAATTAGCCAAATCAGAGAGTTATTAATGCAAATTAGTCACTAATAAAATTCAAAATAGATTAGCACATAACTATTAAATTAATAGCCTAAATTTTATGCAACTTAGAAATTAAATTTTAAGTAATCATACAAATAATCAAATACTATAAAATTGCAATTCACTAATCATGCTAATTAATAACTAGGGCATAATTAACAAAATATAAATAAAAAAATAATCCTATATAGTTCATGCATTCTACAAGTCATAAAGAATCAAATGAAACTAAAATCACAATATTTGCCTAAGTATACATGCTACTTTTCCTTATTCAAGCTATTGAAGTAATTAAGAAAAATTCAAAATTATATTTATAGAAATTGAAACATTTTTGTATATTCTTATTCCTTATATTTTTATGATTAAAATGGTAAATAATTTCATATAATTTGGATAAGTAATTAAAAAGTTATTTAAATAATATATTATCTATTTTTCTGATTACATTCCATTAATTTAATTAATATCCTTAAGAAAAAAAATTATAATATTTCATTTATATTTAAACGAATTTGGCCCAATAACAAAATGCGTAGGTCGGCCGGGGCCCGATAACCCGGGATTGTCACACTGCGTGGGTCATTGGTCGGCCTGACCTGCACAGTGCTTCGTACCTAACCCTCCTTCCCCAGTGCTAAAGCAATTAGGGGTAGGGTTTGGAGCCAATTCGGGGTTCCTCGATCACACCACAGCCCCAATTTGATCCATACATGATCAATGGACTGAGAGATGTTGATTGCACCACGAAGCCCCCTGAGAGAAAGCCAGAGACTCCCTGACCTTACTCACATGTGGGCTTCACCTAGAAGCTACTTTGGGGATTAAATGCTCTCCATAAAGGCCATGATTATGTCGGGGCTCCATCCCTACACCTTCAGGGATGTAACAACCCGACGTTGTTACTAAGCCATTTAGATCTAATTCTGAATAGATTAAGATGAAATTCTAGACCCCTATTTAAGTTGAATAAAAATTAAATAAAAATATCCTCAAATGAAACATATTGAGGGGATGCTCTTGTGAATATTTGAGCACAATTAGGATCCCGGATTGTCCTAAATAAATTCGTGAAGTTTAAACTTCAGGAGCTGATAATAGATATAATATAAATCAGAATTTAGAAATTTTATATAATTAATTTAAGCATCATATGAGGATGTTATGTTTTAAGTTTTGCAAATTTTTAAGCTCTGGATTAATAGCAGCAATTTTTGAAGTTTTTCACTTAAAAATTAATATAAAGCAAGGTACTCATCCAAATTTAATAATTTAATATCAAGTTCTTAATTTTTGGAGTTCATTTGGTCATTCTTCCATCCATTAAGGATTTGGAGCAATTCAGAGCTCAATCAAATATTTTGGATTATTTTAATATTTAATTAATTAAAAAAATTGAGATTTTTAATTTAACTTCGAAATCCAAATCCGACTTCTAAAGCGTTACAGCGCGCCAAACGATGCTTTGGCGCGTTGTTGCGATCGTCACCCCTAAATTAGCTAGAGGTGATGTTTTGGATGCATTTGGAAGTCATTGGATTTTCGCGAATATTTTAATATAATTAATTACCCATAAAATTAGCGTAATTAAAAAATCATCGGAATCGAATTTCGACTTCGCCGTTGAATTCCTCAACCCCAAATTATATATGAGTGAATTTTTGGAGTGCGTTTATCAAACCTAAATTTTTGATAAATCAAAAATTAGAAAAGAAATAATATTTATTTCCTAATTTCATTTTTCTTTCTTTTCTATTATTTTTCCTGGCTGCCCATCCCCCATTTGGCGCCCCCTCTCCCTTTCACGCAAGCAGCAAGGCAGGGTCTCCCATGCCTCCCCTTCTTCTTTAGCTCATGATGGCTTCCCCCCTTTCTTCTCCTCCTATAAATGGAGCTCAGCCCCATTCCTCTACATTTTGCTGTTAAGTTAAAGCTGAAGTTCTCTCTCTTCCCCTTTATTGCTAAGTCTTGGGCTGAAGAAGAAGAAGAAGTAGCTCCTCCTCCAAGCTTTCCAAGTCTTCTTCCTCCATTTCTTGCAAGGCTAAGGTACCCATTTGCTCCTCTCCTTTGTCTACTTCATGTTGCTAATATGCTTGTTTGTATCTTTAGAAATTCATGATTGTATTTGGAAGCCATTGAGGCTCATTAAGGCATCATATTACTTGAAAATATCATGTTCTATTTTTCATCCATTTTGTATATCCGAACCTTTAACTCTATTGTTCGTATAGTTAGGATAATCCGTTTATGCCGATTTTGGTATCGATGGAAAGGTATCGAAAAATATTTCCATTGATATATGGCACCGCTCATGGAATTATCTGGATCGAGAGTATTTGAGCTCGAAAAGTGGCCATTCACAGTTTTCGCACAGGTGAAATTACCGTCAGGCGCTATAGAGCGCGGTAGCTCCTGAAGTTCAAATAGTTTTCGCTGCAGCGTCATTTCAGGAAAAATCATATGAAATCAATAAATAAACTAATTGAACAGTAACCCGCAAGTTAAACCGCTGCAGCGTCATTTCAGGAGAAACTATAGGGAATCAAGAAAAAAATTAATTGAACAGTCATACAAAAATTGGAGTGCTGCTACGCACCACAGTAGGTCGCAGCGTCATTTCTAGAAAACTATATAAAACTAGAAAATAAATTAATTGAACAGTGTTACCGCAAGTTAATCCTCCACAATGCGCCGCATCGCTTGAAAGCGTTGCAGCGCACCGTAGCATCCAGCTCTCAAATTGGTCCTGCCATAGTGCGCCACAGCATCAAAAGCGTTACAGCGCGCCAAAGCCTCGTTTTCCGCAGTGGCGCGCCGCAACGCCTGAAAGCGCTGTTTTTCGCCGCAGCGCCCAGAATTTTCTAAAAATGCGTAGAATTAGCTGGAATGGCCAAAACTTCACTGTTTTTGTATTTTAATGTCCCTAGGACCCTTGCGAGACTGAATTATATCAAATATGAACCTAGTTTAATTAAAATTGAGCATTGAAAATTTTTTGTGTAAACTCAACTTTGAAAATTTGCCCTTTTATGGCATGTGCAAAAACCTATATGTGCCGTAAGTATTTTTGTGTCAAATGCTAAATAATAGAATCTTTGAATGCTTGTATCGATTAGGTTTATCTTAATAACCAAATTGCATGAAACTTTAATATTATGGAGTTGTAATCAAGTGCTAACCTCTTTGGTTTGATTTAGAATTTGGTGAGCCTTAATTATCTTCTATTTTATGTTACTTTACATTCCCATGCTTTCATAGTTTATGATGTATATTAGAGAACTTTAACATTTATTTGGACACCTAAATATATTTAAATTGATATTAAATTATATTTGAACATAAGAATATTAAGAACTTGATTAAGTAAATGATACTTAAACTAAATCTAAAATTTGACATCAATAATAGCCCAATAATATATTGATTTGTCATTGATCTTTAAATTAACCATTGATCTTAAATTTGATAAGGCTAGGGGTTAAACTCTAATTTATCTTGATTAAGATCTAAATCTTAATCACCTCAACTAAAGCATCCTTGATTGATAAATAATTCAATCGATATGATTCCAATAATGCATATGATTTGACATTGATCTTAAATTATGGAATTAGAAGTGCTAAGGTTAATATTAAAACTATGTGATTGAACCATTTAAATCTAAACTTTAGATCTTTGATTTTTTCTTATATAAGACTGTTAATATAAGATGAATAATAA
This sequence comes from Gastrodia elata, assembly GCA_016760335.1. Lineage (NCBI taxonomy): Eukaryota > Viridiplantae > Streptophyta > Magnoliopsida > Asparagales > Orchidaceae > Gastrodia > Gastrodia elata. Next base: position 22,406,355 of record CM028684.1, on the reverse strand, counting down.
AAATATAATGATTTATGAAATGATCTAACTCTAATAATATCTTTGAATTCCATAATTATAGAATAGAGTATGACCAGATGGATTTTTATTCATCTGATCTGATCACTTTAATCCAAGACTAAAAAGTAAACCTTAAATATTAACTTAAGAAATAAAAGAGTGAGATCTCAAAGGTCTTGCTTTAGGATTGTTCTTGAATGCTTAAAGACCTTAAATATTGATGCATTGAGGTAGAAAGAACTTTTGTAACTTATTGAGGTAGGAATTTTAGATGATCCTTTATAACCTTAGAGGTTGATCTTGATATATTATGGTAAGAACTATCTAAAGCACCTAGAATGGAACTTCCCCCTTATGGTAGAAATTATTATTGAGTGATCTCTATGATCACATACTTGGAGCCTTCTATAGGACTCACCCATTTAGAGTAAGGATTAATAGCTTTGATTAATCATTATTGATTAAATAGAATCTTCTGAACCCAGATTATTGGTGGGGTATAGTAGGGTATACCCATAATGCTAGATTATTTTAGTAGTATTCAGGATTAGTTGATTTACTCCAATGTGGACTTATGACCAGGTGCTATCCCGAGGGATTAGATGAATACAGTCCGGTTAGAGTAAATTTTCCAAGACTAAGCGTGTTTCAATTAGTGAACAAGATCCTTAGTTTGAGATGTAAACTGTGACCGAGTTCTGCCTCCTATCGTAGTGCGCTTCGATAAGTGCAGTTTAAGTAAACTAAGTATCTCAAGTCACTGTATGTAGAACACTAAGTATGCTTATAATTAAGTTATTTAACGACTTAGCTTGAGATATAAACTATGACCGGGTTTTGCCTCCTATCGAAGTGCGCTTTGATAAGTGCAGTTTAAAACAAACTAAGGGTTGAATCCACCTTTCTTGGAAACATGCTAAATATGTGTATACAACCTTCCAAACTAATGATTTTTAAGTAAAATCTCAATTTTAACCAAATATCGAACTAGAATATAGGAGTCAGAATCCTTTATTTTGATAGGATTCTGCACAATGGAGACCTTAAATTTATTATCGGATTTCAAAGCATTTTCTGGATTATATTTTCCATTTCTATAGAATTTATGTTTAACAAGTTTTATTCTCTTCTTGCTCTAAGATATGTTCGTTCAATTTCAAGGTCAAATAACATGTTTATATTTTATCTCAAATTCATACAATTCAAATATTCAGCTAGAAGGAACACTTACAGCATGCACTTTCATAAATTAAAAAAAAATATAAATTAAAATAAACAAAATTAACAAGCTATAATTACAATGAACACAAGTATAATTACAAAATGTCAAAAGATTATATGCAAAATAAAGATAACTGTAAATTACTATTTACTAGCAAATTATCCTTAATACAAAACATTTCACTGTTCCCCGGCAACGACGCCAAAAACTTGACAGACTGTAAATACACGTCTGCGCTCACACGCAAGTGTACGCGGTCCGAAGTAACAATTGAAAGTCAGTTCTGAGATTTATTGTCCTCAGGGAAAGGAGTGTTTTGTTATTAAGGTATATTTACTTTTAACAATGTTTAGACTAATGATATGTTATGGTTTGGTTTGCTCCAATTTAATAATACAAAGATCTTAATTTGAAAATACAATCTTGAGAAGAAGGGAGAGCTGGGTTTTTTCATACAATTTATTTAGGGATTGGTGTAAGTACTCTTATTCATTCAACTATTAAATGATATTTGTTTACATAAAAATTATAATCAAGTGATAATAATATTCTTTAAATTGGTCCTCTAATTTGAACTACTTCACGCCTAGTGCACGAGATGAACTCAAGAAGGTTCAATCTCAGCTCATAGACCCTTGTGTGATCGATGTGAGTCAAATCCGATTTCTTGCTTCTAAGTTATCAAATTTATAGTTTTAATTTTAGCGATCACACAAACTTGATTCTACTCAATTAACATCACGTGCTTCCCTCATAGTTTAGCTAAGGAAATGAATTATTGGGCTAAATAGATTTTGTCACATTCATCCACAAGCACACAATTTCTCCTATTCCTCCTTTAACTTATGATAAGCTATGGAGCGTAATTGGTGGTGTAACAACCATAATGTTAATACCCATCAATTAGTAACATAACTGACTTCACATCTCATCCATTATTCTAATAATAGTGTTATGAGTCTCCACCTCAAATTTTGTACGATTTGGAGACTGTTTGATAATTTCCAATATTTTTTGGTTTCCTAATATTCTGAAAATACTTAATTTATTTAGAACTTAGAATTGAAAATGGAGTCCACCATTGGACTCACCACACCCAAATTAGCTAGGGGTAGTATTTTGGATGTGTTTGGAAGTCATCAAAAAAATATTTTACGAATATTTTAATAATATTTAAATACCCATAAAATTAAGATAATCAAAAATACTTCCGATCAAAAATACGATCGCATTTTTGAGTTCTTCACTCCTCAATTAGGTAAGGGTGAAAATTTGGGATTTTTCGGAGTCCCTTTGGATAATTAAAATTAAATAAATAATTAAGTAAATTAATTAATATGATATATCATTTAATTAATTAATTTGTATAATAATTAAAGATTTTTTTTCAAATGGCTAAATTATAGAAGGCGGAGATCAGCTGCACCACATGAAACACCAAACAGCGGTACGAACGCATCAGGACCATTAATTTCATTTTCAAATAAATCCAATAGTGGCCGTTTAAATCGAGACTTAGATCGTTGGATCACCATCCAGATTTGTAAGAATCCTAGGTTGCTGCTTAGCTTAATTGCATCCCAACTATCATTTCATTGAGTTCATCTAGTCATTAGAATCAATCCGCAAAGATTTGAAGCGATTCAGAGCTCAATTTAATATTTGGATTATTTTAATAATATTTAATTAATTAGAAAATTGAGATATTTAATTAGACATCAAAATTAAAATCTGACTTTGCCATTGTGCTCGTCACCTCCAAATTAGTTAGGAGTGATATTTTGGACATGTTTGGAGGTCGTAGGATTTTTTACAAATATTTTAATGTAATAAAATACCCTGAAAAATAGGAAAATTAAATACTCGTCAGAATCAAAATCTGACTTCATCATTGTATTTATCACCCCAAAATTAGCTAGGGGTGAATTTTTAGAATTTTTAGGAGCCCATTTATAAAATCTGATATTTAGAGCATTAATTCAATAAAATAGATTAAAAAAAAAACTCATTTTTATTTTTCTTTTCCTATTTTCTTCTGGCTCGGACCTGTGCCTACTAATTTCAATGCCTCCCACTCCCTTTTTCCTCTGCTCCCTCATGCAAGCCATACCTCATTTCTCCATTTCTTCTTTTCTTTTTCCTGCACAAGTATCATTCTCACATGCTTGTGATGGGATGACTCAAACTCATCCCATCCAAGAGCCATGCTTTCTCCACCTTTAAAAGAGCCCATCAACCCTCCTTTCTTCCCTTGCTGCCAAGGTGAGTTGCCCTCCTCTCTTCCTTCATCCATTGCTGTGCTAGTTGCTGAAGGAAAGCTATCAAGCTCTCAAGCCCGAAGGATCCTTAGAGATGTCTCTCTTCTCCAAGTCAAGGTACCTCCTTTCCCCCATTGAATGGATTCAATGGCTACTTCATTATGCTCTTATGCTTATTTTGCATCATTAGAAATCTGTGAATGGGATATAGAATCCATTAGAGCGCCTTGAGCTAGAAAATATTAGGAAGAAAAATCAGCTATGTTTTTCCTTCTTTATGCATACTCTGACCTTTAACTTCATTGTTTACATAGTTAAAATAATCATTTCATGTCGATTTTGGTATCAATAGAAAGGTCTCAGAAATACCTTTCCATCGGTATATGGCACCGTATGAGAGGTGGTCTAGATTGAGATTATTTAAGTGCGAAATGCGACCCATTGCGGTTTTTGCGCAGGCAAAATCACCGTTGGGCGCTACATCGCGTTGTAGCGCCCGAGTCTCAGGTTTAGTCCGTCATAGCACACCGGAGCGCGCCATATCGTGTTGCTGCGACATATTAATTTGATGCGGTGAATAATTTGATGAAGCATATAAATAGGATGAAGCTAGAAAATTTAATGAAATTAAATAAAATGCGTCTTAGTGCTGAAATTCACCGTAGCGCGCCGCGGCGCCTATTTCTTAGAAAGTTTTGGCGCCGTAGCGCGCCACAGTGCCTAAAACACTGTCGTGCACCACAGTGCCGAAATCCACTGCGACGCACCGCAGCAGCAGCGCCCGAAGGCGCTGCGCGCACCGTAGCCCCCGCACTTCTGAACAGCAGGCGCCCCAGCGCGCCACGACGCCTGACTTTCAGCTAGAAGGTGCTATAGCGAGTCGTAGCCCCTATAATTGTCTGAAAGTGCCCATAACTATCTGGAATGGCCAAAACTTCATATTTTTTTGCATTCTAATGACCCTAGGACCCTAATGAGGCCAAAATATATCAAAATTGAGCCTAGTTTTAGTAAAATTAAGCATTGTATAAAATAAAAGGAGATTTTTGAATATGGAAAAATTAAGTTTTGACCCATTTTATGAAAATAGAACCCTAATATTGAAATGACTATAACTTGATCATTAGATATCAAAATTTAGTGTTCTTAGATTATATGGAATTCTTGGACAGTAAATAACAGTAAACTACTTATATTTTTAGACTTCTTTAAGTGAAATTGCCAAAATGCCCTTATAGGTTAAAATCCTTAAATTGGACTTATAGAATTTAAGAATTGTCTAAATTTGAAGTACTTACTGTCTATCTTCATATTAGACAGCAAGGAATCATTTGACATTAACAAAATCCAATTTGGAGCCCTTAACCAAAAAATAGCATTTTATACCATTAAGTAGGGGCAAAACTGTCATTTTCCCCAAAATTTAGGTTAAGTGTCCTTAACCTCCAAAATATTATTTTAATTATTAAAATCAATAATAAAATTGATTTGAAATCAATTTAGAACTCTTAACCTCATAATGGAGTACCTTGATAGAAAACTCATTAAATGCTTGAAAATTTCATAAGTAAAATCTATAAGTTTCTAACCTAGTTTTAATCCCTAACTTCCTTAGGTGAATTAAATCAGCAAATAAAGATAAATTATAATAATTACCATCAACTCCATAAATTGCTTAATTCTTTTAGTAAGAGCTTCCTTAGAAATTTCACTTGCACCCTTGGACCTTTTCCCTTTAAGATTAGGAATATATCTTAGGTTAGATTTCATTCATTGAATAAAGTGGGTTATTCAATGAATGTAATCTTGGTTTTATTAGTCTTTAGATTTTATAACTTAATTTTGATTATTTTATCTTTCAATTTTAGATTTAGAATATGAGAATCATCCTATTAAGTTTGATTTTTACTTAATAGGATTTTGCCTTAATCTTAGTTCACACTTAGAATTGAAAACTTAGTCCTTAAGCTATACCTTTAGATAATGCGATTAACTCCAATCTCATGGTATTAAAATCATAATCCCTACTTTAGTAAATCTTGATTAGATCTTAGCTTAGAACATCTAAATTCATTAATTAGGACGTGACGATTTATTATTTAACTTGTAGTCGAATCTGATTGAATTAAATTAGATCATGATCAGTTCTAATTATTTTTAACCTTATAAGGATGTGCTTCTAAGTTATATAACTTAGAATAGTTAGAATAGTTAATTAAATAACAAATGATGTCACATTGTGTAGTAGAGTCTCTTGCACACTTGAATTATTTATTGCTTACACATTGCTTGTATTTTGTGTCATTTCCTTGAATATATCATAAAGATAATATTATTGCATGAAATGAAAAAATAGAATAATTAGGATAACATTTACATTGGGTTCAGTTATATTTTGGTAGGTTCTGGTGCATATTTACCCCAATGGACAAGGGTAAGGAATAATAAGAATTACTTAATATTACTCATTGATGAGTGTATTGTTAAGTTTGGAACCGTATAGTCTTGCAGATGTGCTTGACTCCTCAGCAGCTTTTGGACGTGTCCACAGGAGCAAAAGTAAAATAACTAAAATCAACTGCAATTATATTTTTTGCCCCTTCAGTACTGTACTGTACTGTTCTGCCCTAGCCTAGAAAGGCTTTGAGAATTTCTATGATGACCCCAATATTGAGAATCACTAAACTCAATATTGATGCGTCACCATAATACCTAATACTAGATTAGAAGAAGACTAATCCAAATTATTAGATATTATGTTTGGCCAAAGATTTAGAAGAAGGTCTTAAGTAAGATGAAAAGAATTTTTATGAAAAATATTATGTGAACTACATATAAGAATGTAAATTTAAAAGTATAGGCTATGAGTACTCGCAAATTTAGATGTGAAAATTTTAAAGATTGGCATATGATATATGAGTGTACAATATGCAATAAAATTCTAAGTCAATTTAATCTTATAAATTTTGGCATAACTTATACTGTATTTGGTTAAAGTACACCTGCAAATTTCAACATACAAGTCTTCCATTCCAATGGAAGATTAAATTGAAAAGATAACAACCTAAAATTAACATGAAATCAATCCATTACATAGGATTGCTTAATTCCAGTTTTAATATAAAGTCAATCTATTACATGGGATTGCTTGTTTCTAATTCTAGTATAAAGTCAATCCGCTACATGGGATTGCTTATTTTCAATTCTAATATAAATTCAATCCATTACATGGGATTGTTTATTTATAATTATAATAGTTTGAAGTGAGAAAACACATACGTAATGATTACTAATCCTAGAGTATGCACATTCCATATCACTTAATGCATATAATAGGATGAGGAAAAATTCTCATTAACTTTAATATATAGATACTTTCCAATTCTATATACAAGCTAATATGCAACTACTCTCCAGGTTAATATGTAAAGAAAATATGCAACTTAACTCCAATTTAATATGCAAGATAATTATGCAGCTAATAATTTATTTAACATTAAATTATATACATTAATCAATTCATCCCAAGTCAAGCATTTAAGTATGAAATTAAACTCCAACACAAGTATAGTAAATGTAAAGTAAATGACTTAATTATTACAAGCCAATATTAATTAAAGGAAAGTAAATAAAGTAATAGCTCACTTGCAGAATTAAATAAGCTAAATTTTATATTTATTTTAAGCAGAAGCATCTAGCTTATGCACTTGGTCCAACTCCACTAGCCTCCAAATGCACCTGATCTATCATATTTTGGCATTTAAATGTGAGAGGGTAAAGCCAAGAAATATAAAATATAGTTATTATAAATAGTCTAAGTACAAATTAAGATTGGGCTAAGTATATTATTATTTAATTAGATATCACTACTAGTTATAAAATTTACATAAGCAAGGGTGCAAAATGTAAGCATAAAAGCATGGGAAAAAAGGAAGTAAGTAAAAAGGTAAAGTGAGTAAGAATACTCATATAAATATACATCCTAGCTTGCAATTAAAACAAGGGTAAATATATTCTAAATAGGCTAGAAAAAAACTAAAGTGCATATGAAAGTAAATGAAGTAAAGTATGTATATGTTCAAATAAATTTATGCTAAGTAAGGAAAAAAGACGGTGAAGTATTTAAATGTAATTTTAACTACATTCACTGTAATCTAAGTAAACTATAAATAAGTAAAGTACAGTACTAAAATATAGAAAATCCATAGTATAGAAATTGGAGAAAGATCTTAGACTATTAGTCTAAGATTCACATAGTCTAGAATTATGGAAGGTAACATAGCTAAAAGCTATGATAAGTCTTAATAATCTATAAGATTGAAAAAGATCTCATACTTTAAATGATTAAAGTTGTTTTAAGAAAGTACTCATTTTGTGGGCAAATACAGAATGAAGTGAGTTAAATACGTATGTTTAACAAGTAAAAGAAAGCGGGGTCAAAACAAGTAACACTCACATTCACTCTCTGAGAATGTGAGGTCTCCTTATTACTCCTTATTAGCCTGACCTTTGCTTAACCATCATGTAAAGTCCTATAGTTTTTAATGTGAAAGTTTTATTCATGCACAATGTCTTATATGAATAATTTAAATAAACAAGATTCAAAGCTAAGTGAGCATTCAAGGAGAATTCAATAATTGCAACTAAGTGATATTTAAAGTTATTTAATTTTAATAATCTACTTAATGATTGGAGCTAATTGAGCTCCCAATTGACTTTGAGATATTGATCTTAAGTCAATTGAAATTATTAATAGTAATTGGGGTTCTGAAAATAATAGCTTCAGTTCATTTTTATAAGATGACAAAATAGTTTATAAGTATAACCATTTAATTTGAAACTAGTTCTATTCTAGTCCTAAATTATAAGATTCAATTATGATAATTAAATTAAGGCTTATGTGATAGTAGGGCAGGATTGAGATTATGAAAATATTAAACTCAAGGAATTAGAAGTTAAGACTTAATTCACTAAAGCTCTCTAGCTAAGTTATAGCTTGAAGGTTCTATCCAAATCAAATGCTAATCTAGTTAGGTTATTATAAAATGAAAGGTTTAAAGTAAATAAATGATGGAATTTAATAACTACAAATTCTAAGTATTATAATAATTAAAGATTAAGGAAATTAATAGGATTCCTAAATTTTCCTAAATAAATTTAGAACTCCTATCACTAACTCTTATAGAATTCAAGTGAAGACTTAAGGATTATGATAAATAAATTCAGCTTTAGTCTAGTCACTAAAGGCTAATCCTAGTTGATTCAATCTAAAATTACAAATGTATTATGGCTAACTACTCTTAATTGATGTAATAAATAGATCTAGGGATCAACTACAATTCATATTTAAATCAATCATAGGGTTTCTACCTTAGGGTTGAAAGGTAAATCAAGCAAATTTGCAATTGATTCATATATCTAGAAATGAGAACTAAGCTCAAACATAAGTATTATAATTTAACATGGGGAATAATAAATGTGATATGTTAGCTATCCTAAGGTTTTAAAATACCTAAAACATACAATCTAGGAATTAGAATTTATCATAATAATACTAATTAAGAGTCAACAACCTGAACTCATTAATTATTGTCCAATGAAAATAATATGGATATAATTGAAATCCTTATATCATAAGGAGACAAATGATACTAAGTAGGTTAAATTTAGACAACATTTGAAATTTAGGATTTCTGGGACTCCTAATTAGGGTTAGAAAGTGATTAAAAAATTATAGTTCAAATGTTAAATTTATTTTCATATTAATATTCCTCATATTTTTGTGAGTGAAATGACTTATTTGATCATTTAATTTGGATATTAAATGATCAAATTAGGTCACATGAAATGATGAATTTAATTTATAATTAATTAATCTTAAATATTGACTAATTAAAATGTTCATCAAAATAGAAATTAAACTGCATATTATTAATCTACTTATTTTTGTGATCAAAATGGTATATAATTTTGTATTATTTGGACGAATATAATTAAAGTTATTAATGAAACAAAAATTAGCATTTAATTAATACTAATTAAATTCCTAAGAATCAGTAATTTATTCAGCATTAATCATCAACAGATAATGGCACATAATTAAAGGTAGCATATAATTAAAGGAAATGCTGCAAATAAGATAAGACGGCGGTGCAAAATACTACGACACCGAAATCCACGCAACAGGGAAACCCGCGCGCCATCAATACATGCTGCAACTCTTACGAGTGTCCGCGTGTCGACGCGGGGCTGCGAGTTAAAAAGCCGCAGTTTGCAGATTTAGGGCTCGAGATGGTCCGGTTCAAAATAGAATTCCAGACCGAGAGCAGTCATGGAACTGGGCTGCTTTGTCCCCGATAGTCACCCGTAAGGGGTGACTTAGGGTTTTCTACTATTGGCCAAATTACATGGCCCCCCAGTATGACCTGCATACACACAAAAAGAGCACATCACAGGCAACCCATTGAACCTGGAAATGGTTCATGGAATCGACTGGACTGACGATAAGACAAAGCCCTATGATTCACTAGTCTAAACTCTAACGAGTACTATGGACAGTTCGAACGCCACTACTTCGATGTGGCTCAAATCAAAGCTCAAATCAAATAATATCAAATCGAAATAAGTATAGGTGCAATCAATTAAAGAAAAGGTAGATGGAAGAGTACCTGGAAAGCTCGTTCCCTTTGCTTACGTCGATTGAAAATTAGGGCAAAGGTCGCAACACCGATTGATATTCCGCAGCTCCCAACACCCTCAGATAGCACAAAGATAACCCAAAATAGCCAAATGGAGTACTGGGAACCATCCTTATGCCTAAAGGTAATTCGAGAGGGCAGTTGTGTAGTGCACCGCCCCGTCACCATGCGCAAAAGAGTAGTCATAATCGATTCGGCGGCTGAGCGACGTGCCACTCGGGGAGGAATGTCCCATCTCCTTGAATGGCTGAAACTAAACCCATTTGATGGGCTGCTGACTCAACCTCAAGGAGGGTTGAGAGCTAATACTTAAGATAAGAGTAGTATCATTATCCTAAGTACTAGACCAATACATACATTAGATGTAAAACACATGATGAATCTAATATATATATAAGATATCATCATTTCCAGTATACTGATCACATCACAATACTAAGTATAAGTAGTATATAACAGAGTGCGGAACCTAAGCAGTCATCCAAAAATATTCATCACAGAAACTGTATAAAATATTTGTCTCAGAATAGAAAATAAAATACATTCAGAATTATTACAAACAATTTACTGAAATATAAAAATAAAAGCTTAGTACTGAACTGAAATAAACTAAGCAGAAAAGTAAAGTTGAAGAAGAGTCCACTAGTACTCCACAAGCTCCTCCTGAATCTTCTGGGTGTCCTCCTGACCTGGCTCAATCTACTGCTCAAAATCTAGCAAATTGCCGAATCCCAAAAGTACCCCGTATTAGACAATAAGTTTAACACATCGAAATTAATCTAAACAGTTTTAATTAATCATTTAACATTTACATAATTTAAATAAATCTGTAGAAATACTATAAAAATAACTGAAAATATAAAACTATATAAAACTTGTACAAAACTAAAGTAAGGTAAAGTAAAACTATACTGGAAACTGAATACTGAAAGTAAATAAAAATAGTAATGAATTTGAAACTGAGTAATAGCATGTAAGACTATGCTGTATGCTACTGAAATTATGCATCTGAATATGCCACTTTACTGTATGCTACTGATATATAACCAAAATATCATTGAACTAATATGAGTCGTGCGGTCCAATGTATACATACATCTAGTTGGGAACTACGATGCCGATACATCCTGAAATTCCCCAGTCAATGTATGCAATATTTTGTAACTCATAAATCTTCACTGATACTCATACATCATTATTGATATTCATACATCATGCTTATGCTCATGCTCATGCTTCTAAGCTACATGAGTTAAATCCAAAAATCTAGAAAATGCTTTGAAATTCAATAATGAATTCAAGGTCTCCATTGTGCAGAATCCTGTTAAAAGGATTATAACTCTTAGATTCGAATCTCAATGATTGGTTAAAGTTGAGAGTTTACTTAAAAGTCATTAGATGGGAAGGTTGTATACACATATTTAGCATGTTTGCAAGAAAGGTGGCTCTTAACACTTAGTTTGATTAAGCCACCCTAATGAAGCGATCTTCGATAGGAGGCATCACATGATGGCAATTTGTATCTCAAGCTAAGTCATTAAGATGCCCAACTCACGATCACACTTAGTGTCTTAAAGAAGGTGACTCGAATTACTTAGTTTGTTTAAGCCACACTTATTGAAGCGATCTTCGCTAGGAGGCATCATCCGATGGAGACTTGTATTTTAATCAAACTAAGAAATGAGTCCCTATTTATAGTACTCTTAGGATCGATTGATTTACTATAAGTGAGATTGTGTCTGTCTAAGCCCGCAGGATAGCACAAAGATAAATCTTACTTAGAGTGACTCAACCATTCTTGAATACTACTGAAATAATCTAGCACTATGGGTATACCCTACTATACCCAACAAACAATCTGGGTTTAGAATATTTTATTTAATCAATAAGGATAGATCAAAGCTATCAATCCTTATTCTAATTAGGAGAGTCCTACACAAGGCTCCAAGGGTATGATCAAAAGATCACTCAATGTAGGTTGCTACCATAAGGGACAAGTTTTATTCTAAGTAATTTAGGTGATTCCTACTATGATGTGTCAAGATCAACTTCTAAGGTAATATAAGATCATCTAAGATTCATACCTTAATAAGTTACAAAATTTCTTCCTAGCTCAATGTATCAATATTTAAGGTCTTTAAGCATTTCAATAATGATCCTAAATTAAGACCCTTGAGATCTCACTCTTCTATCTCTTAAGTTAATATTTAAAGTTTATTTTTTTAGTCTTTAATTAAAGTGATTAGATCAAATGAATAAAATCCATCTGATCATAACCAATTCTATAATCATGAGATGAAATCAAATATCTTATTAGAGTTAGATCATTTCATAAATCATTATAATTTTATTATCCATCTTATACTAATAGTCTTATATAAAAGAAAATCAAGGATCTAAAGTTTAGATTCAAATGGTTCAATCACACAGATTTAATATTAACCTTAGCACTTCTAATTCAATGATTTAAGATCAATATTAATTCATATGCATTATTGGAATCCTGTCAATTGAATTATCTTTCAATCAAGGTTACTTGATTAAGGTGATTAAGGTTTAGATCTTGATCAAGATAAGTTATGGTTTAATCCATAGCCTTACCAAAATTAAGACCAATAGTTAATTTAAGGGTCAATGATAAATCATTGTATTATTGGTATATTATTGATGTCAAATTTTAGATTTAGATTAAGTATCATTTACTTAATCAAGTTCTCAATATTATTATATTCAAATATAGTTTAATGTAAATTTAAGAATATTTAGGTGTCCAAATAACTGTTAAAGTTCTCTAACATACATCCTAATATTCTGAAAATATAAAAATGTAAAGATGACAAAAAATAGAAGATAATTAAGGCTAACCAAATCTTAAACCAAATGGGTTAGCACTTGATTACAATTCTAAAAGACTTATGCTTCATGCAATTTGGTTATTAAGACCTACTTAGCCAATATAAGTATTCAAGGATCGTACTCTTTAATATTGGGCACAAAATTTTATAAAATATTTTAAGCACATGTTATAAAGGATAATCTTTCAAATTTGATATAATTCAGTCTTACTATGGTCCTAGGGACCTTAAAATGTAAAAACAGTGAATCTTTGGTACTTTTAGCCAACTTTAGACATTTTCAAAAAATTCTGGGCGCTACAGCGAGCTACAGCGCTTTGATGCTGCGGCGGGCTGCGGTGGAAAATGGTGCTATGGCAGGCTGCAGCGCTTTTGATGATGCGGCGCACTATGGCGAGACCAATCCGAGAGCTAGATGCTACGGCGCACAGCAGCGCTTTCAGACGCTGGAGCGCGCTGTGGCAGATTAACTTGCGGCAACACTGTTCAATTAATTTATTTTCTGGTTTCATATAGCTTTCTAGAAATGATGCTCCGGCCTGCTGTGGCGTGCTGCAGTGGTTCAACTTTTGTGTAGTTGTTCAATTAATTTTTATCTTGATTTCCTATATTTTTTCACGAGACGATGCTACAGCCCGCTCTGGTGCGCTACAACGGTTTAACTTTCGAGTTACTGTTCAATTAGTTTATTTATTGATTTTGTATGATTTTTTCTGAAATGATGTTGCAGCCCACTGTGGCGAGCTGCAGCGGAAACTATTTGAGCTTCGGGCGCTACGGCATGCGATGGTGATTTCGCCTGTGCGAAAACTGTGAAGGGCTACATTTCAAGCTCAAATACTCTCAATCCAGAGTATTTCATGAGTGGTGCTATATATCAATGGAAAGATCTTTCTGATACATTTCCATCGATACCAAAATCGGCACAAATGAATTATCCTAACTATACGAATGATATAGTTAAATGTTATGGTATATCAAATAAATGAAAAACAAAGCATTATATTTTCAAATAATATGATGCATTAATGAACCTCAATGGCTTCCACATATAATAATGGATCTTCTAAAGATACAAAATAGCATAATGACAATGTTATGGAGACAAAAAATAGGAGCAAATAGGTACCTTAGCCTTAAAAGAGGAAAAAAGAACCTTTATTTTCTTCAAGACTTGGAGAGGAGCTTTCTCTTCAAGGTGCATCAATGGAGGAAGGAGGCTTGGAGGGAGAAGGACCTTTAACTTGGCAGCAAAGAGAAGAAGGATGGTTTGAGCTCTTTCTTAAAGGAGGAAAGAATGATGAAGTAAGGTATGAGCTAGGGAAGCTAGGAGGTAATGGGAGGCATGGGAGGAAGGAATGGCTCTCAGCCTTTCCTCTTGCCTGCAAATGGGAGGGGGCACCAAATGAGCATGGAGGGACCCAGGTAGGAAAAAGAAAGCATTTAGAAAATAGGAAAAATTAGAATAAATAACTATTTATTTTTTTAATTATTTGAAAATCTAGTTTTTAGAAATGCACTCCAAAAAATTCCAAAAATTCACCCCTAGCTATTTTCGGAGTGAGGAATTCAACGGCAAAATCAGATTTCGATTCCGACAATTTTTTAATTATCCTATTTTTCCATGGTATTTATTTATATTAAAATATTAACAAAAATCTGATGACTTCAAAATGTGACCAAAATATCACCCTTAGCTAATTTGGGGTGACGATCGCAACAGCGAAGTCGGATTTCGATTTCAAGGTCAAATTAAAAATCTCAATTTTTCTAATTAATTAAATATCAAAATAATCTGAAATAATTAATTGAGCTCCGAATTGCTCCAAATATACAGGATTTGGTTCTAATGGCTAAATAAACTTAATTAAGATATGATTAAGCTAAAATTAAGCTGGGTAACAACCTTGGGTAGTTACAAGCTGGCACAAGCAGCGTACGCCTCTGCCAAATCCAGGGTGCGATAGTCAAACGTGGAAGAGGGCGTCAGGGGACTCACTAAGGCCGCTGAATTAGGGCGATGATGCGACGGCTAGATCTCCTCGAGCAATCCTGTGCCGTCAGATCAGGATCTAAATTATGCAATGGCTCAGATATCGTCGGATCATTATTTCATGCACGGCCTACCACACTGGATCTCTGCCTTTTCATAAATTTAGCCGTTGGAATAATTAATAATTAATTACATTATTTAATTTTATTTACATTATTTACTTAATTAATTAAACACATTTTATTAATCAAAATTAAATAATCAAACGCACTCTGAAAAATTCCAAAAATTCACCATTACCTAATTGAGGTGTGGGGAACTCAAAAATATAATCGGATTTTTGATTGAAGGTCAATTTAATTATCTTAATTTTTTAGTATTTAAATATTATTAAAATATTCTGGGAAAATTTGATGACTTCCAAATACTTACAAAATATCACCCTTAGCTAATTTGGGTGTGGTGAGTCCAATGGTGGACTTCATTTTTAATTCTAAGGTTTAAATAAATTAGGCATTCTCAGAATTATCAGAAAACTAGGAAATATTGGAAATTACCAAACAATCTCCAAATCACACAAAAATTGAAATGGAAGCTCCTAATAATAATATAAGACTAATGGAAAAAGATTAGGGTCAATTAGATCACTAATTGATGGGTAATAATACTAGGATTATTATAATTTCTATTATACCCAAGCCCAAACAGGCTTTGGGAATTTCTGTTCTACCCAAGCTCAGAAAGGTTTTTGGAATATGCTGGGCCTGATTGGCTAATTTTTTGATATGATAGTTTATACATACTTATTTTTTGTTTACTATTTTACTGATGCATATTAATTCAGTCAGCTTTACTTTACCTTACCTACTTACTCGTATATCATATGATGCTAGATTTTGTTGCTGCTTGTTATATGTATCAACCATATTATTTATTTTTAAACCTACATATATCATATGATTATTAGCATATTTAAATATAATTTTTTCCTTTTAGTATTTTTATTTACTTATTCATACATGTATGCTTAGCCTTATTTTAGCTTCTTTTGAGGTATGTCTTTTACCTTATTATTATTTAGTTAGAAATGATGATTTATAACTTACTACTTCTTTTATATGCTTGCTGCTTCTATGCTAAATAGTTAATTTGTATGGTTAAGTAAAAATGGCAACATTAATAATTCATGAAAAATATTCAGCCTAAAATGTACTTAGACAATTGTATAATAAGATTTTTCTTTTTGGCTCGGGCCCTGGCATTGTGAAACCGACAATGTCAGAATCTGATTATTTTGAGGAGCTTGTGCTAAAGAAAGAGGAGCATTTCTTAGAAGAGGATCAGCAGGGTGGTGATGAAGTCATTTAGTTATTTTATTGCTTTCTTATGAGGATGATTGGCTATTTATTTTAATAAACTTATTTAAATTATTGTAATAATACAGGTACTTTTCTACTATATTTTTCTTCACTGTACTGTTTATCCTGAGCTGTATGTTACATTTTAACTATATATTATGGTGAATTGGATGTATTATTTACTTTACTTTGCTTCCACACTCTGAATTATGTTTACTTAGTGATTGATTCATGTTGTATGTATTCTAAGCATACCTCTCCCTTATTAGTGGATTGTGGTTTACGTATAATCCAATGATAAATGAGGGATCCGCCAGAGTGGCACATATCCCCTTAAGGTCTAATCTTACAGATTAGGGGGCAGGGCACCATAATATCCAATAGTCATGATCCGGCTACCATATGTCTTCCACCTCCCTTTATCATTGTACCCTGCTGATAGAGAAGGTGGGGGTACGACACCTCCATCATAGCTGGCTCCTTCCTTAGTGTGTTATCTTCTAAGGTAATCACATCTTCCATTCTTTTGCCTTCTGAAAGCTACTGAGGGAGCAAAACTGTGAGGGAGGATCATTAAAAGCCACCCGAACTCCTCTGGAAGAAATCGAGATTAATTTCTTCTTGCCGAACTTTATTCTTAGTAGAATAAGATTAAAGACGATATCTCCAGGTACTTTACCTTCCATTTTTATTCTACATCTCTGCATTAAGTATCTTGAACCTCCTACAATCGTTTAATCCATTTACTAAAGATTTGCCATTAAAATTTCTTGAATCCAAAATAGCTTCATCTTTTTAGGTACTTATAGTAATAGATATTAATAGTTAATCATCAAAAATTGATCTATTATATGATTGTTGTTGCTTACGAATACAAAAGATTATGCTTCGATTTAAGTTATTAAGAGTTCTGATTTAAGCTCTAGAAGGCCCTCGCAGAAGAAATGATTTGCTTATACGCCATTAAACTTTCAATTTTGCCTTCCGTTTGAATCATCAATTTTCTTTAATATCTCCATTTAATGATTTAATTAATGGATGTTCTGTTCAATATAATAAGAGGGATTATTGAATTCGAGCCTACAAATTTTAGGAACAGAGTCGAAATTTAATACTAACTCTAGACTCTCTTTTTTTTAGTATTGTTTTTTTTTTCTGCACTATTATGGAACCTAAGACTTAGAGTTTTTAGAATCATCATGTAGGGTTTATTTTTAGTTTTATTTTGAGCATTTAATCTTCGTAAACCTAGATATGCTTTCATTCGATTGTCAAAGAATAGAGAAGAACAGTACTCCAGTTTGACTGAACCGCGGTTTAATTTGGGTCTAGCGTGAACCACCAGTTCAAAAAGAGCATCGTCCTTATAAGTGATCTCGAAATCCATGGCCACGTGTCTTATAACCATTCGACATTTAGAGGTGTTAGCTAGATGTATTAATTGGATTAATTAATTTACTGCTAATTGTGCTGCGATCTTTTAGTTATTAGAGCCATATATTTCCCGTGAATTCTAAAAATTTATGCCATCGATGTAATTTTCAAAAAAAGGATTTTTTTAATGATTAATTAAATATTTAATTGAATAAATTTTCAATTCATCAAAATTATAAAAATACTCAATCAAATTATATGAAATTATATATCATTTTGATCGTAAAAATGAGTAGATTGATAATATGTTGTTTTAATTCTATTTTGGTGACTATTTTATTTAATCATTATTTAACATTTAATTAAATAATTCTAATTTAATTCTGATCTCTTAAGTAGCATAATATGATCATTTAGTGTTCAAATTTAATGATTAAAAGTCCATTTCACTCACAAAAGTGTGAGGAATAATAATATGAGATCGAACATATGTTTTGAACCATATATCTCATATTGATATTTTAACCCCAATTAGGACCCCTCCAAATCTTAGAAAATCAATGTTGTCCAAATTTAACATAGTTAGTGTCATTTTACTCATTATGGTATAACGATCACATTGACAAATATAACTTATCAATTGGACAATATTTGAACATTTTACATATTTTGCTCTTTATTTTAGGATAAATATTACTTTCTTGTTTTTTATAAATGCTTGTTTTAGGATGTGTGAACCATATGATATCAAACTTATTTAAATTATTATCTCCCATATAGTTTAAATTATATGTTTAAATTTTATATTTTTAGAAATGTGATGATTATAATTGTTAAATGCTCATTCAAGTTAAATTTTCTCCATTGTAGAATTACTTATGAATGATTTGAATTGAATGAAATATATGTATATTTTTAAATTGATTATTCAAATCCTAGTTGCTAGCTATTATATTAATCCAAATTATGAATTAGAAATGTTTAGGAACTTCTATACTTGATTATTTTCATGTAGAATTAATATATGAATGAATTAAATAGAATAATTACAAATCATATGCTGAATTTTATCCCTCTATTTCATGTATATTTTATATAAAATTTAGATTACTTGACTTAAATATATTATCCATTTTCATATAACTAGAATGTAAAGTTGTATGTAATTTGCTTAGGTTGGAACATAATTAGAATTAATATCTTATGCTTTGAATTAAGTTAATGATTTGTTCTTTCATTCTATATTCTAGCAAGTTGAGAATTATACAAATATATCATGTTTTATTTCATTTATGAATATTATATGCTTAATTATGGAATGTAATTTCAATTACTTATCTCATGCTATGATTAAATTGGAATAAGCATCCTATGTAATAGATTGACTTAATATTAGCTTTATATTATTTATCTTTCCAATTAACCTTCCAAATGAATGAAAGACTTGCATGTTAATGTCCTATGTGTTTCATAGAGTTCATACCAAAGTTATTAGAATTGGAATGAGATTATTATGTTCCTACATATTTTACTTCTCTTTTAGTTACATGTTAGATTTAATTAAGAATATTTTAATTTCTTTTGCATTCTATTTAGCTTAATACTTTTAATTGCTAAGTTAAAGTTCCTTAAAAGAACTCATGGTAAGACTATTGCTCAAACAAAACACTTAGATAATTAGCACATATTTTTATAGTCCTTAACTTTCCAAATTAGTTCTCAATTGATTAAACTAGAGAACAATAGCTCCCTTTCATGCTTTAAATAAGCTATTAGATTTCTAATTTCCTGCAACTACAAATGAATTATTACTTATATGATATAATCTATTTCTTTCCTTACATTCAAATGCTCAACATTAATTAATATTAGATAACTTCATAATTGAATTGATTTGATACTTTCTAATTTGTAAGCTAACTAGATGAAGCTAATAGAATTTACTTTAGCTTATACTTTCATTAGTTTAGCAAACTATAAACCTTACTTTTCCTTATTAGTTTTCTTAAACTTTAATCATTAATCTAATTGATTTGATTAGTTTATGAATAGTATAAGATGAACTTTATTTACTTGAAAATATTATTTTCTAAACTTCTCTTTATTCTACTATTAACTATAATTGACTTAAAGATCAATATCTATAAGTCAATTGGGAGCTAAATTAGCTTCAAATATTAAGTGGATTATTAAAATTTAGATAACAAAAGGAGATCACATTGTTTACAATTATTAAAATTTATTGAATGCTTGCTTAGCTTTGAGCCTTTTTTTTTAATATTCGTACAAGATCATTGTGCATAAATAAAACTTTTATAAGACTTTATGGGGAATTTCTTATGGTAATTTGAACAAGAAAGATAATGCTTATAATAGTACTTCATATTTTAGAGAGGGTAAATATGAATGTTCGACCCGCCGCTGTATCTAGTTAGGCAGACGTGCATAACTCCTCGTCCCATTCTGTTAAACACTGCACATAATGAGATAGCTTACAAATATAAATTCAACTAATAATATAAGAGTCCTTTTACAATCTTATTGATTGTAAGATCTCTTCATAACTATTTAGTTATGTTTACTTTTCATAGTCCTAGACTATGTTTGTCTTAGACAAGAGTCTAAGATATTTCTTTACTTTCTATGCATTACACTCTACTTTCAGTATTGTGTTTTGCTTACTTATAATTCATTTAAAATATAGTGTGGGTTGCTTAATTTCATTTAATGCTTCACTGTATATTATTACTTAGCATAATTTTTATTGAACATGTATTACTTTCATTTTATTTATTTTATATACACATAATAGTTTCTAACCTTTTAGGATGCTTTTCCCTTACCATTTTTGGATGCATGCTAGGACTTATATACAAGTGAGTATTCTTACTTCACTTATTTCATATTGTCTTATTTACAGTTATATTTACTTCATTTTTCATACCTGATAGCTTTTATAGCTACGCTACTTAGTACAAATTATAAATTATGCTTGTGATATTGTATTAAGTTAAAATGTAGCTAATCTTAAAATATGCTTAGACTGTTTAGTCTAACTACACTTTTCCTTTTATTAGCTTTGTCTATCATATTTAAATACCAAAATATGATAGATCAAGAGCTCTTTGATTTAGGTAATGTAGGTCCAAGTGCATTATGAGCTCCTAAGATGAATGGCTTCCACTTACTTTTAAAGTTTTCTTACACATTTAGTTTGAGGGATGGAATGATTATATTCTCTCTTACTTTTTCTTTTAAATAGTTTTGTAATAATTAATTAAACTAGACTTTAATGGCTTGAGTTATTTTTACATATCTATATTTGTATATCTATGTTGTGATTCCTTATTTGTAAATTGCTTTGGTTGAATAAGTGGATGATATTATTTGCTTGTATTATTTATACTTGTAATGTTGTGTTACATATCTCCTTAATTGTTTCCTTTATAAATTATTTAACTTGATAACTACTGATAAAGAGACTTGGCCACTTAGCATTTATATTTGATTAACTTTCTTCTAATTGAGTATTAAATGCTAAGGTAACTTCCCAATGTTGAATTAATCTTCTATCCGATTATTAGGATCATTACAGGTGGCTCTTGGCTCACACACATCCATCTCTCGACTGATCTCAAAGAACAATGCTACTAGGCTCAAGAGCTTATCACTGAGCTCCAAGCACTAGTGCACATGTTCCTAACTTTACGCCGATTGGTGAGCTATGGAGATCTAAGAGGATTAAGTTACCAAGTTTTATTCATCACATTAATCCTAAGTTGTTGTAACAACCCAAGTTGTTACCCGGTCTGATTAGGGTTAATCTAAGTCCTAATCTCAGTCTTAGTACTCAAATTAGGTCATTAAGAGTCTTTCACCAAGACCCAGTCCAAATCAGGAGTTAAATGGATCAAATCCTGATTTTGAGAAAATTAAAAAACCCTAAAATTTGACCTTATCTAAATTGACCTCAAATCAAAAATCAGACTTCTCCATTGCGCTTATTGCCCCCAAATTAGCTAGGGGTGATGTTTTAGTGTTAATGAGAAGTCGTCAAAATTTTGACGAATATTTTAATAATATTTAAATTCCCCAAAAATTGGAAAATTTAAAATACTCGTCGAATCGAAAATATGATCTTGCCATTGCGTTCCTCACCCCTCAATTAGCTAGGGGTGAGTATTTGGGAATTTTTGGTAAGTAAATTAATTAATTAGAACTAATTATTAATATTCGAATTTAATAAATCAATTAAATTGTTTAAATTATTATTTAATTCCACGGCCGTTAAAAACTTAACGCCATCTGCCCTAATAGCCCGCACAGTTCCCCCCCAGTCGTCTGATCAGACGGCGGATCTAAGCCGTCCGATTTGGATCGGACGGTGCGGTGCTATCTCCCGCTCGCCCTCTCCCTCGCCGAGGTCGCTCACGTGTCAATCGAAGACAAGCGGCAGTCGCCGCTCCCGCGGCCGTGTCCGGCGTCGTCAGGCCCTGCCTAGTCCGCCCGAGGTTCCTTAAGACCTTACCCGTACCTCCTTCTCCCCTCCGTTTTCCTGGATCGTCTCGAAGCTCTTCCGGTGCGTGTACCCAAAGCCTCGCCCGAGCCCTTTCTCCGTCAATCCCTACCTTCAGGTACCTCATACTCCTCCTACTTCTCTTACAAATTGCATCAACCCTCGCATTTGTGCTCGGCTCGATCGATCGAATTCTCGATCCGTCGGCTGTCTAACCTTAGGGCACACGTGTGCGGAAGATGAACCCTCCCGTAATGCCTCGGACCGGGTCAGCGTAGACCGGTCTGAATCGTGGCAAACCAACTTGGTTCGCTGCTTGGTGGGCTGGCAGTAGGGCCCTCTCGGCATTGCGCTGTCGCGCTCTCGCGCAGACGCATGGAATGCGGGGCCCGCATGTGCGTAAACTCACACGACTGTGGCGGCTGGCCCCGCGGTCAGACCAACCACGACAGGTGGGGCCCGCTGGTTCTCCGTCCGCGTATGGCAGAGCACCACATGTTGGAGTAGGTCCTGCCTTCGACTCCATGGCCAACCCTCAGTCACCACGTGTGCTGTAGTGGCCCACTGTCTGTCTCGTAATTATTACATGCAAAATTAAATATAATAAATAAATATATATATTTATATTATATAATTAGATAAACTATTAAATACATGTAACTATATATATATATATGACTATATGTATGTATATAGTTATATTCAAATGACTATAGATAATTACTGTCATTAGATTATTATAAATTATTTAGAAAATAATGTTAACAGTAGATTAGCTTAATTATTAACAGTAAAATATAAATTAAATTAATTACGTTAAAATAAAGTGATTAAATAACAAGCATTAAATTGAAATATATAATAATTAATTAGTACTTAATTAGTGATAATTAGTGGGTTAATTTGGAGGATTAATTAAATTAATTAGTCAAAATTAAATATTATCCAAACAGATAAATCAATTAAATCATAAATTAAATTAAACAGCAGGTTAATTAGTTGATTAATACTAATCCTAATTAAATAGTAATTATGATATTTAAATATATATAATTGATATATTAAATTAATTAATTAAATAATTGATTAATTATTAATGATAATTAATTACAGATTATGAATAATTTAATTAATCAATAAACACACTAAATCTATTTCCAATTTTAGATGTGAAAAGTAAAATAATTTAATTTGAATAAATAAATAGTAAAATATATTTAATTTAAATTATTTAATTCAAAATTTTTAAAGTTTAATAATTTTGTGTACAATAATCTAAACATAGCAAATATAGGTCTCATTTTACTCAGAAAAATAAAATGAATCAAATGGCATAATTCAGAAATTTGTTTCGGGGTACGTATAATATAGTGATATTTTATGACCTAAACAAACCCGCACAGCTTTTAACCTAGTTGTCCAAACATAGGCAATATGGGTCTTAAAATACTCAGGAGAATATCCCCAATATTTTAGAAGTATTAGTTTCTCCTTTTGGAGCTTAGTTTGAAAAGTAATATTTATGACCCTACCTTAAAAATGATCAAAATGCCTTAGTCTTCAATTGATCATAACTTCATCAATTCAACTCCAAATTCAGAAATTGAAGGTGCTAACTAGCTTAAAATTTCAATATCATCAATAAACTAAAATAATATTTAGGATCCAAATCTTAGAAAATTAGAAATGACCAAACTACCCCTAACTCTAGTTAGGGTCATAACTTGACCATTTGATGTCCAAATTGGGTTTACTCTCTATCAACACACTCAATATATTATAGGGAAGTTATAAAAATTGAGTTTGCTGAAATTGAGCTTCAAATGGAGAAGTTCGATTTTTGTCCCCCGTTGACTGATAAAATTATCGAATTGCCCTTAGAATTGAAATAGCTATTACTTAGTCATTTGACCTCAGAATGCAGTGTTCTTAGATTATATGAAATCCTTGAATAGTAACCAATAGTAAATTGAATAAAAATTTAGATTCCATTAGGTGTAAATTACAAGATTGCCCCTTATGTCAAAAATCTTAATTTGGACCTATATGATCCGTTTCTTATCCAAATTGAGCATACATACTGTCTATCTTCCTATTAAACAGTAAGGAATCATTTGGCAGTAAAAAATTCTAATTTAAAACCCTAATTCAAAAAATAGCTTGTGGACCCTAAAGTATGGGCAAAATGGTCATTTTGCCTAAAATTTAAGTTATGCGTCTTTAACTCCTAATTTATTTAGTAAATCACTAAAACTAGCATTAGAACTGTATTAGAATATTATGAGTGATAAAAATCAGCTTTTCAATCAAATTTGATAAAATCCCTAAAATTTCTCCAAGTCTTTTTCTTAGAAAATTTAACACTTCACATTAGGACTGTTCCTAAGATTATGGCTGGATCATAGATTAGATTTCATTCATTAAAAAATAAGGTTTTTTAATGAATAAATTTTTGGTTTTATTAGTTTTTAGATTTTTCAATTTAATTCTAATTATTTTATCTTTCAACCTTAGATTCAGGATAGGAGATTCATACTATTATGTTTGACTTTGCTTAATAGGATTTCCTTTAATCAATAGATCACATTTGTATTGAAATATAGAACTTAAGTCTTACCTTTGTGATTTTATGAGTAAGCCCAAGTTTGTGATGTTTAAAATCCATAATCTCTAGTTTAGTAGAATATCTAAACTCATAAATTAGGTCGTGATGATTTGTTATAGTCAACATTGATTAAGCATATAATGACCTAGCTAGTCTTAATATTTTAAAACTTATAAGGTCGTGCTTCTAAGTTATACTCAATAGTAAGAATTGGAGATCTTGAACTTGTGTAGCTTGGAATAGTTAGATTGGTTAAACTAGATAACAAATAATATCACCATGTTTAGTAGAGTCCCTTGCTTATTATTTGACCTTGTGCTACGCATTTCTTGAATTTTGTGCTTACTTTTCTTTGAACATATCATATAAGAAAAATATTGTTGCATGAAAAAAATGAAAATTTAGAATATTAGGAAAATATTGCATTTGAGTTCAGTTTATGGTGAATATTGTGCACATTTACCCTAATGGACAGGGATAAGGAGAAATAAGGAGGCTTAACATTACTCATTGAGGAGTGTGTGCTAAGCTTGGAACCTGTATAGTCCTGCAGATGTGCTTAACTCTTCAGTTGTTTCTGAAATTGTCCACAGAAATAGAAATTATTTTTTTTTGGTTCAGTACATAGTGGATTATGGTGCACATTTACTCTAATGGATAGGGATAAGGAGAGATCGGGATACTTAACGTTACTCATTGAGGAGTATGTTAAACTTGGGACCTGTTTCGCCTTATAAATGTGCTTGACTCATCAACTATTTTTGAAATTATCCACATAAACAAAAGTAAAATAATTAAAAGATATTTGCATTGTATTATATGTCTCTTCAATCATATTGTGTTATATTGTTATATTATATTTGCCCTAGCCCATAAAGGCTATGGGAATATTACTGGGCCGGATTGGTCAATTCTTTTTAATATGGTCGTTCTTTTCAATTTTCAGCTTACTGTTTATTATGTTAATGATGCATTTTATTTCAGTCAGCTGTGTCTCCTATTTTATATGCTTACTTAAGTAGATGCATATATAAGATGCTAGACTTTATTGCTTACTATATGTACCACATTCAGATTACTATTTTAAATTAGTATACGTCATATGATCATCAGCATGTTTAAGTTTAGACTTTTCTTTCGATACTTTTACTTACTGTGCTACATATGTAAGCCCTGCCTTGTTTAGCTTACTTAAGGTGTGCTTTTATCTCAATTCTTGCTTAGTTATAAATATTACATTTATAACTTATTATGTTTCCCTTGTATACTTACTCGCTCCCATGCTAGATAGATGTTTCATATTATTAGAGTAAAATGGTGATATTAATAAATGCTTAATAAATTACTTGCTTAAAATGTACTTAAACATTCTGTCTAATAAGATTTTCTTTTATTGGTTGGGGCCATGCATTGTGAAACTGATAATATCAGATCTTGAGCAGTTTGAGGAGCCAGTGCCTGAGAAGGAACCTTACATAGAAGAGGCGTATTAGCTTGGAGCAGAGGATATTTAGTTGTCTTTTTATTCTTGTGAGGATGAGAGTTATCTTTATTCTACCTCTTAAACTTTAATTAAAATATTGTAATAATACAGGTATTCATGACTGTGTTTATTTTCTGCACATTATTATTTTCTGAGCTATTTCATTTTATGTCATATCTGATGTATGGTGAATAGATGTAATATTTACTTCTTATTGCTTCCGCACTCTGTATATATATATAGATTTAGTGACTGATTCTCTTAGTTATTATGTGCACATCCTTTCCTTAGTAGTGGATTGTGGATCTTATCTAATCCAATGATAAGTGAGGGATTTGCCAGAGTGACACTCCACTCCTTAGTCTAATGATTGTGGACTTAAGGGTCGGGGCGTCACAGTTGTTTATACTAAGACTCCTCGCACAACAAATATTGTCACATACATTTGCGACGAGGACCTTTATGTGCATGTACTTAGTTTTAATGTGCCAAGTCAGCTTAATAGTATTTTTATTTATAATAAATTAATTTAAAATAACCATTCATCACACAGCATGCTTTCAAACAAGTTCATATATAAACCAAAAATTGATTAAGAATTTTATTCAATGAAGAAAATGAGTACAAACACCTTTTATCCTGAAATTGATTACATGACTTAACCTAACCCTCCCCAAGGAGGGTTTTGTAACAGCCCTATATTGTTACCTTGCTAATCTATAGTCTAAGTAACTATTTATTTAGATTTGATTACTTCTAGAATAGCAAATAAAACTTATCCTAAAAGTTTGAAGTTAATTGGATTTCTCTATATCCAAACTAATGTTTTGATCAGTCTAGATGCCAGATGCCCTAGTTTAGACCTAAGATATTTTGATCTCAAAATTAAATTTTGATTGCATTTTTGAATTCCTCACCCCAAATTAGCTAGGGGTGAAAGTTTGATGCAATTTAGAAATTATTTAGGCCATAATTCACATTTAATTAAAATAGTCTAATTGCATAAAAGGGTTTCTAACAATTTAATTTTGCAAATATACCCTTTCACCTGATTAAACGGTTGGTATGCACTGTGTGAACTGCGCGCGATCCGCTGCAGAGCTCGGGTCACGTGACAGCAGAGTCCCGCAAATCCAGCCGTTGCGCCTTCCTATCCAATGGCTAGGATTTGATCTCGTGGAACCGTAGATGAGCCATTGGATCTGCCCAACCGATCCTACGGGCCGGATCGCTCCCGCGATCAGCCGCTAGGATCCGAGCAATCCGAGTCATTCTGCCGTCTAATAGATAAATCAGATGGCATCCGAAGGTCCCGATACTATGGACCTTCATCTTCCTCGCGCCTGTCCCCGACAGGGAAAATCCCTGTACTACCAGCTGCCCATCCGGTCTGCCACTCGTGCCTCCAGCTCAGCATGATCGTTAGGAACCTTCCAGTAATGGTTAGAGACCCCGCTTGGGCCTCGTGGCCCGGCTAAGCTCGAAATGGGATTTTGAGAGCTTGGTCATGGCCTGACCTCTCGGGTCCCCTCTAGCCCAATTAAACCTGCTGGAACCTTCCCTGTAAGCTCCTGAGGCTATAAACAGCCCCAGTTTTCCTCCATTTGATCGTTGCTAATCAATTGAAGTCTCTGTCTTCTTTATACCATTACCATCTGTCCAAGCTTGTATAGGCAAACCAGGAGCTCTCGAACCACTGATAGTAAGCTCTCCTGGTGTTTCGGATCCTTTGTAGTGTCTGAAAGCTCAGCCAAGGCCAGCCGAAGCCCCAGGCGACCGTCCCGAGCTCCCCCGTCAAAATAGGTACCCCAGTTGCTCGGTCTGAGCCAAATAGGCGCAGACCCTCTTCCTTCTTGATTCGTAAACATGCGCATTGTCATTTCGAACTCAATCGTATCATAGCTAGGGCCTAAGCTACCCCAATCGATCGGGCTAGGTTCCTTGCGAAACGCCTCAGGTGAGTAAGGTCACAGCATTCTAGACCATCCCAGTCCCTCGGACCAGGGGGATTCGATCCGCCTCACCTCCCTGATGGAGTAGGGATCGACCCCCGGGTATGGCATGGTCTCTATGGGGAGAATTGTCTCCCCATAGTAGCTCCATTAAACGAGCCCTTGGGTGAGTAAGGTCCGGCCGATCCGGACCGTCTCACAGAGGGCTTCGGGTCCCGTTCGGTGCGCCTGACCCCGGTGGTCGTGTAGCGATCAATTGCTGGTCGTGCCGTGGTTGGAATGCGCCAGAACTGGCAGATTAGGATTCCCCGAATCGGACCCCTCCGTCGGGACGAAGGCTGGGGACGAAGCGCTGTGCAGGTCGGGCCGACCCGTGACCCGCGCGATGCGACAGTCCCGGGGCTTTGGGCCCTGGCTGACCCGCGCCTTTTGGTATCGGGCCAAACCCGTTTTAATATAAATCTGATTAATTGGATTTATTTTCCTAAAGGAAAATAATCTAATTAATCCAATCATAGGAAAATTTAATTAGAAAAATACATAATGTATTAATTGAATAATTTTTAATCCACTGGTCCAAACCCTATGATATCATATATGAAAATGATCAGAATATCATCAGGGATCTGAATATAAAATAATATTGCATATCTGACGGATAGAATTTCCATTTTTTGTCTAATTATTGCAGATCATGATTAGGTTAAATTAGCCATTATACTTAACCAAATTGCATGTTTATAGTGCCATTTGCTTACTTATGATGAGTATAATGAAAGTGATAGGTCAATTACTTTTCTAACCTCTGTATTTTAATTTATGCTTTAATCTTGTTAAACCATGATTAGTTAGAATTAGAGTTTGTAATCATTGAATAATAGCAAACTTAGTCTACGATTAATTGTATGTTAACTTAGAACTTATATGCCAAATTATATGAAATTTTGATGGTTAAATTTATAATTTGGTGCTAATCATATTGAATGGCTTTAGGGTTTGATTAGCATTAATTACTTTCTGTTCTTATGAATTTTTCTATTATTATGTTTCAAAATAGTATGGTAAATGTATTAGAAACCATGTATATTAGTTCACAATGCATAACTTGAATAACCCCAAAAATTTGAGATATTAAACTCCTTAATTAACTTAAGAAGTCATAAGACTTGGATCAAGCTATTAAGACTTGATTTAAGTCTAAGATTACCACCAATAATACACCCTCAACTCACTGATTTGACATTGATCTATAAACAAACACTTGATCTTAATTGGATATGAGTAGGGGTCAAACCCTAATCTACTTACTTAAGACCTAAACTCCCAAACCTTAAGTTATAGAATAATAAACTTGACATGTTCCAATAATGCATCTAATTTGATATTGATCTTAAACATTAAATTAGACATGTTAAGGCTAATAACAAACCTATGTGATTGCTTAATCTGAATCCAAACTTTAGATACTTGATCTTCTCCTAAATAAGACCATTAGCATAAGAAGATTAATAAAATCATATTGATTGAACAATTTATCTAAAACTTTAACAATATCCTTGATTTAAATCCCATAATCTTAGATTAAGTTGTGATCATATAACATAATCATCTGATCTGATCATTCTAAACCTAACTATGAAATAGAACCTAAGATGTTAATATCAAAATTTAGAATGAAAGATCTTAAGTATCTCATCACAAGATCATCTCTAAAACATTTAAAAGACCTAATTGAAATATACTTTGAGGTAGGAGAATTTTGTATGACTCATTGAGGTAGAAGCTTAGATGATCTCTTGACCTTAGAAGTTGATCTTAACCCCTCGTGGTAGAAAGCACTTAAGACATAAGAATGATACCTTCTCTTGTGGTGAAACCTATGTTGAGTGATCCTTGATCATATTTTCTTAGAGCCTTGTATAAGACTTATCTATTTAGCATAAACCTATGTAGTCTTGATAATTCCTTGATTCATAAAATAGACTTGTTTGAACTCCAATTATTGGGTGGTGTACCCATATTACCGGTTCTTCGGTAGTATTCGAGATTGGTTGATTCACTCTAATGGGGACTTATGAGCAGGTTCTATCCCATGGGATTAGATGAATACAGTCCCATTAGAATAAATCCTTCAAACCTAAGAGTGTATTAAATGGGTACCCATTCCTTAGTTTGATTGAAATACAAATTGCCAACGGGCAATGCCTCCTAGCGAAGACTGCTTCAATATGGGTGGCTCAAACAAACTAAGTAATGCGATTCATCTTCTTTAAGACACTAAGTGTGATTGTGAGTAGGGCATCTTAACAACTTAGCTTGAGATACAAAATCGCCAATGGGCAATGCCTCCTATCGAAGACCGCTTCGTTAGAATGGCTTAATCAAACTAAGTGATAAGAATCACATTTCTTGCAAATGTGCTGAATATGTGTATACAATCATCACATCTATTAATCCTTAAGTAAATCTGCAACTTTAACCAATTATCGCTCTAGAAGCTAGGAGTCAGAATCCTTTTGGAAGGATTCTGCACAGTGGAGACTTAGAATTCATTATCGGCATTTTAAGTTTTCATGGATTTTTGGATTTTATTGATATATAATAGAAGCATGGGCATAAGCATGAACATGAGCTTGAAGAATCATTTTCCAATGATGTATGAGTATCAGTGATAAAGTATGGGTTACAGAATATTGCATACACAGATTGGGGAATTTCAGAGTGCATCTGCGTCACCGTACTGTCTTCCCAACTGGGTGTATGTATACATTGGATTGTACTACTCATAGTCTTTCAGTGATAGTTCTGTTATATATCCGCGGCATACCGTGATGTAGCATATTTGATTGCATCATTCTAGTGACATATAGCATAGCATATGACTTTCCTTTCACATAGATTTTTGAGCATTGATGTTTTCATTCACTTTCAGTATTCAGTTTTGATGTAGTTTTACTTTGTTTAGTCTTTACAATTTTAGTTACTTAGCATTTTTCTCAGCTTTTCTTCAATTTTATTACTTACTGTCTACTGCATTTACTTTAGTATTACATAACTAGTTGCAATGTGTTAGACTTCTTATTTAACACGGGGTACTTATGGGATCTGGTAATTTGTTAGATCCCAAGCAGCTTGTGGAGACAAGGTAGGACGACATTCAGGAGATCCAGGAGGAGTACGTGGAGCCTTAAAGGATCAGTCTGCCACCCTTTACTTTCTGCTTTATTTCAGTATATTGGATAGACTTTACATTTCATATTTTAAAATAGTTTGTAATAACTCATAATGTATTTTTCTTTTCTTTTCTGGGATGAATGCTTATATACTGTTCTGTGATGAATGTATTCTAGATGTTTTGCTTTAGCTTCTGTACTTTGTTATACTATTATACTTAGTATTGTGATGTGATCAGTATACTGGAAATGCTGATATATTGATATTGTATATTGGATTCTTATTTATTTCTTTAAATCCAATGTACGTACTAGGCTAATACTTAAGATAAGTATTCTACTCTTACCTTAGGTATTGACTCTCGATCCTACTCATAGGTTCGAGTCAGCAGCCTTCAGTGTGGCTCAGTCTTCTAGCCTATTTCGGAAGATGAGTTTTGCTTATTCTCGTCCTCCCGAGTAGCACACCGCTCCGCCACTGAATTTACTACTTGTCTTTTACGGGCGGTGACGGGGCGGGTCGCTACAGTTGGTATCAGAGAAGTATTATAAAGTGTTAGATAAGGATTTGTCCCTATCTACTTTATGATCTGTTATCTATCTCAGGACAAGATCATAATTTACTAAGTGTAATGAAAAGCAAACATCCAAACGTTCATTAAATTACCTCATAAAGGAAAAGAATGACTATGTCTAGAATAATGACACCCTAGGAATGGAACACACATAATAACTTGATTGAAAACTTTGAATTATTTTAAAATGGACATCTTAGGACTCGAACGAACTTTTGAAAGTAGTAATAAAATACGAATAAAATACTTATGGATTGAACTATTTTAGGAATGGAATACTCGCAGTCAGCATTTTTGTTCTACCTTAAGAGGTTTGATGGCTATTGGATAGACGACCTTCGAGATGGCCTGATCTACGAAAGGGTCATTGATGGAGTGTCGCCTCATAGAGTTGAAGTACTGGACAAGATCCTTGTTCATTCATCTTTTGGAGGCACCAGCCTTTCAGTACTCGCTAGGGAATGACTGGATCGTGTTACTACTGCGCTTCGAGAGACAGCCTGTCCTGAGGAGCACCGTCAAGATATAGTATAGATCCTACTGAGGGGATCATCGAGTCAGTTGGTGGTATTGAGTTTATAGGAGATTAGCTCGGAGGAGCCACATAGTCACATATGATGACTTTTGCGCTGCCTTTTGGGTAGAATATTGTAATTAGGGAGTTAGAGAATCTTATGATGTCATTTTCCCTATCTTAGTTATATGTTTCATGGATCCATGTATCTTCTCCTTTGAGAAAGAAATGAATGAGTGAAATCATAGTAAAACTTTTATGTTTCTAAGCTCATACTTGGTTTTACAGTCTTGAATCCTGGCTCTCCTTCTGCTCCTACTCCAATCAAGAATGCGGTCTCATCATCAAGCAGACCTGAGGAGTCCAACCTTATGGATAGTTTATTGAAGGCCTTAATAGATAGTAATGTGCAGCAGGCGCAAGAGATACGTGCTCTTATCCTCTCGGTTAGACAACATCTGAACCCCCTTAGGATTCTCATCATCTTCTCATTATACGGGCGACAGAATTCTACATAGCTTCCTTCGTCTCCAAACTCCTACGTTTAATGGAGCACTGAATCCAATGGACACAGTGAACTGGCTTAAGATGGCTGAGAAGAATCTGGCCAGTACCAAGTGCCCTAACTATGAAGCCATCCGCCTAGTAACCCACTTATTTTAAGAAGAGGCAGAATATTGGTGGGAAAATGAGCGAAACCATATATTTGCTGATTGTGAAGTAGAGGACATTCCATGGGACATGTTCTTTGAAGCATTCCGTGAAGCATTCATACCAGCGTCAGTCCAAGAAATTATGGAGGATGAACTCCATCTCACGCAAGGCAATAATTCAGTATTTGAATACGAACAAGAGTTCCGGAGATTGTCGCGTTTCGTTCCGCATCTAGTTAAAATGGAAGCATCTAGATGCCACCATTTCCTGAAGGGTCTAAGAGACTCTATTAAAGCCCACTTAGTATCTCATTAGATCAAGACTATGATAGAACTAATCGAGGCTGCCCATCTACAAGAAGGGTTCCAAGGTCAACTGGACCAGAAAAAGAAAGCAATAGTCATGCAGCCGAGGAAGGAATGCTTCAGCCATCATAAGGTGGCAAAGGTCTACAACATGGAGTTGACTCAACCCCAACCTCTGAACTATGAATGCAAAAGGATGCATTTATACAGAAAATGCTACCACTTCGATGGTGTATGTTTTACCTGTGGTCGTAGAGGCCACCGCTATTTCGAATGCAAGGAAAAGAACACAATCAACGGAGTGCCCATCGACCACTCCCATCACAAACAAGCCTTCCGTGCTCAACTAGTGAACCATAGAGAGCCAGCTCCTGCTATAAGACTGGTTCCAACTTCAAACTCAAAGGCAATTGTACCGGCGCAAAAGCCAAGCTATGACCGTCAGGGTCAAAGGCCCCATAATAAACAACCCTCAGCACCTACCAGGCTATACATGTTAACTCCTGCCTCTGCTCCTGAGGATAATGACGTGGTGTCAGGTACGCCTTAAATTATATTTTATTCAATTCTCACTATTTCAGTAATCAGTCTTTACCATTCTAGTATTTTGAATGTTTTAGTAGCCATTCTTATTAAGTTACTGTAATCATAGGCACTTTATCAATAAACGACAAATCTTGTCACATCCTTTTCGATACGGGAGCAAGTCATTCCTTTGTATTGGAAGATTGGGCTAAAACTCGTAAGTTACCAACTTATCGATTAATTAGCTCTTTGAGCATCGGGTTACCTTCCGAATCCCGTATGCAGTCCCAACAATTCTGTAACCTAGATATTTCTATTGGGGAACAAAACTATGAGGCTAAGTTAATTGTATTGCCAATTACCAATTTTGATATAATCCTAGGAATGAATTGGCTAAGCCAGCATGATGCTTCCATAAATTGCCAAAAGAAGAAAATAACTTTGGGCAGTGGAAGTAAAACAAAATCATTTGTTGGAAGATTTAGCACCCAATTGTCGCTGATCAATGCGATGACAGCAAAAAAGTTAGTTAGAAAGGGATGCGACGCATATCTCATAATAATGCTGGGAGAGAAGAAAGAAGTCGTGCCTATTTATGAGAACCGTGTAGTTTGCTAATTTCCTAATTTCTTCCCTGAAGACCTACCCGATCTCCCTCCAGTTTGAGAAATAGAATTTACTATATAATTAATTCCCGGAACACAACTATTGTCAAAAGTTCCATATCGTATGATGCCAAAAAAACTTCAAGAGTTGAACAATCAACTTCAGGAACTGTTGGAGAAAGGTCTTATTCATCCAAGTTCATCTCCTTGGGGAGCACCGGTTTTGTGCGTGAAAAAGAAAGATGGATCGATGAGAATGTGCATCGATTACAGAGAATTAAATAAAGTGACTATTAAGAATAAATACCCTCTGCCTCGTATCGATGATATGTTCGATCAGTTATCTGGAGCTAAAGTTTTCTCAAAGATAGACTTGCGATCTGGATATCATCAATTACGAGTTAAATATTCAGATATTGAGAAGATAACGTTTAGGACCCGCTATGGGCATTACGAATTTTTAGTGATGTCCTTTGGCTTAATAAATGCGCCATCCATATTTATGGACTTAATGCAGCGCGTGTTGAAAGTATATTTGGACAAATTCATCATCGTCTTCATCAACAATATCATGATTTATTCGAAAAGTGAAACAAATCACGAGGACCATCTGTGATTAGTACTAGAAGAGCTCTGAAGCCATAAGCTATACGCTAAGTATTATAAATGCAAATTCTGGCTTGACTCAGTCGCTTTTCTGGGTCATGTTATCGATTATCAAGGAATCAAAGTTGATCAAAATAAAGTAAGCGCAATTCAAGATTGGTCACAACCAAAATCTGCGACTAACATTGGAAGTTTCTTATGACTGGCAGGCTACTATAGGAAATTTGTCAAAGGCTTCTCACAAATGGCGTCTCCACTAACAAAGTTGATGCAGAAAGGAGTGTCATTTATTTGGAGTCTAGAGTGTGAGAAAGCGTTCCAATCACTAAAAGATGCTCTTTCCTCCGCACCAGTTCTTGCCTTACCTAAAGAAGGCATGAATTACCAAGTCTATACCGACGCGTCTGGCATAGGTTTGGGATGTGTATTGATGCAAGAAGGGAGAGTTATAGCTTATGCATCTCATCAGCTAAGACTACATGAGAAGAACTATCTTGTCCACGATCTTGAATTAGCAACGGTAGTCTTTGCTCTAAAAATCTGGTGTCATTATCTTTATGGCGTTTAGTATTCTATATTCACCGATCATCAAAGCTTGAAGTACATCTTCACCCAATGCGAGTTAAACTGCCGACAACAAAGATGGCTCAAGTTAATAAGCGATTATGACTTAAGCATCGAGTATCATCTAGGAAAAGCAAACGTCATAGCAGATGCACTCTGTCGCCATGCTACTCTGTCTTCTATGATACTATCCAGTCCTCTGGAAGAAGAATTCCAAAAGCTCAAAATTAGGCTAGTGCGTGGTGCTATGCTAAGCACTCTAATATCCATGAGTTCAGTTGAACCTACATTTCATCGCGACATCTCTATCTCGCAAACCAAGGATGAAGATTATCTGAAGTTTAAAGTGGACATCAAAAGTGGTCATCGCTTTGATCTTCAACTTTGAGGTAATGTAATATATCAGGGGGATCGTCTATGGATTCCCAAATCCATGTATCAAGAGATGCTAGTAGAAGGTCACAATTCAAGTTATCAAGTACATCCTAACAGTACCAAGATGTATCAAGATCTAAAGAAATCATTCTGGTGGCCTGGAATAAAGAAAAGTGTGGTACAATTTATAGCAAAATGTCACGCTTGTAACTTAGTCAAAGCTGAACACCAAAAGCCTGGAGGACTTCTTCATCATCTAGCAATTCCTGAATGGAAGTGGTTCGATATTTCTATGGATTTTGTAATGGGATTACCTAAAGCAAGATCCAGTGCCGATTCACTTTGGGTTATTGTCGATCGACTGACCAAATCAGCATATTTTATTCCTATGCATCAAACAGATTCAGTGGAGAAATTGGCAAAGTTGTATATCAGAAAAATTATCAGACTCCATGGAATCCCAAGGCATATCATATTTGATCGAGATAGCCGCTTCACTTCTAAATTTTGGCAAGCAGTGCATCAGGACATGGGGACTACTCTAGCCATGAGCATCAATTTTCATCATCAGACCGATGGTCAAATGAAAAGAGTCAATCAAGTCTTGGAAGATCTTCTTCGCCTCTGCATTCTGGTTTTGGAGGTTTTTAGGAAGATCATATTCCTCTCGTAGAATTTGCATACAACAACAGTTTTCAGGCGAGTATTGGCATGGCTCCATATGAAGCTCTATATGGTAGGAAATGTAGTACTCTGTTAGCATGGTCTGAAACTGGCAGTGTTCAGCTTTATGGTTCTGATTTAGTGGAGGAGGAAAATTGAAAGATTCAACTGATCCAACAAAGAATCAAAGTAGCTCAAGACTGTCAGAGTAAGTATCATGATGCTCATCATCGTACTTTAGAATTTGATGTTGGAAATTTCGCATATCTTAAAGTCAGTCCGATGAAAAGCGTATATCGTTTTGGCGTAGCCGGAAAGCTAAGTCCCCGCTATGTCGGACCTTTTGAAATATTAGAAAAAATTGGTTCTACAGCTTATCGATTAAAGCTTCCTGAAGATTTCTCTATAGCCCATAATGTATTCCACATCTCATCTTAGCGGAGATGTCTTTGTAATTCATCTCACTTAATTCAACTTCCAGTGGTATCTCTCCAACCAGATTTTTCTTATGCGGAAGAGCCAATTAAGATCTTAGCTCATGATCAAAGCAGCTGAGGAATCACTCAATTCTAATGGTAAAGGTTCAGTGGAGGATTCGCTCCTTAGAAGAATCTATTTGGGAGAAGAGGCGAATATGAGAAGAAAGTATCCCTGACTCTTTGAAAATTTAGGTACCCATTAACTTTCTAAATTTTATTCTAATCTCTCAATTTCTTCATGTTTGTATTTTCTCTTGAGATGATATCGAGAACGACATCATTCTTAAGTGGGGGAGTCTGTAACAACCCTAGGTTGTTACCCTGCTAACCTATAGTCTAAGTAACCATTTATTTTAATTCCATTACTTCTAGAACAGTAAATGAACTTATCCTGAAAGTTTGAAGTTCATTGGATTTCTCTAGATTCAAACTAATATTTTGATCAGTCTAGATGCCCTAGTTCAAACATAAAATATTTTGATCTCAAAATTAAAATTTGATTGCATTTTTAAATTTCTCACCCCCAAATTAGCTAAAAATGAAAGTTTGCTGCAATTTAGAAATCATTTAGGCCATAATTCACATTTAATTAAAATGGTCTAATTGCATAAAACTGTTTCTTACAATTTAATTTTGTAAATATACCCTTTCACCCGATTAAATGGTCGGGATCCGCTGTGCGGACCGCAGGCGATCCGCTGCGGAGCTCGGGTCATGCGACAGCGGAGTCCCACAAATCCAGCCGTTGCGCCTTCCTATCCAACGGCTATGATTCGATCCTGCGAAACTACGGATGAGCCATTGGATCTGCCCAATCGATCATACTGCCCGGATCGTTCCCAAGATCAGCCGTTAGGATCCGAGCGATCCGAGCCATTCCGCCATCTGATCGATAAATCAGACGGCATCTAAAGGTGCTACTGTGGACCTTCGTCTTCCTCGCACCCGTCCCCAACAGGGAAAATCCCTGTACTGCCAGCTGCCCATCCAATCTATGACTCACACCTCTAGCTCAACAAGGTCATTAGGAACCTTCCAATAATGGTTAGAGACCCCATTCGGGCCTCGTGGCCCAGCCGAGCTCGAAATGGGATTTCGAGAGCTCGGCCATAGCCTGACCTCTCGGGTTCCATTCAACCCAATTAAACCCTCTGGAACCTTCCCTGTGAGCTCTTGAGGCTATAAATAGTCCAAGTTTTCCTCCATTTAATCCTTGCTGATAAATTGAAGTCTCTGTCCTCTTTCCGCCATTGTCGTCTACTCAAGCTTGCGTAGGCAAACCAGGAGTTCCCGAACTGCTGATAGTAGGCTCTCCTGGTGTTCAGGATCCTTTGCAGTGTCCGAAAGCTCAGTCAAGGCCAGCCAAAGCCCCAGGCGATCGTCCTGAGCTCCCCCGTCAAACCAGGTACCCCAATTGCTCAGTCTAAGCCAAATAGGCTCAGACCCTCTTCCTTCTTGATTTGTAAATGTGCGCATTGTCATTTTAAACTCAATAGTATCGTAGATAGGGCCCAAGCTAGCCTCGATCAATTGGTTTGATCGATCAGGCTAAGTCCCTTGCGGAACACCTCGAGTTAGTAAGGTCCCGACGTTCCAGACCATCCCAGGCCCTCGGACCAGGGGGATTTGATCCGCCTCACCTCCCTGATGGTGTAGAGATCGATCCTCGGGTCTGGCGTGGTCTTTGTGGGGAGAATTGTCTCCCCACAGTAGCTCCATTAAAGGAGCTCTCAGGTGAGTAAGGTCTGGCCGATCCTGACCGTCTCACAGAGGGCTTCGGGTCCCGTACGGTGCGCCTGACCCCTGTGGTCGTGTAGCGATCAATTGCTGGTCATGCCGTGGTCAGGATGCACCGAAATTGGCAGATTAAGGTTCCCTTAATCGGACCCCTCCGTCAGGACGAAGGCTGGGGGTGAAGCATTGTGCGGGTCGAGCCGACCCGTGACCCGCGCGGTGCGACAGTCCCGGATCTTCTGGCCCCAGCCGACCCACACCTTTTGGTATCGGGTCGAACCCGTTTTAATATAAATCCGATTAATTGGATTTATTTTCCTTAAGGAAAATAATCTAATCAATCCAATCATAGGAAAATTTAATTAGAAAAATATAGAATGTATTAATTGAATAACTTTTAATCCACTGGTTCAAACCCTATGATATCATATATGAAAATGATCAGAAAATCATTAGAAATCTGAATATAAAATAATATTGCATATCTAATGGTTAGATTTTCCATTTTTTGCCTAATTATTGCAGATCTTTATTATGTTAAATTAGCTATTATACTTAACCAAATTGCATGTTTAGGGTGCCATTAGTTTGCTTATGATGAGTAGAATAAATGTGATAGGTCAATTATTTTTCTGACCTCTGTATTTTAATTTATGCTTTAATCTTGTTAAACCATGATTAGTGAAAATTAGGGTTTGTAATCATTGGATCTTAGTAACTTAGTCTATAATTGATTGTATGTTAACTTAGAACTTATATGCCAAATTATATAAAATCTTGATGGTTAGATTTATAATTTAGGGCTAATCATGTTGAATGGATTTAGGATTTGATTAACACTAATTACTTTTGGTTTTTATGAATTTTCTATTATTATCTTTCAAAACAGTACATTAAATATATTAGAAACCATGTATATTAGTTCATAATGCATAACTTGGATAACCCTAAAAATTTGAGATCTTAAACTCCTTAATTACTTAAGAAGTCTTAAGACTTGGATCATGCTATTAAGACTTGATCTAGGTCTGAGATTATCATCAATAATACACCCTAAACTCATTGATTTGACATTGATCTATAAACAAACACTTGATCTTAATTGGATATGAGTAGGGGTCAAACTCTAATCTACTTAATTAAGACCTAAACTCCTGAACCTTAAGTAAATTGACTTGATTATAAGATAATGAACTTGACATGTTCCAATAATGCATCTAATTTGGTATTGATCTTAAACATTAAATTAGACATGTTAAGGATAATAACAAACTTATGTGATTGCTTAATTTGAATCCAAACTTTAGATACTTGATTTTCTCCTAAATAAGACCATTAGCATAAGAAGATTAATAAAATCATATTGATTGAATAATTAATCTAAAACTTTAACAATATCCTTGATTTAAATCTCATAATCTTAGATTAAGTTGTGATCATATAACTTAATCATCTGATCTGATCATTCTAAACCTAAATATGAAATAGAACCTAAGATGTTAATATCAGAATTTAGAATGAAAGATCTTAAGTATCTCATCACAAGATCATCTCTAAAACATTTAAAAGACCTAATTGAAATATACTTTGAGGTAGGAGAATTTTGTATGACTCATTGAGGTAGAAGCTTAGATGATCCCTTGACCTTAGAAGTTGATCTTAACCCCTCGTGGTAGAAAGCACTTAAGATATAAGAATGATACATTCTCTTGTGGTAGAACCTATGTTGAGTGATCCTTGATCATATTTTCTTAGTGCTTTGTATAGGACTTATCTATTTAGCATAGACCTATGTAGTCTTGATAATTCCTTGATTCATTAAATAGACTTGTTTGAACTCTGATTATTGGGTGGTGTAGTATAGTATACCCATATTACCGGTTCTTCAGTAGTATTCAGGATTGATTGATTCACTATAATGGGGGCTTATGAGCAGGTTCTATCCCGTAGGATTAGACGAATACAATCCTGTTAGAATAAATCCTTCAAACCTAAGAGTGTATTAAACGGGTACTCATTCCTTAGTTTGATTGAAATACAAATTGCCAATGGGCAATGCCTCATAGCGAAGACCGCTTCAATAAGGGTGGCTCAAACAAACTAAGTAATGTGATTCACCTTCTTTAAGACACTAAGTGTGATTGTGAGTAGGGCGTCTTAACAACTTAGCTTAAGATACAAAATCCCCAATGGGCGATGCCTCCTATCGAAGACCTCTTCGTTAGGATGGCTTAATCAAACTAAGTGATAAGAATCACATTTCTTGCAAATGTGCTGAATATGTGTATGCAATCATCACATCTATTAATCCTTAAGTAAATCTGCAACTTTAACCAATTATCGCTATAGAAGCTAGGAGTCAGAATCCTTTTGGAAGGATTCTGCACAGTGGAGACTTAGAATTCATTATCGGCATTTTAAGTTTTCATGGATTTTTGGATTTTACTGATATATTATAGAAGCATGGGCATAAGCATGAACATGAGCTTAAAGCATCATTTTAGCAGTGATTCATGAGTATCAGTGATAAAGTATGGGTTACAGAATATTGCATACACAGATTGGGGAATTTCAGAGTGCATCTGCGTCACCATACTGTCTTCCCAACTTGGTGTATGTATACATTGGATTGTACTACTCATAGTCTTTCAGTGATAGTTCTGTTATATATCCGTGGCATACCGTGATGTAGCATATTTGAGTGCATCATTCTAGTGACATATAGCACAGCATATGACTTTCCTTTTACATAGATTTTTAAGCATTGATGTTTTCATTCACTTTCAGTATTCAGTTTTGATGTAGTTTTACTTTGTTTAGTCTTTACAGTTTCAGTTACTTAGCATTTTTCTCAGATTTTCTTCAGTTTCCTTACTTTACTATTTACTGCATTTACTTTAATATTGCATAGCTAGTTGCGATGTGTTAGACTTCTTGTCTAACATGAGATACTTTTGGGATCCGGCAATTTGCTAGATCCCGATCAGCTTGTGGAGACAGGGAAAGACGACGTTCAGAAGATCCAAGAGGAGTACATGGAGCCTTAGAGGATCAGTCTGCCACCCTTTACTTTCTGCTTTATTTCAATATATTAGATAAACTTTATATTTCATATTTAAAACAATTTGTAATAACTCAGAATGTATTTTCATTTTTTTTCTAGAATGAATGTTTACATACTGCTCTGTGATGAATGTATTCTGGATATTTTGCTTTAACTTCCACACTCTGTTATACTATTATACTTAGTATTGTGATGTGATAAGTATACTGGAAATGCTGATATATTGATAACGTATATTAGATTCTTATTTGTTTCTTTAAATCCAATGTACGTATTAGTCTAATACTTAAGGTAAGTATTATACTCTTATCTTAGGTATTGACTCTCGATCATACTCATAGGTTCAAGTTAGCAGCCTTCAGTGTGGCTCAGTCTTCTAGCTTGTTTGGGAAGATGAGTTTTGCTTGTTCTCGTCCTCCCGTGTAGCTCACCTCTCCCCCACTGAATTTATTACTTGTCTTTTGCGCGCGGCGACAGGGCAAGTCGCTACAGGTTTAGCCTTCCATAGCAAATGAAATATAAGAAATACAAAATAAGAAAATGAACCCTTGCATGGTTCTTACAACAAGAAAATCAAAAAGGAGTTTAAGGGAAATACTAGGAACATCCCTTAGCGTTCATCGGTTTCCTTCTTGCTTTCCAACCTTGCCTTCCCTTGGAGGTTCTCTGAGTGTTCTTCCTACTTCCCATTGGTGGCCACCTTCTCCTTCCTTGGGTAAGGTTTCTCTTTTCTCTCTTGGATGCGGCTTCATAATTTTTAGAGCTGAGAATGTCAAAGAGGGGAATCCTATCTAAGTATTTTTCATTGGCTTTTATAGCTGCTGCTTCCAACCTCTTGAATTAATTATGTCACTATTTTCATCTTCTTTTATTTAATGGCTGTTTAATGAATATCCATTTTATTCTTTTGAAAATGAGAAGATTTTATGCTAATTGTATTGATGGCAGCTAAGGAAGACAAAAGGATTTGAAATTTCTGGTCTTCCATATGCTAAATTAAATGCTCAATTTTGGCTGAGATTACGACGGGCGCTGCGGCGCGCTGGAGCGCCCGGGTCTCAGTTTGGAACCGCTGCGGCGCACTGTGGCGCGCTTGCACGTGCTGTAGTGGTTTCACCTCAGAATATCAAGTGAATGCCCGCTCAAGTGCATGCCCGTTGTGGCACGCTGTAGTGCCAGTGTCTCGGGTTAAGGTCACTGTGGCACGCTGTAGTAAGTAGCTTCGAATTACTATAGCGCTACGGTGTACTATAGCACCAAACTCTCGGGTAGAGCATACTTAAGCACGTTGTGGTGCGGGTTGCCTTAAATTTATTCACAAGTCCTGGCTCTGTTGATCCGCTGTGGCGTGCTGTAGCGCCAAGCTCTTTGTTTGTATCCGCTACAGCGCGCTAGAGCGCTAGAGTCTTGGGTTGAGACCGCTGCAGCGCCCTGGAGCGAGGCCCCTTGAGAATTCTACTAAGTTCCTGGATCCAGTGAGTTCCGCTGCGGCGCGCTATAGCGCTAGAGTCTTGGGTTGACGCCGCTGCAGTGCCCCCATCTCGGTTTGAGACTGCTGCGGCGTGCTGTAGTGGGGAGCTCTCGGGTTGAGAACGCTTAAGCGCGCTATGGCGCACCGTGGCAATTTTTCTTCTAGAAGTTTTACAACTTGCCCAAATTTTAATTTGCACAACCTTTTCCTAAAATTGCAGTAAAAATTCATCAAAGTATACATTTTTATCATAAAAAATATTTATTTTATTTTATTATTTTGCTATAAATTTTAGATTTATCATAAGCATATATAAAGGATTGGTCCATTAATAA
Source organism: Gastrodia elata (assembly GCA_016760335.1). Taxonomy (NCBI): domain Eukaryota; kingdom Viridiplantae; phylum Streptophyta; class Magnoliopsida; order Asparagales; family Orchidaceae; genus Gastrodia; species Gastrodia elata. Next base: position 22,362,399 of record CM028684.1, on the reverse strand, counting down.
AGGAAGATCAACACTAAAATAAAGGACAATAAAATATAGGTATTCACAATATTCGATTATGAAAGATGCATAGAAGTCATCATAAGTGACAGAACAACGATTCCTCTTGCCTTTTCGAGCAAGCCTCCAAGAAAATAGTTTAAAATGAATCATGGATGATACTTGTTGTTATACTTAGTAATTCATCATACTCTTCGAAAAAACAAACCATTAGGTAGATAAGAATGTAATTCATGTCTGACATCTTATGGGACTCTCTGATACCAACTGTGATAATCCCAACTCATTATCGGGCTAGATCTTTCACTAGTTTGCCAATGAATATAAGGTTGATCAGTGAGTATGATATTTATTCTAATACCAGTTTAATGATAAAAAATATAGAGTGTGAAAGCTAAGAAAATATTATCCAAGCATTTCATTCATCCAAAATATAAAAAAAATATTCATCTCAAAAAAGAAATGAAAATGCATCTAGTGTAATTTTAAGTTATTATAAATAATAATTTAATATTTAGCAAAAGACACTCTCTCACCAAAGAAAAATAAAATATCTAAAGGCTAAATCAATGCTCTACAGTGGGCTCTTCCTCTTCCTTCAACACCTGCACCTCCTCGAATGTAAGCTCCTTGAGATACTCCAAGCCTGATATGTCAATTTCAAAACCCAGGGCACCAGCCAAAAAAAGAGAAACCATATATTAAACAATTGTTTATGTATATTTTAGGCTGCCAAATTATATTACAAATTTAGATATCTTTACTACCACAGTAGATTATAAAATTGTACAAAGATGCGTATAAAATTATAATACTACATATGTATAAAATTAAAAGTAAAATTGTGATAGTTACTCAAAACTGTTGAAAATAATGCTATAAATTGAAACATGATACTGTAGAAATAACGTACAAACGCTGAAACATGCAACTGAAACTGGATTTGCCATATACTGAAATATGCAATAGAAAATAGATATTCCATATGCTAAAATATGGAATCTTGGTGTGCAACCACACTGCTAATCAGATCTTGGGGTGTGCAATCACGCCACTAATCAGATCCTAGGGTGTGCAGCCGCACCACAAATGAGATCCTATAGTTTGCATCTGCATTGGTAATCAGATGCTATGATATGTATGACAAAAATGATGCAATGAAAAATTCATCAAAACCAATAAAATGATATCCTTTATTTTTTAATTAGTTCAAATTATATGCATGATTCATTTTTGATATTAAGACTTGCTCATGTCTTAATTTAGAATATTGCATTCATATCTGAACACTTATCTTTAGTTCATCTTACAAATTATTCTAAAACTTACTTAATCATAAGGTTAGGTTTACATACATATAAACTTAGTATGTCACCATAAAGGATAGCAGACACTTAGATTGCTTAACAATACTTATCATCGTGCACAAAGATAGTGGGAGAACCTTTTTACAGTTTATTCTCTGAGGCTAAGACGTCCAAATCCTAACCCATAACATACTAAGGAATTGTAATGTTTGTCTTGTAATTAACTGCACATATCTCTGTGCACTGAGATGAGAGGTAGAAGCCTTTTACAGCATCCTGCAAGTCAAAGGAACCAACTCTTACATTTCAAGGGAAAATAAAATATGGATTCTTACTATCTACATAATTGCGCTTACCTACATATACAGATATAAGGGGCAGTACCTTTTATAATTTTGTAGAGGATAGATGGCTATTTCTATTAATATATCAAAGGTCGTGTGTATGCACTCCTTTCACTTATGGTAACCAACTAAATTCTTAGATTTTAATATCCTATATTACTTAATTTAGCTTATACTAAATCTCTAAAGATTTTGATCAAACTTTGGGTTTGATAACTATGATCTAAGGGTGTCCAAACTTTTAAGGATCTAAGAGGTTTTGCACAAGCTCCTAGTTGACTCACAAACCATTAGGTCGAGAATTAAGTTAAATCACTACTATAGGTTTCCATAACACTTAGTCAATCCTCAAGCCTTAGCCTAACTACTTAGGTTAGATAGATTTAGTGCTTGGATCTACTCCTTCTAGATTATGTTATAAGAGTGTTAATAATGTTTACAATTAAAAAAATTACTCAATATATGATATAATTTACTTATTTTGCTCATCCTAACATATTAGAGACTCTAACTTAGTCATTAGGTTTCAACTATAATATTTGATTAAAATATTATTATTTTGGGGTTCAAAAGTTGACTTTACAATTAAAGCATTCAATCCTCAATTTCTCTATCTAATGTGAAAGGTTATTGTTTAAGGTGTCCAATGACACCTCAAATGGCTAATTTGGGTCACTTGAGGTCCTAATGTGCCATAATTAGGTTTAACTATGATTAGAGGGCGATTAGCAAAAATACTTATTGAAATATAAATTTTATATTAGATTATTGTTCCTCATATTTTTTATTAAAATGGTATATAAAATAACATTATTTGGATTTGTATTCATCAAATTATTTTATTAATTCATTCTGAATTAGTTTTCTAAAGTTTGATTTAATTAAATTTACTATGATGTTAATAAAAAAGGTAAATTCTCAGAATATTTAGTTAAAGGACCGAGGTGCGGGTAGACGGAACCCGATGAGATCTAGAATATTCAAGGAATATGCAACATGTCAAAACTGTGCGGAGCACATTAACATAAATTCTCCATGCAATAAGACCCATCGATTGGCACCAGCGGGCCCATGGCTGGAGGCACTGATCGTCGGGACCTTACTTAACTGCAAGTTAGCTGCTATGGTTTATTGTGTGAGCCAAATTGGCTTGACACATGCCACGAGTGATAAAGTTATTGGTTTCTACAACATCACCATCCCATAGTGGTTTGATTGAGCATATCCATGATGTTTGAGTCCTCCCAGAACGCTGGGAGCCTACTCGATCAGGGTTCCACTGTGCAACCCTATGCAGCCCGATCATATCGAAGCTAAACTAGGCTAGCTTGATCCAGGTTGAGCTCGACAATTACTTGGCAAAACCCATGAATACAAAATAGAGGCATTGTGGGGTTAATTCGACCAATCAATTAGCAGGATTATTGTCGATTTCCCGACAACATGGGTTTGAGAAATAGACTCAATCTCAGTCTTAGAATCAACAAATCATCCTAATTTTGATTTGATTTTATTTTTAAGATGCTCTAGTCTGTTCAAGTAATCATCATAGATAGTTCCATTGGCTAATTAAGATATCAAGAATTGAACCAACCCAGTTCAGAGAGTGCCTAGCACCGAGAGCTTATGAGGAGGGTTACTGGCTTACTGACTAATTCTAAGCTCTACCGTTAGGTCCTGAAGCTTCCAAGGAGTTTTAGCCTACTCTTGGATACTCAAACACCGAGTTCTACCCTTAACTCATCGGGATGGAGCTCTTAAGTTTATCAGGGTCCTTCGAGCATGAAGAAAGAAATATAACAACTAAAAATTATTGTTATAGATAAATTGTAACAACCCAGGTTATTACCTCAGTCAATTAGAATGAAATCAAACTTTAACTTTGATTCCAATGCTCTCAAATAATCAATAGGACCTCACATGAAGTTTTGGACCAAATTAGCGGTCAAATGGATCAAACCCTGATTATGGGAATTCCACGAATCCTATAAATTGACATAATTATTTCAATCACAAATTGAAAATCTAACTTTGCCATTACGCACATCACCCCCAAATTAGCTATGGATGACATTTTGGAAGCATTTGGAAGTCGCTGAATTTTTGGCGAATATTTTAATATATTTAAAAACCTCAAAAAATGAGAAAATTAAATAATTGTCGAAATCAAAATCCAACTTCACCATTGCGCTTGTCATCCCAAATTAGCTAGAGGCGATATTTTGAAAGTATTTGAAACTCGTCGGATTTTCTCGAATATTATAATGTATTTAAATACTCCAATAATTAGGATAAATAAATTGACCTCTAAATTAAAATTTGACTTCATTAGTGAATTCCTCACCCCAAATTAGTTATGGGTGAATTTTTTGGATTTTTCGGAGCACATTTATAAATTTTGATTTTTTAATACATAAATTAATTAAATAAATTAAACTAAAATTATAAAAAATCCATTTTTCCTTCTTTTTTCCTGAGCTGGGATCTGCCTGTCTCTTCTCTCCTTTTCCTGCATACCTCCCCTGCCCTATGCATGCAAGGGGAGCTCAGCCCCTCCCCTCTCATTCTCCATGCTGTGATGGGAGAGGAGTTGCATCCTCTCCATAGCCCATGCTTGCCATCTTCCCCTCTCTTCTTTTAAAATAAAACATCAGCCTCCTTCCTTCAATTGCTATCAAGCTGAAAATCCCTCCTCCCAAGCTCTTTCCCTTCCAAGCTTATTCCTAAGTTAAAGAAGAACCCTCAGCCCTCTTCTTCCTCTTGCTAGCAGTTGAAAAAAAAGAAGAAGCTTCTCCTATAAAGCCTTGAAAGAAGCATAACTTGATCTTCTTCAAGCCAAGGTACCACCTTTTCCCCCATTGGTTGATCCAATGGCTACTTCATTTTGTTCCAATGCTTATTTTGCATCTTTAAGAATCTGTGATTGAGATATGGAATCCATTAGAGCTCATTAAGATATTAAATTTTAGGGAAGAATAATAATTTCGTGTCAATTTTAGTATCAATGGAAAGGCATTGGAAAGACATTTCCATCGATTTATAGGCACTGCACATTAGGTGCCCTAAATTAATAGTGTTTGGGTGCCAAAGGGGACACGTTTCAGTTTTTGCATAGGCAAAATCACCGTCTAGCGCTACAGCGCACCGTAGTGCCTAGCTCTCGGCTAGAAGGCGATCCTACGTGCCGCGGCACCCTCGTCTCAGGTTGGCTACATCGTAGCGTGCCATAGCATGCCACCGTGTGCCGCAGTATGCCACCGCGTGCCGTAGCTCCCGCATCTCAGGTTAGCTACGTTGTGGCACGTCGTAGCGCATAACTCTCGGCTTAGGGACATTATAGTGCGTCGTAGCACCCAACTCTCGAGAAATCTGGTGCCGTAGCGCGCCACAGTGCTGAAATATACCATAGTGCGCTGCAGCCCCTAAAAGCACTACAACGCGCTGTAGTGCTTGCGCTTCAAGAAAACTAGTGCCTAACGCTCGGCCAGGGGGTGCTACAATGCATCTTAGGGCCAAGAACTGTCTGGAATTCCCTAAGCTTCACATTTTTTGCATTTTAATGACTATAGAACTCTAATGGGGCCAAAATATACCAAAATAAAAATTGGATTTAGTAAAATAAAGTATTGTGTAAATATATTGATAATTTTTGTGAATGATATTGTAGCCCAGTAGTTGAGGCTCAGAATTTGTTATCCCAGGTCATGGGTTCAAATCCCACCGGCCACACATAAGCAGGAATATATATATATATATATATATATATATATATATATATATATATATATATATATATATGATTTTTATATGAAAATCTACCATTTATCCTAAATGACATGTTCTAAATCTCCTACAAATTTAACAGGATATTTTGTGCCAAATGGTAATTAGTAAAGTGCTTAGCCTTGATTACTCCTTGTTTTAATTAATATAATGTTTATATGTATTATTCATGTTAAAAACCTTATACTTTAATTTGGACACTTAACCAATTGATTTGCCTGATAATTACCACTTAAATCCTTAATGATCTTAAGCAAAATTTTAATCTAATTAATGATTGATTTGACCATAACTTAGTCAATTGAACTCCAAATTAAGTCATCCAATATATCATTTAGATCAAAAAACTAATTAACAATAAACTGAAATAAGATTTAGGTTTTGATAATTAGAAACCCGAATTTGCCCTAATCACCCTAGAACTTGATTAGGTCGTAACTTGACCAAATAAAATCCAATCTAGGTCTACTCCCAATCATAATACTCAGTATGTTATAAGGAAGCTATAGCCACTGAATTTATTAAATTTGGGCTTCATTTGAGAAAGTTAGGTTTTTGACCCATTTATAAACCCTAAAATTACACTTTTAGAGCCTAGAACAGTTTTGGTCATCACTTAACTAATTAACATCAGAATTTAGCATTCTTAGACTCTATGGAACCCTTAGATAGTGAAAAATGATAAACTAATTAAATTTTAGATTTTGCTAAGTTAAATTACCAAATTACTCTTATAAGTCAAAAGCTTTAAATTGAACCCATATGACTTAATACATGTCCAAATTGGAAGTACCTAATGTCTATCTTCATATTATACATCAAGGAATAATTTGGCATTCGTAAAATCCAATTTGAAGTTCTTAATCAAAAAGTAGCATTTTAGACCCTTAAGCAGGGGCAAAATGGTCATTTTGCCCAAATTTTAGGTTAAGTGCCTTTAACCTCTAGAATATCAATTCAATCATTAAAATCAGTAAAATAACTGATTTGTAATCAATCTTTGACTTTTAAACTTATAATTAGGTTGAATTAGGAAAATCTCTATTTAAGGTTTGAAAATTTCAAAGTAAAACTAATATGCCCTAACTTAGATAAATTTCACTATAAGCTTCCCTAAGTTAACTAAGATAGTACATAAAGACATTACTTTAAGTATCATCAAATCCTAATACTTCATATGTCATCTATTTGGAGCTTCCTTAGGATCTTCATTTCACCTTAGGATTTTTTCCTTAAGAGTTTAGGGATAATAATTATGTTAGATTTCATTCATTGAGTAAATAAGTTATTCAATGAATGAAACCTTGGTTTTATTAGTTTCTAGATTTTTATATTTTGATTATGATTATTTTATCTTTTAACTTTATATTAAGATTAGGAGATCCATCCTATTAAATTTTGATTGCCTTAATCATTAGTCCCTAATTAAACTTAAACCTTAGTCCTTAAGATTTACCTTCGGATTGTAAGGTTAAACCCAATTCTTGGTGTTTAATTCTTAATCTCTAGTTTTAGTAGGTCTTGATCAGATCTTAGCTTACATCTTCTAAATTCAACAGATATGACGTATTTATTTATTATTTAACTTGTAAGCGCTATTTGAATTAAATTAGGACCTGATCAATTATAATTGTTTTTAAAAAGGTCGTGGATCTAAGTTATACTTGATAGTAGGAATTTGAGATCCTAAACTTGTATAACTTAAAATATATATAATGGATTAAGTATATAATAACAGATATCACCTGTGGTAGTATAATCCCTTACATACTATTGAATTATTTGTTGCTTTTGCATTCTTTGTACTTTATGCCTTTTTCTTTGAACATGTCATACAAGATAATATTACTGCATAAAATAAAAATAAAGAATAATTAGAACAACATTTGTATAGGGTTCAGTTTCTGGTCAGATTTGTGCACTTTTACCCCAATGGACAGGAGTAAGGAGAAATAAGGATTACTTAATACGTACTCATTAAGGAGAGTTATGTTAAGTTGGAACCCGATCAATCTTGCAGATGTTTTTGACTCATCAGCTATTTATGGATGTATCCACAGAAGTAAAGTAAATAATTAAAATCTTACTGCATATGTATTTTCTACCCCTTCAATTTAGTTTTTCTTCGTTATTCCGTCTTAGCCTCTTATGATGCTAAGTCATATTTCATCTTAGCCTCGTATGACGCAAAGTGATATTATATTTTCTAGTTCAGCGGGCTAGATTAGCCCTCCTTATAATATGACAATTTTTACATACTTACATTCCTGTTTTACTGTTACTTTTACTACTATTAGTCTTTATAATACTTATTTACTTGTATACTTATAGAATGCTAGATTTCTTTCTTGCTTACTTATATATATATATATATATATATATATATATATATATATATATATATATATATCATAGTTATATTACTTTCTTTTAAATTTTTATAGTTCATATGATCATGTTTAGGATGAGTCTTTTCTTTCAGTATTTTCTTTATTATATATATATATATTATGCCTAATCATGTCACAGCTTTGGTGTTGAGGTATGTCTTTTTTCCTCACATATTGCTTAGTTATAAATGCATTATTTATAACTTCTTCATAACCTTTTGTAGCTTGTTACACCCTATTATGTTGCATACTTTAGTAGTTAAGTAAGAATTATGATATCATAAAACTCATGAATATAAACAGCTTAAAATATACTTAGATAATATGTATAAGAATATTTTTCTTTTCTTGGCTGGGGCCCTGACATTGTGAAATCGATAATGTCAGGATCTAAGCAATTTGAGGACCTTGTGCATGAAGAGGAGCTATACTTGGAGGAGCAGCAAGTTAGAGCAGAAGATCAGTAGAGTAGCAATCATTTTATTCTGTGATGATGAGTGATTAATTTCATTTTAAACTTATATTAAAATTGATGTAATAATTCAGGTACCCATATATATTCTTTTACTGTACTATTTTATTTTGAGCTACATATTTATTCCCTTTTTTGCATTGTGGTGGATTGGATGTAGCATTTTATTTTCTTTTGCTTCCGCACTCTGTTGAATATATATACTTTGTGAATGATTCTACTACATTATTTAGGGTACATCCTTTCCTTATTAGTGGATTGAGGATTACACCTTAATCTAATGATAAGTGAGGGGTTTACCAGCGTGGCACACCTCCCCTTGATCTAATCTTATGGATTTGATGGTGGGGCACCACATAAACTTAGATTAATTAGTCTAAATCCAATTTCATTGGTCTTTAAACATTATTATAAGTCAATCTCGAAGTTTTGGTTTGATTTGAAAATCAATTAGATCAATTGATCCTTTTAGTTAAATTATTTAATTTAGAAAATAAAATACATATTTGACCTCAAATCGAAAGTCCAGTCGTATTTTTGAATTTCTAGCATCCAAAATAGTTAAGGGTAAATTTTAAGTAATTTTTGGAGCCCATTTGATCAAAATGACTACTTAAAATTTATTAAATTGCTTAAAATTAGCTTAAAATTTGATTCCAACGGTTAACTAATTTCTGCAAGAATCCTGTGCTTGCAGCTGAACAAAGGGTAGCCAGATCCCGCAATCTGAGCCATCCCGCAGTTCATCTGGATCAGATCATACTGCATCTTAAATTTATTAATTGTTTTAAATTAATTTACTATTTGATTTCAATGGTTAACTAATTTCTACAGTAATCTTGTGCTTACAGCTGAACACGGAACAGCTAGATCCCGCAAACTGAGCCATTCTGCAGTTCGTCTGGATTAGATCATACGGCATTTGTCCATCTATCATCTGATCTTGATCTTGCCATTGAATCAGAGGTTACATCCAATGGATAGAATCAACCCCACCTTAAATTGGATCCTCGGGATCAGATCTGAACCACCGGATCTAATCCAGCAACTGAGATCGATGGGGCACTGTTCCCTCTCATTTCTGGATACATGGCCACGCCCGTCAGTGCCCGCGCCCGCATGCGAGGTCCCCTTGTAGCTGTCGCCTTGGACTGTCCTTTCCTCTGCACCACTACCGGCTGTCCCCCTCCTTCTCCATCTCCTTTTTATTTCTTCTACTCTCTACTAGATGAGCTTATAAGCATTTGCATTAGCATCTTCTGATCCTCCATTTGCTCTCCTTCAAATTTATTTCCTATTATCCTGTGAACTCTACAACTTCGACCTGCTGCTACTAAAACTGCCATCTTCAATAGACCTTCTGGTGGGACTTAATCATTGGCAATAGCATCATGAGGTAGCTAGGACCGTCCGTGTTTGGAATTGGAGCTCCGGTGCCAGCATTGGAGCTTAGCAACTATCCGGCAAATCGGCAAGTCCCCTTTCCTCCAGACACTCCACTTCCCGAGTACTACTGGTTAATATTTGCTGTGAATGATTGAATATTGATTATCATTTGCATTAGATCAATTTCTATTGTCAATAAGGTTTGATCGAACATGATTGGGTGGCAATTGGCTCGGGCCTATATAGCTGGGTTCAATGCTCGAGCCCCAATAGGGGTTCGGCACCTCTGTCCATATCTTGGCTTATGGAGACATTCCTTGGGTCGGCCTTGACCCAAGGAATGTGCTGGAACTTTAAGTGAGTTAAGTGGTCAACTGTGATGGGGAAATCACCCCTCCATAGTAAACCATAAGTTTTGAAAAGATGGAAATAGGTTTGGCTGATCCAGAGCACCTCAGTTGGGGCTTCATAGTCCTTTGTGTAGAGATCAGTCGTATGATTAATTTAATCCATTAGTTGGGGATTTTGGTGCTTTAAATGTCGAGAATTTAGTGTTTCTTTGAAACTCTAAAGCCTCAATTTTCATATTCGTTCAATGGAAGAAGACAAACCGTGCATATCGTGTTGCCTGCGACCCGCACTATTCTATAGTGTTGGGCCGTCGGGTTCCGGTCGACCCGTGTGGACTTGAAAGGAACTAGCTCATTGGGTCTCGATCACTTGACAGTGCCCAAGACCCAAAGCCTAAATAATATTATTTCAATTATTTTGACATAAAGCCCAAACTATAGAGAATTTAATGAGATTTAGGGTTTGAGAAATTTCATTCATTTGACATCCAAATTTAATGCTCTAATATACTAAATTAATCAGGAAAACATGTAGAATCTGAATATGCAATACTATTTAATTTTTTGAGATTAGATTTCTTAATTATTTATTAATTAACTTAAAAATGGATTAATTCATAACTTGCTAATTTCTTATTGAATTTTACTGAACTTAGTTTTGTTTTGTTCATTAAGCAGAGTAGAACATTAAATTGCTATTAAATGCTATTTTTGATAATTAATATTATTAATTATGCCTTAATGATAATTTAGGGTATTTAGCTTAAATTAGAAGTTAGAGAACTCCAAATTTAATGTTATTGTTGTCATTATCTTCATTAGAATGTGCAGATCAGAAATGTATGCTTTTATTTCTGATTTGAGCCCACGATTAATCAAAATTAGCTTTCATGCATAATCAATGACTATTTTTCACTCATGAATATGTTATGTTTCCCTTAGTGGCTTAGACCACTAACATTGCTACCTAATCTGTATTTAAGCTTATGTGATAAGTTAAGTTAACCTAGAACCATTTGGATATTATTTTTAAAGTAATACAACCTTAGTGGAAAGCTTTATGTCTTAAATTAAGGTTAAAACTTAATAAGTGATTATTAGCACTTTTATAAATCTTAATTATGTGTTTAAGGTGTTCTTATACTCCTTAGATAGCAACATATCTATTTGATTAAGGTCACATATTCATAGAAGTTTTTTTTGATAAGTTCACTTTTATGATAGGGTCTTAGCATTTCCAATCAATTAATCTTAGGCATCCAAATTAGATGAATAGTTCTCTCTTGTCCTTAGTATGAACCTTAGTAAGTGATGGATATCACTTAAGTTCTAAAGTTCCTAAGAAGGATTAGATCTATTGTTAGTTCATCCTAGCTCTTGCACATAAGATTATAAGTGAATGTTTAGTTATGAAACCTTTTAACTTGAGAATTCGTCCAATCTCATAAGGAATATCTAGAATCCTTATTGTATAAGCAACCTTGTGAACCTTAGCATTTTAGTATTAATCCTTTAGAAAGGCTTAGAAATTTAAACTTGTGAATTAGCTCATAAGTTTTGAATAATTAGACTATCCTTAGAACATTATTAAGCTAACCCTTAAAATTCTAAGTTAGATTTATTAAGAACTTAAAATAAGTTGATTTATTTATAAATTCTGATCATATATAAGCTTAATGTGTTAAGCTTGTATAAGTGAATAAATTGATAAGATTAATCATTAAGCCAGTTCAAAATTATTAATAGTTGAATTATAATATATTATACAGTTAACTAGAGTATTGGCAAAGATGTTAATAAAATATGATGTTTAATTAGCCTTATTGATAGGCTAAGTTTTGATTATGTCTTAACACCTATTTAGGCAATTAACTTTATGTAAATAGATAATAAAGGGGAAACTTATTTTATGCTTTTGATGTCTTTTCTGTTTTAATATACTTTCAAATGGTTATATAATTATTAATATATTTTCATACAGTTTTTCAGTACTTTCATAATTTGCTAAGCTTCTAGCTTAGTTTATGCATATTATAGTGTTGTAATCATGCATAGCATATTTATGCTTATCGGTGTGTTAGACACAATTCCTTTTTTATTATTGGTGCATTAGGCACATTCTTTTATTTATTAACAGTGCATTGGACACAACTTAAGGATATATTAGCATGCATTGGGCACAACTTAATGACTTATTAGCAGTGTGTTGGGCATAATTTAAGGATCTATTATCGGTGCATTGGGTGCATATTATATATCGGTGCATTGAACACATTTTTGTATTAGTGTATTGGGCACATATTCTTATTTCGGTGTGTTGTGCACATTTTGATTACATTATTGTAAAATTAGAGCAAATTAAAAATATTATTAGATAGAGTATATTTTTATAATCGTAAAGCCCAATTTGGTTGCAACCTGGATAACCGATACTCCTGAATTAACTTTTAAACTATTTAAATTCAGTAAATTAGAAAAATTAATTACAATTTCAAATTCAGTGATTTTAGTGCCATTGGATTAAAAATATTACAGAAAAATAACACAAAAAGTTTTATCAAATTTTGAGCTCCAGATTTACCATAATTAATTTTTAAATTTTTAATGTTTAGAAATTAATATAAAATAAAATATTGCTATAAATAAATAAAAATTAGTGTGAATGTGTTTGTATCATCAAAATACACATATGTATCAAATTTTATCATTTTTATTAGTATTATTTAGAGGAGAGAGAAAGATGAGAGAGGAGGAAGAGAATGATAATTTGTACACTCCAAAGCATTTAAGAGAAAGAGAAGCCAAATTTCTCATATTTGAATAATAGAGGATATAGAAAAAAAATAAAAGTAACATTTCTTATAAATACCCCTCCCTCTCCCCTATTATTCTCTCATCCTCCCCCACTACCCTCTCCTCTCTCAGTTCCCTCCCCCACTCATCTTATCCCCTCCATTTCCCTCTCTTCGTCGTCGTCCATTATCGGATTCTTTCGCCGACCTCTAGTAAAGCCTCATCAACACTAAGATAGAGTAAAAAATAAGAAAGAGATGAAAATTTTTCAATTATTTCATTTCTTCTTCTTCTTTTATTAATAATAATAATATTATTATTATTAATATTATTATCATTATTTTTATTTTTATAACTTTCATTTCAGTCATTTTTATATATATATATATTTATTATTACTTATAATAATATAAATTATTATTTTTAATATATACAGATAAATAAATAATATAATATTAATATTTATATTTTTATTAAAATAAAATGAAGTATATCATTCTTTTCATTTAATTATTTCATTTGTAATATTTGCATCGCTATTAAGCTTTAACATATTTTGATATATTTATATGAGATTTTATACTCAGAATATGAAATAAATGATCATAAATCATTATTATAGGTTCATTCAGGTTGATCTCGGGTCTGTACAAGCAATACATTAGGTGAGGATATAATGATATTTGGAGAAATAAGGAGACTGCACATAGTCTTTGAAGGGAAATATATAGTTAGTCAGAAACCCACATCTCATATAGTTATATACACATATCTAACTCCTTGATTATTCTGTAACTTTGTCCAATAGAATAAATATTTTATATTGCTGAATTTTCTATCAAAATGAGCATATATCTTAATTATATTTATTGCATTTATAAGCATAACAATTTTGCAAGCATATCCTACTTAAATATTACATATTATTTGATATCCAATAAATCATACTTAGACCTCTGTGTCTAATTAAATATTTTTTTCTCTTTTCTTTTATTTTTCTTGGTTCATCATGTCATATATATATATATATATATATATCAGGAGAAATCTTTGGATTAAGTTTTTGAGAATAAGCTGATGCAAGGGAGTAATTTAATGCAAACTTAGATGCTTATTTTTCTTAAGTTTTAAATTATTGCTTAACGTGTAATAGATTTTGTAAAATAATTATTATCTATTTTATAAATATATTACATTTATTATTCTGTTATTTATGAATATTGCAATGAATGTGGAAATGTGCATTTAATACACCTCTAAATGCACTATTATACTAAACCCCGATATGATACTGGGAAGTGAGCACCTAATGTTGGATTAGTTATGCTAACCCAGCGGCGGGTCGCTACAGTTGGTATCAGAGAGAGGTTAGGAGAAAATTAGTATAAAATTGTATAAGTCATTATTCATGCAATTGGAATCCCAAAAAAAATAAATATAAAATATAAAAAGTAAAAAAACTACTAAATATATATAAATTAATAAGAATGAAGGATTAAATATAGAATCTAGCCAAAATAATATGCTTTTAATTATTTTTTATTTTATTTTCTAGTTAATAGTAATAATTTTATTTTCATCTAGTATTTTTTAATGATACTTACGTAATTCTACTCCAATAAAAGTATAATAATTGAAATTATATTTTCAAATGGATCCTAAAGATTCTCCTTTGATCGTCGAAGCACCCCTAAGAGATATGATATCCGCTAACATTTCTGTGGATCGTGTCAACAAGTTGTTTGATACTATGAATGCTTTATTGGAGCATATTAATATACAAAATCAAATATTTTTAAGGCTCCAGACACGATAATACCCCATATAACTAGTCCTACTTCTATAATATCAGCTACTCACTTCCCAAATATTGAGATAAATGAACTACTTCAAGCCTTCTTAAGACTCCAGTCACCAATATTCAATGGAAGTGTTAACCCAAAGGATCCTGAAAGTAAGGAAGATAAGAAAAATATTGATTATAATGAAATGCCCATCAACAGAAGTAATTAGATTAACCATTTTTAGGTTGGAAGGAGAAGCTGAATGCTATTGGGAAACCACTGTAAGCTTAAGTTCGTAGGCATAGATACTGAGAATATCTAATGGGAAGAATTTGGCAAAGCCTTTAGAGCCAAATACATCCCTCATTCTGCACAAGTCATCATAGAAAATTTGTTCATGAAGTTATGTCAGAGCAACTATAGTGTCACTAAATATGAAATTGAATTTCAAATGCTATCCCGTTATGCACCACTACTAGTGAACATTGAGTCTGCTGGATGCAGTTGGTTTTTAAAAGGATTAAAACTTTCTATCAAAAAAATGCTGATGGCTTTTCGAATCTCCAAATTATTAAACATGCTTGAAAGTGCAAAAATATTAGAGCATAGGGAACTAGAGGAAGTATAAGAGGTAAGAAAAAACCCTCTCCTACACATGTACAACAATTTGAATACAAGAGGTCGAGACCACCTCAAGCCAGAGTTTATCAAATAGCTTAGCAAACACTTACTAGGAAATGCAATCGACTGCATTCTTACAATAATTATTATCACAAGAGTGGGATATGTTATACGTGTGGGCGGCTTGGCTATAACTTTTGGTAATGTCAAGAAACCTGTACAATGGACAATCAGTGGATCACCCATCATTCTCAAATATAACTACAAGCACCCATACCAACTGGAAGGCAAGAATTCATACCAGCAGGCAGACCAGCCAATGTACATATAGCTGCTTCAATACAAAGGAGAGGTCCACCCATTATTCTTAAAGCACTAGCAGCTAATCAAAGGGAAAGACTAAATGCTCCCAAGCAAGCTGCACATGTAATAATATATACTCTCACCCTAATTATAGCCTCAGAAGATAATGAAGTAGTATGAGGTACCACATTCTATTTTTTTTTTATAAATATCTTTCACTTTATATTTAAATAGAGTATGAATTATCTTTTATTTTAAACCTAGGCACCTTATATTTTAATGGAAAGTATTGTGGCACATTATTTGACACTGGTGCATGCCACTCATTAATTTCAGAAAGATTTGCCAGCACTCTTGATATCATATTACAACTTAGCTAAAGCCTTGAATATTGGGCTACCATCTGGTTTGCTTATGAGTGCACAAAAATATTGTGACTATAACATACCAATTAATAGCAAGGTATATGAAGCAAAATTCGATAATACTGTCAATTCTAAATATTGATATCATTCTAGAAATGAATTGGCTCAGAAAGCATAAAGTTATGATTGATTGTCAAACAAAAAAAGTCATTATTAAGGTTGGGAGCAAGCCTGAAGTATTTATGGGAAAGTTAGGCTTTTCATCATCTTTAATCAATGCTCCACAAGCTGAGAAATTAATTTGGAAGTGATGTAATGCATACTTAGTAACAATGATATAAAAAAAGACTGAAGAAATTCTTTTAGCAGACACCTAAATTATAAAGGAGTTTGAAGATGTTTTCCCTGATGAATTGCTTAGATTACCACTAGTAAGAGAATCAAATTCTCAATTGAGTTAATTCCTGACACTTAATTAATAACAAAGGCACATTACCGCATGACACCCAAAGAACTACAAGAGTTAAGCAAACAACTGCAAGAGCTGATGAACAAAGATTTTATTCGACAAAGCATGTCACTATGGGGAGCCCCAGTACTCTTTGTAAAGAAGAAAAATAGTTCAATGTGAATATGCATTGATTATCATGAACTCAACAAGATAAATATTAAGAATAAGTACCTTCTACCACATACTGATGACCAATATGATCAATTAGTTGGAGCTAAAATATTTTCCAATATAGATCTAAGATTAAGCTATCATCAATTACGAGTCAAAGAAGAAGATATTATGAAAACAACTTTTAGAACTCGCTACGAGTATTATGAGTTCATGGTCATGTCATTTGGTCTAACCAATGCTTTATCCATCTTTATGGACTAAATGCAAGGAATTATTAGACTGTATTTAGATAAGTTTGTAATAGTATTCATCGATGATATTTTAATTTATTCTAAGAGCAATGAAGAACATGAAAATCATTTGAGAGCCGTTCTAAAAACTCTAAGACATCATCAACTATACGCTAAATATTATAAATATAAATTTTGGCTGGATTATGTAGCTTTATTAGGCCATGTAGTGGATGCCAAAGGAATCAAGGTCGATCAGAAAAATATAAGCACCATTCATTTTGAGTCAGCAATGCAAGAAATCTTTTCAATAGTTAAAACAAGCATTAACAACTTCCCTAGTACTAACCCTACCACAAGAGATAAGAAATTATTAAGTTTATACTGACACATCCATAGTAGGGCTTGGATGTGTTCTCATACAAAAGAAGAAGGTAGTAGCATATGCATCTAATCAGTTAATGATTCATAAAAAGAACTACTAAGCGTATGACTTAGAATTAATAGCATTAATTTTTGTTTTAAAAATATGGAGGCACTACTTATAAGAGTGAGATGTGAAATTTTTACTAATCATCAAAGTTTAAAATATATTTTCACTCAGAAAGAGTTAAACTGTCGACAAAGGCGATGGTTTGAATTGATCAATGACTATGACTTATACATACAATATCATACTGGTAAAGCTAATATTGTAACCGATATCATTAGCATACAAGTAACCATAAATACTATAATGGTAATTCCATTAATGAAAGAATTCAATAATTTGTGCATAAAACTTATTAATGGACATCAATTAAATAGTATACTTGAAAATAATACTATAGAGCTTACGTTAATACAACGCATAATAATTACTCAAGAGAATGATAAGGGATATTCTAAGCTAAGAGCAGACATCAAAAATGGTCACATAATAGATTTACATCTGCAAAAATGATTTTATATTTATCATAAAAAAAGAATTTAGATTTTAAATGATTCATACATTCAGAATCAAGTTCTAACTGAAGCTCATAACTTATGGTACACAATTCACCCATGAAATAGTAAAATGTATAAATATTTAAAAGATTTCTTTTGGTGGTCTGGACTAAAGAAAGATGTAGCTGAATACGTCGCTAAATATCATTTCGGTAGTTTAGTAAATGCAAAACATTAAAGGCCAAGTGGACTATTACATCCATTAGATATCCTAGAGTGAAAATGGTCAGATATTTCTATGGACTGTGATGGGATTACCTAGAAGCCGTACTGGAGTAGATATAATTTGGGTAATTGTATATCGTCTAACAAAATCAGCACACTTTCTTTTGATTAAGCAAACAGATTCGGTAGAAAAGCTGGCCAAATTCTATATTAAAGAAATAATCAAGCTTCACGGAATCCCTAAAACTATTATCTCAAATTGTGATGGTAGATTTACCTCCCATTTTTGGAAGGCAGTATATAAAAATTTGGGGAGAGTATTGGCTATGAGTATAATCTTTCACCCTCAAACAAATGGTTAGACTGAGAGGGTAAATCAAGTACTTAAAGATCTTCTTTGTTTAAGTATGTTAGACTTCATCAGTAGTTGGAAAATCACCTTCTATTAGTGATGTTTGCATACAATAATAGCTATCAGTCTTGTATTGGAAGGGCCCCATATGAAGCTCTATATGGCAAAAAGTGTAGCACATCATTAGCTTGGACTGAAGTAAGATGTTCAGCTATACGGATTTGATCAAGTTGAGGAGACTAATAAAAAAATTCATCCGATAAAGAGCAAGATTACTATAACTCAAGATCGACAAAAGAAATATCATGATATTAAATATTGAATACTAGAATTTTAAATATGAAATATGACGTATTTAAAAGTCAGCCCAATAAAAGGCATATATCAATTTAGCGTGGCTGGTAAGTTAAGCAAGAGATACATCGAACCCTTAGAAGTATTGGAGCAAGTTGGACATTCTGCATACTAGTTAAAACTTTTATTTGATTTGATGGCAATACACAATGTATTCCATGTATCTTCACTTGTAGATGTTTACAAAATCCATTATAGCAACTATCCATACATTTTGCTGAAATTCAGCCTGACTTATTATTCATAGAAGAACCTATCAGAATTATAGGTCATGATAATCGTCAACTAAGAATTTGAAGCATACACATGATAAAAATTCAGTGGCAAAATCATAGTGCCAAAGAAGCCACTTAGGAAAGAGAATATATTATGAAGAAAAAAGTATCCGAACTATTTAAGAACATAGGTAAATTCAATCTCCCTATTTTCTTTTAAACTTTAATATATAATGAGAGGTCGATGATGACATCATTTTTAAGTAAGGGAGCATGTAATGACCTAAGTTGTTACTAGGACAATTATGACTAAACCCTACTCGAAAATTAGGATCCTAAGTAACTTCAAAATCAAGGCAAACTAAAAATATTATTGGATAGAATATATTTTTGTGATCATAATACCCAAGTTTGGGAATAATTTGGATAATGGATACTCTTAAATTAATTTCAGAATTATTTAAATTCAATAAATTGGGAAAATTAAATACAAGTCCAAATTCAATGATTATAGTGTCATTAGATTAATAATATTATAAAAAGGCTACACAAAAAGTTTCATCAAATTTTGAGCTTTGTATTTATCTTAATTAATTTTTGAAGTTTTATCTTCAAAAATTAATATAAAATAAAATTTTGCTCTAAATCAAAAAATCTTAATATGAGTATGTTTATCTCATCAAAATACACCACCATGTCTAATTTTGTTATTTTTTTAAAGAAATATTAGAGAGAGAAAGAAGAGAGAGAGAATGCGAAAGAGAAAGCCAGTTTGTACACTCCAAAGCATTTAAGAGGTAGAAAAGCCAAATTTCTCATGTTAAAATAATGGAGGAGAGAGAAATAAGAGATAGAAAGAGAAGAGAGTGAAAAAATAAAATATTTTTTTCTTATAAATATCACTCTCCCTTCCTCATTTTTCTCCCATCTTCCTCCACTCCTATCCCTCACTCATATTCTTCCCTCTATTTTCCCTCTTTTTTCTCATCCATCATCATATTCTCTCGTTGACCTCTAATAAAGTCTCATCAATATTAAGATAGAGTAAGAATTGAGAAATAGTTAAATTTTTATTTTTTCATTTATTTTTTTATTTTATTATTAATAATGTTATTATTATTAATTCCATTTTTGTAATTTTCATTTTAGCCATTATTTTTTCTATATATATATATATATTTCCTAATATTTGTAACTTTTATTTTGGTCATTTATATATATATATATATATTCTAATTTTCTGTAATTTTTTATTTTAATTATATATATATATTTTTTAATTTCTACAACTTTTATTTCAGTTATTTTCTTATTTTTTTATTTTTATTTCATTTAATATATATATACATATATATATATTATTACTTATAATAATAAATTTTGTTAATTTTAATATATACAAATAAATAAATAATATAATATTAATATTGATATTTTTATTATAATAAAATGAATTATATTATTCTTTTCATTTAATTATTTTATTTATAGCTTTTGTATTGCTATTAAGCTTTAACCTACTTTGATATATTTATATGAGATTTTAAGCTTAGAACTTGAATAAATGATCAAAAATTAGTATCATGAGTTCATTTAGGTTGATCTCAAGTCTGTATGGATAATACATTATGCCAAGATAGATTGATATCTAGAGAAATAAGGAGACTGCACATAGCTTTTGAAGGGAATGTGTAGTTAGTTAAGAACCAACATCTCAGATAGTTATATAGACGTATTTAAATACTCGATTATTTTGTAATTTTGTTCAACAAAATAAATATTATATATTATTGTATTTTATTTCAAAATAAGCATATATCTTAAATATGTATATTGTATTTCTAATCCTAACAATTTTACAAGCATATCTCACTTAAATATTACATATTATTTTATTTATATATACTTCTCCAACAGAATCATATCGCTTAAATATTATATGCAAATTTTGATATCTTATAAAATCTTACTTAGACCTCTGTGTCTAATTAAATATTTTCTTTTTTTTTCTTTTTCTTGGTTCGCCCTGTCACACACACACAAACACACATGTATATGTATGTATGTATGTATATATATATATATATATATATATATATATATATATATATATATATATATATATATATGGTAGATTATGAGAAATTTCTGGATTAAGTTTTTAAGGAGGAGCTGATGCGGGATAGAGTAACTTAATACAAACTTAGATGCTTATTTTTTTTTAAGTTTTAAATTTTATGCTTGGTGTGTAATAGATTTTGTAAGGTAATTATTATTAATGTTATGAATATATTTCCTTTATTAGCTATGCTAAACCCCGATATGATCCTGGGAAGTGAGCACCTAATGCTGGATTAGCTATGTTGACCCAGCAGTGGGTCGCTATATCTGTCACCTCCTTGGAGACATTTGAGTACGACCAACTGCAATGGAGATTGGATTTTATAGCTTGAATTCCCTTGATTTTAATTTAGTTATGAAAATTATTAGTATTATCATATAAAGATTGTAGTGCATATCCATAGAGTTGACCTGATTCAGTATGATATGGAATTAGTTTATCCATCCAAAATATAATTGAAGAGTTTTGGTTTTATCTTAGGCTAATACATAAGTGCAGTTTAGAATAAATTTATCATTTCCAAAGTATGTTATAAGTTGGTGATTGAACAACTTAGTTTAATAAAATAAACTATAAAATGATTTTGTTCCTTATCTTTGTGCGCATCGATAAACACAGTTAAACAAACTAAATATTTCAAATAATCTTTCGTGTATATGCATTCTTAACATATAGTAACTTAGGATAATATAAAAGTGTAGCTTGAATAATACTGACTTCAGTTAAGTGAATCTAGATTAAGTTAAATTATATGCTTAAGTATTTTGATTTATATGGCATTTAAATTAAATGTGCATATTAAGGAATATTTGTTAAACAATTATATAACAAGAAGGGATATTTACTTTTGTTTTCTTTTATTTTTTAGCGTCTTTAAGCATTTTACATGAATTATATAAGCATAAGCATCAATATCATTTCTGAACAACGGGATGCAACACGTACCAAGGTTGAGTAGGAACTACGTGAAGCAATAAATATCATGATATTTAGGATTTCTATGGATGTAGTGTGGTATAAAATGCATATTTCAGCATAAATTTAGTGGCATATTTAGATGCATATATAATGGTATATAACACAATTTTATTTTCAATTATTTTAATTTACTATTTCCTTTCAGTTGATTTACTTTCAGTACTTTATATTTAAATATAGTTTTCCTGCTTTCAGTTTTAGTGTTTAGATTTCGAGTTTTAGTTTACTTTAGTTTTCTGCAGTTTGATTTCTATTTTATTGAATATTAAGTAAAATCCCTTAAATATAAAAAAATATTAATCGTAGCCTAAAATGTGCTTAGACATATTGTTAACAATATTTTTCACTTTTTTTGGCTGGGGATCTGACATTGTGAAACTGACAATGTCAGATCCCAAGTAGTTGGAGGAGCCAGCTTTGGAGGCATCTTAGAAGATCCATGAGGAGCAAGAGGAATAGTACCCAGCTCAATTTTTACTTACTTGCTCAGTTTACTTTTTGTTGTGATATGAGAGACTTTTGTTGCTCATTTTATTTTAAGCTATGTGTTTGTAATAATTAACATCTTGATGTATTTTACTTTTTTCCTGAGATGAATATTTTTACTCAGCTGTTGTGATGAATGTTATAGATGAATGCTAAAGTTTTTGCACTCTATTATTTATACTACTTTTTTATACTTAATATTATGATGTGATAGACATTAAAATCATTTAAGATACTCATATATATTATATATATCCTTATTATCTTTTCTAAATCCAATGTGTATATGTACCTCAACTAATATTTAAGATAAGAATATTAGACTTATCTTAAGAATTAGTAATCCAACAGCAGACCAAATTAGGGGAAGTTCAGCCTTTCCAAATAACGCACCGTTCCGCTGCTAATTATATTGTCATTATCTTTTTGTTGTGCGCAGCGATGGGACGGGGCATTACAGAGATAGTTAAAATACTTATCCTATAAAAGGAAATAATTGAGAAGAAAAATTAGAAGAAGTAGAGCGACATTGATGGTGGCAATTAGAGACATCTCATGGTTGGAGTGTTGGACACAATCATTATGCATTTTCTTGGAGACCGATCATTAGAAGAGAGAATATCCCAAGTTAAATCAAGAAGGTGAATTTCTTATGAGAAACAACGCATATCACTTAAGAGTGATGTAATGAGGAGGACTCATATGTATCCCGTTCATTTGTGTGCTAATGCTTGGTGATAATGCATGTTGGATCTTAGACATAGAAGTAGCCTGTCACATTTGCCCTCAGTAAGATTAGTTTTGCACAAATATTGCACTAGATAGTAGCATCATAAAAATTATTAATTATCAAGCCTTTCAGTTCGAATATGAAGTGTTCTATTATCAATGCATGATGGGATCTAAGGATATTGAAACACATTCTATACATATGCAAGAACAATTTAAGTTAGCTTAAATTTTGAATAGTTCAAACTAGTATCACCCAATTATCAATCTCTTAGTAAGAGTTAACAAGCCACTTAGCCTAGAATATGGCATATTGGGCTCGTATCATCAGCTTATCATAATTAACTTAGTCAAACTAATTTAAGCTAATATAAACTAGATGCCATTAATATTTAAAAAGTAATAGTTTATTTTCACAATCATAAGTTCATTGCACATTATATCTATTTAAAATCAAAGAATTTATTTTTAGTGAAATGATATTATTTATTTGTGGGAGAATATGAAGGCAACATGTTCAAGGCTAGTAGAGCAGTATTGGGTAGAACAGGACTAGATGAGGCTACAAATTGTTGGAAGGCACTTATGGTGGTAATAAATATAATCTTATGCAACGAGTTAGCATCATATGCTATAATTTATGACTGGAGCACAATAAATGGGCCTTTTAAATTAATTATATTTGCTGATCTTATTTTTAAAAGGTCAATTTAAAGTAGGAAGGCACTTTGCACCTTGTAGTTGTGAGATTAATGTGCGTTCAGGCTATTCTTATCGAATACTACTTCTCTAATTATTTATATTAGTTTCAAGTCAATTTTTTTGAGTTATTGCTTTGCCTTATTTTTATTATAGGAAAATGGTTATTACTCCACATCAGAGGCATCTAGCTGCAGCTTTTGACTTATTATTATGAAATATGGAATGTACAAAATGATGCATGAGGAATGTTTATACATCTACTAATTTTGGATAGTATTATTCTAAATATGGTTTGCATATGCTTAACTACTAGGAGTGCATTGGTGTTTATATGTAATGTGCAAAATGATGCATGAGTGATACTTAATGTTTGTTTTTTCTAGGGATTAATATTATTATTTTTGCGGTTGTTTTCTTTGTTGCTAACCCTGGTTCTCTTTTATTTTTGGGTTTATTCTTCCTTCTCCGGTCATCGTCATCTAGGATCATTTTTCATGAAGCAACAGTGTATGGTGATTATGAATTATTTAATTGATTTTGATTTAGTTGCTGGATGTTCATAAGTTTCTCAGTTTGATTTAGTTTGATTTAGCTTGATGTTTAATTCACATTGAAAATGTATGCTTCTAGAGCATATTAGCTGAAATTTGAGTTTTTATTAAACAAGTGGTAATCAAACAACTTATAATTTGTGGGAATCTCTGATTTTTATTGTCCAGACAGTGTACAAATATGATGTTTCGAGCCCGCAAAGGCATATTGACTTTGCTAGTTGTTGATATCAGAGTTTCTCAATTTATTTTTTTTCTATGTTTTTTTATTTTGATGTTAGAGATTTTGAATTTTATCTTAGAGAATTTGATTTTTTGCTATTTATTTGCAATATATTTGAAATTTTGTTTGGGTTTGATTGGCTAAGTCATTATTTTGGCTAATAATCCTGAAGCTGCTTTTGATTTGTAGAACATTATAAGGCTTTTCCAACGTTTGTTTTCGTTTGGCGCCGGCACTCAATACCGGCACTCAATACCAGCTCGCAACTTATAGCTATGGCGAAACACAGTCCAACGAAGCTTGGTTACTTCGATGACATGCACGTGCTTCAATCCAACGCTAACTTCCTTTGCTTTGAGCAGGTTTCAGTTTGCTCGCCATCCATTCTTTTGGCAACCCGAGAGACGCCGTACGCCCTAATTTCTTCATAGAAGAATACTTTTCATGGCTGATACTTTTGCAAGTTTGATAACTGTAGGTAGACGGACGCTTGTCGATGGTTCTTGATTCTACCATTTTCCACCCCCAAGGCGGCGGGCAGCCTGCTGACAATGGAGTAATTTCCCGTTCCGGCTTCAGGTTCTTGGTGGACGATGTCAGGTCCAACAATGGGGTGGTAAGAATTATTCAGTATCTATACGAAATATTCTTTGATTTGAAAATTTGCACGGATTTCCTTATTTGGGCTACTGCTTTCTTCTATCATCTTTGAAATCGCGATACTTGAAAGCATAACAATTTTAACAATAACATGA
Organism: Gastrodia elata; assembly: GCA_016760335.1. NCBI lineage: Eukaryota > Viridiplantae > Streptophyta > Magnoliopsida > Asparagales > Orchidaceae > Gastrodia > Gastrodia elata. The sequence goes on along the minus strand of CM028684.1, from coordinate 22,337,027 downwards.
TTAGTGAATTTATTTATAGTCAAAACTTTATCAAATAAATTCTTCTATATAAGAATTACATGTATGTTATGAAGCTGAGAAGAACATCCATGTATGTTGAGCGAGCAACGTAATGATGTGTGCTAACTTCTTATAGCCTTACTAACTTAATAGAATTTAACAAGATTGAAAATGTTCACAATGAGATAAAGTGAGAATGCCAACAGATGGATGACAAAATTTATCAGCACAGGAAGATGATTCAAATGATTTGCTTAATGTGCAAGAGGCTGCATAATACTCGCCTAGGGTTAGTTAAAGGTCATGATGACCGGGTCAACTAGCATCGAGCAACTGACAACCGCTGAGTGCTAGAACCTGCCTAATTTGACTTGCAGACAAAGCACAACTACCTCACATAAGCTCCTGCATTTGCCAATCGAACTCAACTCAGTACCACCTACCAATTAGAGAATTCACCTTTGGACAACTAACCATAGGTGTTAATATAGCTTGCATAATTGATTCTCATGATTACAAAAATATATTTAAACAAATAGATTTGCTACAATGCCCCAAATTTTATCTTAAACTCTCAATTTTGCCAAATGTTAAAGTATGATTGGTGCAATTCACTTGCATGTAGGGCTCACATCTTTCTCTCTCATTTTTAATACCTCTTCTTTTAACATTTAAAAGAATTTAGGTAAAAATAGGGGCATCATACCTTTTTTATAAAACAAAAGGCCTAGTGGCTATTTAGAGATTATGCTGCCACTTAGTTAAAGCCATATGCCTAACTGTATAAAAGAAAGAGTGTAGCTTAGGACTTGTGTATTTTTGTCTTATATACAAGACTTTGAAATTGCATCGTTCATTCATAAAGATTTTTTGTAGCACAAATACATGAAATATTTTAAAGCTATATTATTTTAAAATAAAAAGGTAGTTCTTACAATTGAATAAAAATGAAAAAAAATTACAAAAATCATAGCTTATATTTATGAGTCATTCTAAAATGTTCGCATATACCATTAATGTTTGTGCTCAAGCCACAACCAATTGGAACCAGGGCTCTATTTTTTTTGCATTTTGTGGGTTGCTTAAATGGTTTAGATGCCACTACAAATCTAATTAAAATAAGAAACTAAATTAGCAATTCATTATTAATCCTATAATAGGAATGCCATTAAGTAGTTTCGTACATAACTTTTAATAGCAACCTATGCAAATGATTGTTTTACCCTTGCTCGAATATTTAATTTTATTTTGAATAACTGTCGGTACTTCACATCGTCTATATAAGATTGGGTATTTCTTCTAATGAAACACACAAAAACATTTCCGCCTATGTTGTTCTACCGTGTGTGCATAACTTTTAAACATGGTATCAGAGCAAGACGATCCAGATCCTGTTCTTTCTTTGCGCTGATGCCACCTCCCATCTCGTAAGATGACGACGAACTTGGCAACACAATCGTCAAGGACAACCCATCCTTCACAATCATTGACTACAACCACTGATCCATTCTATCTAGCTCTAGCCGATGTCCATCATCTCCTTCCGGTTAACCTAGACAGTACAAAACATACTCTATGGAGGTCACATTTTCTCTCTATCTTCCGATCTCATGGTCTCGTGTGGTATGTAGATGGTTCTTGCACTCCACCTCTACTGATCAGTGGAGACGATGACTCCAATCATGACGTCATTTATTGGTACAAACAAGATCAATTGATTTTGAGTTGGTTGATCTCCTCCACCGTTGAAAAAGTTTTTTCCCAAGTCATTTCCTGCGACTTAGTAGCGACAATTTGGTCGGCACTTGATGCAATCTACACTTCTTCCTCTCAAGTTCGACTCAAGAAGCTCGAGCTCTAGTTGAGAAGCTAAAAAAAGGCTCTCTAAAGAGGGCCAAATTCATCCAGCAAGCCAAAGATCTGGCACATCAGCTCACAATTGCAAGATCACCGATAACCAAGCAACAACTCGTTCTTAGCATTTTAACAAGTTTGGACCCGATTTTGCCTCTATTATTGCCACTATTACTGCACACATCACCCATATCAAACTTAATGAACTCACTAGTATCGTACATAATCATGAACTAATGTATGCGAACCAATCTACCGAGATGATCTTGTCTCAAGTTCTGGCTAACACTGCTCATATTCAGCATACAACGGTTCCCTTCCACGGACGAGGTCGGCCCTTCCGTGGTTGAGGGTGTGGTAATGGCAGAGGAAGATCCACTATGTAGTGCCGACTTTGTAGCAAATTTGATCACACAACAATAAATTGCTTCCACTGACAGAATTTCACCATGTACCCAGGTGATCGATCTACCACTATTGCTGCCATCACCCTCCTCGTACTATGCTTCAACCTCTGCTGATTAGCAGTTTCTTGATTCGGGAAGTACTCACCATGTGCAACCATCCATGGAAAATTTGCAAAATCCGCAGAACTAAAATAGGGCAGAGAGCCTGCAAGTTGCTGACGACACATCCTTGCCCATAACCCACACCTCATCTCTTTCAAACATTTTTCACTTAAATCAACTCTTACTCATCTCTAATATTTCCAAAAAGCTTCTATCGATTAGCCGTTTCACTCTTGATTGTAATATTTTTTATTGAATTTCACCCCTCATTTTGTGTTGTCAAGGATCCAACTATGAAATAAGAACTTCACCGGAGACACTCATGAACAGTCTTTACACTCTATCGTTCCCATCCAGGCCATCCTCCAATCTCAGCCATGTGGAATTCTCAAGTCTCTTGCATTGTCGTCTCGGCCATCCAGGACCAGACAAACTTCACCATCTCGCCAACACACTACAAATAAAAGCTAAATCTATTTCTACTTGCATTTCTTGACATATGTCAAAATAACATAGATTGCATTTACCTGTCATTACTTCAATGTCTCAACAACCATTGCATATCATTTTTTTTTGATGTTTGGGGGCTTGCTCTTATTGAGTCAATGTATAATTACCAATTTTATATAATTTTTGATGATGATTTTTCCAATTTTACTTGGATATATCCTTTTTACAAAAAATCTGAAGCTCTCGAAACTTTCCTCAAATTTAAAAACATGGCTGAGAACTTCCTTTCTTTCTTTTAGACCTGTCACTTTTCAATCTGATGAAGCTGGAGAATACAAAAAATTTATTGCCACACTTGCATCTCTTAGCATACACGACCGATTCTCCGCTCCATATATTTCTGAATAAACGATAAAGCTGAATGTAAACATCACCATATTGTGGAAACTGGTCGAGCATTACTTCTACACGCTCACCTTTCTAACACATTCTAGATTCATGTTTTCCAAACAGCCACATATCACATCAATAGCCTCCCGTCTCCTCAACTTCACCACAAATTCCCATATGAATTCATCATCCACCGCCCACCATATTACCAATTTCTAAAAGTCTTTGGTGCCTTTATTTTTCGTGGCTAAAACCTTATCCATCAAATAAATTGGAACTCCGTTCTTTACCATGCGTTTTTCTTTGCTATATTGGGCAATCCAAAGCCTACATTTGCTATCATGCTCAGTCCAAGAAGTTTTGCATCCTGACATGATACCTTCAATGAATGTGTCTTCACATACAATCAACAACTATCACTGCCAATCCTACCAGTAGTATCCCACAGCTTAAGAATAATCATCACAGTTCCACTCTCAATGTGGGACAATCCAGATGCCTTTGCCACTGCAACTATCGACAGTTGGTGTAAAGACCCACTTAAGTAGTAATAAGTGAAACTCTTAAATATCGAGCCCCTTTTTAGATAACGGTAGAGTTCATGATAAGAACTCCAAAGTTAAGCATGCTTATGTGGGAGCACTCCCAGGATGAGTGACTTGCTGGAAAATGATCTTCTGAGGATAAAATTGTGAGGTCTTTCAGGCCAAAACGGACAATACTTTGGTGCTTAAGAGTTAAGCTGTTACAAATGGTATCAGAGCAGACCATAGGGTGTCAGATAAGTGCTAAGTGTCATATATGTCAATGTACCACTTCATGTGAGCAGCCTCTTGAACCCTTGATGGTTAAGGTGCTACATGGTTGTGGGTACCTTTTGAGCTTGTAGGGGCCACATTTAGTCCTATCTACTCAATGGATGGTTATTGGATCTGTGTGTGGATATTGACAAGGACATCAGTTACTTAAGTTGGGGTGATTGTAAAGACTCACTTAAGTAGTAATAAGTGAAACTCTTAAATATCGAGATGCCTTTTCAGATAGCGTGGAGTTCCTGATAAGAACATCAGGAACTCCAAAGTTAAGCGTGTTCAGGTGGGAGCACTCCCAGGATGGGTGACCTGCTGGGAAGTTATCTTTTGAGGATAAAATTGTGAGATTTTTAGGCCAAAATGGACAATACTTTGGTGCTTAAGTGTTTGTGTTGTTACAATTGGGGTGACAATAGTCGCTTTTCGTCAATCCCAGGGTCACCTGCTTCATCATCTACCCGACCACCCTCTCCAGCCACACCATCCTCGTTTGAACACAGTGACGGCAGCCCAGAGTCTTTTGCCCGACAAGCTCATCTCTGAACCAATGTTCATCCAATGCTCACCCTGTCTAAAACCGGACACCTTCATCCTAGAGTATTCTCGGTGGCCGCTCCTCCCTTCCCTTTCGTTCCCTTTACATACTGGCAAGCAGTGAAAAATCCTCATTGGGTTCAAGCCATGAATGATGAGCTGTTTGCTCTTCACAAAAGTAGTACATATACTCTAGTTCCCCATCCATCCAATGTTAACACTGTCAGTTGCAAATGGCTCTTTAAACTCAAATACAACAGCAATGGCTCCATTGCTGGTCACAAGGTACAATTAGTTGCCCTAGGATTCACTCAGAAAGAAGGCGTTGATTACTCTGAAACTTTTTGTTCGGTTGTCAAACTGGTCACCATCTGAACTGTTCTTACGCTTGCCCTCACCTTCAAGTGGAATATTCGACATCTTGATTTTGATAATGCATTTCCCAAATGACAACATTTACATGGAACAACCTCCCGCCTTCGGGTAAATCGTCCACCAAGACTATATTTTCCATCTTCATCGTGCACCCTGTGGGTTAAAGCAATCCCCTAGAGCATGGCATCACAAATTATCCACTGCCCTTGAGTCTTTTGGTTTCCACAATGCTATCAATGGATGGTGTTCCTTGTGTATGCAGATTATGTTCTCCTCACGGGTAACAATGATTCCCTCATCCAACAACTTATCACCTTCATCGCAGCTCAGTTTCCCCTCAAATACATAGGATTTTTCCACACCTTTCTCAAGATTAATATCACACCAGATCCTGATAACTTTATCTCGACTCAAGAGCGTTATGCTCAAGATATTTTGCATAGTGTTGGTCTCCATCACTCCAATCCTACTCCAATGGTAGTGCAGACTAAACCAAGAGAACTTCCTGACGAAACCTTTTTGGATTCCACACTTTTTACTGTATTGTAGTGGTCTTCTGTATCTCCAAAACACCAAACCAGATACACCTTTAGTGTGAATAAAGTCTGTCCATGCATCAACCAACCACCTTTGATTGGCAAGTCATCAAGCGTATTCTCCGGACACACCTCACTTCGGTATTCGCCTACAACCGCTGTCCCAGCTCACTATTTAGGTCAACTATAACGCTGATTGGGCAGGCGACTCAAATGACTACAAGTTCACATTGAGCTACTACATCTTTGTTGGCCTAAATCTTATCTCTTGGTTGTCCAAGAGATTGCCAACTGTTGTTTGCTCTATTACGGAAGCATAATACACGGCAATTACGAATACAACCAGCTAAGTTATGTGGATTGTATCTCTTCTCGCCAAACTCGGTCTCTTCTTGGCTTTCTCACCAACAATCTTCAATGAAAACTTGAGCTCTACATTCCTTACAGCCAAATCTATACTCCACAGTCGCATGAAGCATGCTGAGGTGAACTACCATTTTGTTCATGATTTGGTTAAAACAAAGAAACTTGCAGTTTAGCACATTCTAGCCGAAAATCAACTAGTCGACCTTCTGACAAAGCTTCTACCGACTGCCTCTCATCAGCGGATCACCACCATGCTCATCGCCTCACCAACGCTGAGTTTGCGGGGTAGTAATAATAACCCGTGCAAATGATTGTTTTACCCTTACTCGAATATTTGATTTTATTCTGCATAACTGTCTGAATCTCACTCTCTATCTAAGACCGGGTATTTCTCCTAATGAAACATGAATACATTTTCGCCTCTCTTGTTCTACCGTGCGTGCGTAACATTCCAACAACTTTCTGTCTAATTCATACTATTCAAAAAGGAAATTACTAGTTAATTTCATTTAAAGAGTTTATGTATATTAACTTTTCTATATAATTTCAGAACAATGACTATGGGGAAACCATTTGGAAATTAACACTTATTGGGTGAAGCAGATCATTAACAACTTGTTCACTTCCTTCTTGATCTCCTTCTCACATTGAATGGGATATTTGCAAAGTTACTGTTTGATGGTTTGCTTTGATGGATTGACATTGAGCCCATGGCCACAAATTTCATGTTGGTGTCTAGCATATTGAGTGGGAACTATACAAAAAGATCGATATTAGTATAAAGAGTTGAAATTAGTTTGGGGATGAAAAATACTTATTGCAGGAGAGCTGGAGCAAAAAGTGCGGTCTGTTGAACTCTCAATAAAGGACACATCTATGAATGCTTTGTCAGGTAAGATAAGCTCACATTGTGTGGTGAAGGCCTTGATGATGTTTAAATAGCAACACTAAAATTGAATGAGCTCCCCTCAGATGGTGACGACTATGTCTTGCATGAAAACTAGTTGAAGCCTATAAAATCATTTTTCAATGGATAAACGAGTAACTCAAGTACAAGCTACATTCATATCCTTTTTAAGGACATCAAAAATACTGTTAAAAATAGTTTCTCTCCCCAAACTAGAAAGTCTCCTTTGCGGCAAAGTAAAAAACAAAAAAATTTGCAGTGTGGTTATAATCACAAGGAATATACAACATCAACACCAAGCCTTAGTCCCGCTAGATGGGGTCAGCACAATTATGAGGAACATGGATAAACAAAATGTTTTTGTATGAAAGCAAAAAAGTGAAAACATCATGGTGGAGGTCAACTCTTTCTTTTGCTTCAAGCTCTACCACAAGTGGCTGACCATTGTGATGGTAGAGAAGCTATCACTCTCAATAATAATCCTTTCAAGCTCATTCATACAATCTTCGATTAGGAGAAAAGCCACATGAATCCTCGCCCCATGCAGAGAAGTAGCCTAAATCCAAGCTCCATATGCCGCCGCCATCAAAGCATCACCATCATCTCTAACCATAACTCTCCTAAAGCCTGATAAGCTGTTCACAAGCTTTTTTTAATGCCAAAACTCACCCATTAAGATGATTGGCTTCTTACGCCCCTTTGAGATACCCAACGAATGTCTAGGTTTACTCACTACTTGTCACAGGGAAGCTGGGTTTACTAGCACAGTTCGCAAGATAGGTATAAGAAGCAAAAGATAAACACTGATTATAACATGTTTGGAAGTGATTCTTCAAGATCAGAACTGCTCTAGTAAAATTAGGAAGATATAAAATTCTATAGCTAGAGGGAGAGAATCTAAGTATATTAGAGTAGTAAGCTTTTAGTACTTTTAATTCTCTGTACATCACTGTGCGATAATTAATTTTAGCATTAATACGTGACATGTGTACATCACTGGACATCACTGTACTTTTAATTCTCTGTACTTTTGTTGTGTGATGGTAGAAACACCTTTATGGCTACTTCCAAAAGGTTATAAAACAAATTAATTTTGGCATTAATATGTGACATGTGTTCCTCAGCGCTCTACTAATCCTATTGTAGTGTGATCTACAAGTCTACTTTTAATGATTGGTTTATTGATTTGACCTTTGCCATGCGAAATGCCTCATATCTTAGTGCAGTTTGTTGCGTTTTGTAGTATGATTGTTAGCATTGTTTCAACTCATTTTAATTAAGTTCATTATCTCTTTTAAGATATTTTGATTTCAAATACTTTTTTATTGAAATAAAATCAAAGATTACAAATCTAAATACTAAAGCTTAAAAATGCATCAATTTTTTCATTTTATTTTAATTTTCATCAATTTTAAATTGAACTTATAAATCTGTAAAAAAACATCTCGAAGAATATTAGTCGGGTAGCAAATTAATATATTTGTGATCATCAAAATATGATAAGTTCATGGGGTCAACATGAACATCTCCGAATATCAAATCCTTGTTTAAGTTTGTTTATTAATTTTTCTATTGAGTTTGAATCACAGTTGGTCTTTTGTTGTGCCTGTTGAATTTTATGTTAGATGCTAATAAACACAAATTATATTATTAAATGCTAATAATATAAAATACAAATTATATTGTTAGCTGCAAATGGATTTTTAAAATTTAATTAAATTTAGCATAGTTCACCGTGTGTTAGTTATATTTTTAGGGAAATTTAAATACTAATAATAATAACCTCAAAATAGTTTAGTTTTTTTATCATACTGGCAAACTTGTAGTTATACATCTAATAAATGTACATTATAAGTGCATAAAATGCAGATGTTATATAAAGTTTAGCGAAATACTAAAAGAACGTGCTCACAAACATATTAATTAAGCAATTCAATCTTTAAGCTTGCTCATTTATTAGATGAGTTTTTACTTTTTATCAAATTCATTCAATTTTTAAAATAAATGAACACAATGGAGCATTTTATAAGAGCATCTAGCAGTATATCAAGCGTCCTTGTTTGCTGAAAGTTCAGCTTTACAAAGATTAATTTTTCATGGATTAGGGATGAAATCCAGTAGGTTTATTCATACAGATTTATATGCTTTGAGTTAATGGTTAGACTCAAGAGCTGCTTATTTCATGGTAGCCATTGAAATAAAGGGTTGCACAAATTTCTGGAGATTTTTGCAGTAAGGGAGTTGCTGGGTTACACAGTTTTAGCCTTTTTCTTGCACAGGCATTTAAACATTTCGTTGGGCCAATTAGAATAAAATTTAAAAGAGACATTTAAGTTAAACGACGAACAGATCCAGCATAAATCACGTATATGCAAGATACAATATACAATTTATCTTTAATCTTCACAATGTGCATATGTTTGTGTATGACATCATGATTTGGCCCTGCTTGGCCAATGATTGAAATTGGAGGCTTATTAATTTTTGGAATTATGCCTGTTGTGTAAATACGGGGTTCGCTGATACTGTTTTATGTTATAATAGTTGATATACTGTTTTCACATTTAATCTTGGAACCTTGTCTTCACAATAAAGAGTTATTTATCAAACTCATATATATTGATTCTTGCAAAATATTCAAAATGATCATTAACTCTTGTAAATATTTGTTTAGGTACATTAACTCTTGTTAAATGATCTTTTTGGTATATTGAGTCTTAATTTTTATTAGTCCACCGTTTCATACAAGGGCAAATGTGGAATTAAATATTTTTTTGTTTAATTTTTCATTTATGCGTACAAGTAATTGAAATTTGATGGAAAAAATATTTCTGCATATTTGCGGGCTAAATTCTCTTGCAGGTTTAATTTTTTAGTATTAAAAAAAAATTTATGCGTAAATAATTGAAATTTTTGGCTTTAATTTTAAATAATTTTTTCTTAGATGTATTTTACATGTTTAAGTAATTTTTCCATATTTTCGGATTTATATGAAATTTATCATTTTTTTTAGTATTTGCGGCTTTAATTTTTTTGTTGGTTTAATTTCATGGGATATATTGTTTATCAAGAGCATTATTATGATCCCACATACACACATATATATATATATAAATGTTGAATTTAGATTTTATTGATTCTATATAACATAAATTAACAATTTATAGAAGGATAAAGCTGCTCATTGGATTAATTTTGAGCAAAAAAAGTAATTTTTATATACTGTTACTTAAGTCGCGAGATGATATTTTTTGGAGTCAGTGGCGGGAAAGATGGCTGGAGCAGTGTTTAATTGCTATAAATTCTTATCATTAGTCTAGTTTTATTACTATTAAAAAAAATACCAATGACCATTAAATACTAATGTGTTTAATAGCCTACACAGCACCTAAATCCCTTGAAAGAGCTTCTCCAAAACTCAGCAAAATCAGTCTAAAATATAATGGGATTGAGTATAACACTTGATCGATCCCTAATTGAGTATAACACCTGATCGATTGCGCTCCATAAGCAGAGAAGATTTACTGTTAACAGAGGATATATCCTATATAACTGCACTTAAAAATAATTTATTACTCCTCCACGGCCACCTTACCCTCTGCCGCCGTAGAGACGAACAACGGAGACGCCCAAGCGGAGCCGTGAATATGTCGGAGCGAAGAGAGGCATCAAGACTCCCAGTCGACGTCGAAGGAGACACTCAATAGAGACGGGGAGTCGACGATGAGGCAGGAGACACGGGGACGAAGAGGCGTCGGCGTCGACTAGGCAGGAGACACAGAGACGGAGAGGTGTCGGCGTCGATGAGGCAGGAGAGACAGAGAGGCGTCGACAAGCTCAATGCACAGGAAACGTAGAAGAAAGCACGGGAATGGGAAGACGAGAAAATGCGATTGACTAAATCGGGAAGTAAAATGCACACCGGACGAAAATGTTCTTAATTATTTACTCTGTAAACGGAATGTGACAGGAAGTTAACGATTTTGGCCCAAAAAAACTATTTAACAAGAGTGCATGTACCAAAACAAACATTTACAAGAGTTAATAGCTATTTTGAATATTTTGCAAGAGTCAATGTATGATTTTGATAAATAACTCTCACAATAAATGTAATGATGCTGTTCAGGTTTTTCATTTTGGAGACATTGATAAGTTTGTAGATGGCTGTGAATCTGTCCTTGAAGCAGGGCAAGAAGTTACCTTACAAGTCGATGCACAACGCCGTAATCTCAATTCTAGGTATTTTATATGAACCAATAAAAATATATATCTGGCTTATTGTGTGTTTAAACTTCAGATATCCAGCATTATGATATCTTTGTTTCTCTTGCTTGTCCATCGTTCTCTCAGTATTGCTGTATAATACAAACCCTTCACCATTACTTAGGATGTATATGCATTGTAATGCCTGGACGACTTCTTATGTGCCATGAATCAACTTAAATTTGTATTTTATTATAGAAAGTTTCTTGTGCTAGGGTAGTGTATCTTTGAGAATATGACAGAATGATTGATAGTTTTGCATATTGCATATTGTTATAGATATTTAAGCTAAAATTGGTAAAACAAGCTGCTGAACATGGAAAAAATGGAATGAATTGAATTTGGGTTTATTTGTACTCAAGTCAAATTGAATTAACTCAATATTGAGATGGTTTGCAATGTGCATGTGAGGAACATGAATGCATAATGTTTGACACTCATGCATGTTTGCATGCTGACTACCTTGCACAAACTCTGTGAACACGTATGTGCATGTGCTTGCATTTAATTGTATGACCAACATGAGCTGCAGAAATATATGTTACGGTTATGGCGAAGTGGCATGACTACATAAAATTAAAGCACAACTTGATGTAGACACAATGTTTTTGAGAAGTTGTCATTATAAAATGTGTAATTAAAATACCTAATATTAATACTTTCAGTTATTTACCCTCTAAATCCTTTTTGGAAGTATTAAAAAAAAAGTTACTGAAATTACAACAAGAACAATGTCAATTCGTAGTCTTATTAAATGATTCAACCTGAATTCTAACTTTGCTTTGCTTCATCAATTAATATCTTCGTAATTCCAAATTTGTTAGATCAATCTTAATAGCTTCATTTTTAAGACTTTTCTAATCTCTCTCATCCTCCATATATAAGAAATTTAAAGCCATACATACATATATATATATATTATATTATATTATATATTGATGTTGGATCATTTGTGTGGTTATTGCAGGCAATGTTCAGTTGCCTCGTGTTTAAGTCCATCGTCACTGATCCTAAATCTTGGATGAGAAAGAAGAGTTGCGTTAAATAGTCAGCGAAAACTTTGTCGAATTCTATTATGTCATGAATTTATTAAATAATTATGCTAAAGCTAGGAAATCCCCTAGAAGTGAAATGGTGCATTGCTTGAATGTAGTGAAAAGTGTGCAAAGGCCACTATATTGATGCATGGGTGTAGTGCAAAATAAGCAAGGGTTCCCACATTTTGGATGAATATGGGTAAAGTAGCTAGTTTGATTCTAAATTACGATTAGGTAGTTAGAATATTAACACTATCACTGGAAAGCTTTTTGAGTTAGTTAATATTATGTCTTCAAAAAATTTGGAGGTTGATAGGACAAAATATTGGCTTTAAACTCTGATACTCAAAGAATCATCATATGATTGGCATGCGTATCATTTGAATAAGAATTTAAATGATAATATAATGGAAGTTAAGAGATTGGGAGATAGAGTTATAATATCATTAAAGTTTATTATTAATAGAATAATTTTTAATATTGTAAGTGCTTATACCGACAAATAGTATTGATTATGTGTATAAAATTCTTCTAGCATGATTTGAATGAGTTGGTTCAAGGATTATCTCAAGAGAAGATGCTTTTCATAGGATGAGATTTAATTGAATATATTAAAAGGATAATTGAAGAATTTATTAGTATTCATCGTGGTATTGATTTTAGAGAGATTAATGTAGAAGAAAGAATAAGTTTGGAGTTTGCTTTAGCTTTTGATTTTATGATTTTTTAATATTTAATTTAAGAAAAGAGAAGAATATATTATTATTTATAAAAATGAGACTTTTAAAACTCAAATTAATTATTTTCTCTTAAAGAAAATTGATTATTTATATTGTAAGGATTGTAAGTATTTGTTTGTTGTTTATTTGTTTTGGATTTAAGAATAAGGGAATGATAAAAGTAAAATAAAATTTAACTATATTCTAAAATTAGAGGGTGGAATTTTAAGGTCATATATATATATTTATGTAGGTAAAGTATTATAACTTGAGTAATAAAATTTTGAGGGTAAAGTAATCTTCTGTGGACTTTGGTTGCTAGTTATATTTGCAATGTAATAAAGAGTTTACTTAGTAAATTAAAAGGGATAATGTTTAATAATAAAGATGTTTGATGGTGAAAATAAGACATTCAAGTTAAGATTAAAAATAAAAAGCTGGCTATAAAAGTGATTTAAATGTAAGATTGAGAAGAAGCTTGTTGCAAATCTAAAATAACAGTTTGTAATGTTAAGTGTGCACCATTTAAATATTTATATAATAAATTAGAAATTGCTTGAGGGACAAACATTTTTGCGTTGGCTAAGTTGAGAGATAAAATTGTTAAAAATTTGGTTCATGTAAAATATATCAAAGATGATGATCAAAATATTTTTGTAAGGAGAAATAATTTAATATAGATAGATGAGTTATTTTATTAAGCTTTTTAGTGGGTTATATCAATACAACTAATATGAGTTTACTGGTTATAAAAATAGTATCAGCTACACTTTTATTTGATGTGTTAGTAAATCTAAAATTTGGAATGCTTTAAAGAGGATAAAGAGAAGAAAAATAGTATGATCGGATGATATCCCTATTGATGTTTGGAAATATTTGGGTAAGGAATTTTTTAGCTTATTGAGTTATTTAATGTTATCTTAAAGACAAAAGATGTCAAATGAGTGGAGAAAATGTATTGCTATAATTGCTTACAAGAATAAAAGCAATGCTCAAGACATAAATTTTAAACGAATCAAGCTATTTTGTCATACGTTAAAATTTTGAGAGAGAGTAATTGAAAACATATTATGAAGGAATACATGCATTTTTCAAAATCAATTTGGTTTAATTCTAGGTAGACATACCATGCAAGCCATGCATATATTAAGAGGTTCGATGGAGAAATTTAGAGAAAAAAAAGATCTTCATTTAATTTTATTGATCTTAAAAATGCTTATGCTAAAGTACCAATAGAAGCTCTTTGGAGAGTTTTTGAGAGAAAAAAAGACTTGTGTTGCATATATTGATGTATTAGAGATATGTATAATGTGGTTCACAAGGTGGCTTGTTTAATGTTTTTCTTATTACTTTTGGATTGATTAAGGCTTGGCTCTCGGCCCATATCTTTTTGTTTTAATATTGGATGTTTACTGAGCACATACAAGAGGAGGCTTCTTGGCACATGTTATTTGTAGATGACATTCAATTAATTCATACGACTGGGGATAGAGTTAAAGTAAAATTTGAGTTGTGTAGGACTACTTTAAAATCTAAATTAAAATATATGGAGTGGAAGTTCAATTGTATTATATTCTCTAATTCTAGGACATTATTATTGAGGTCCATGTAATCAAGTAGAGCAAGAGGTTCAAATACCTTGGTTTAATTATTGAATTAAAGGCAAAATAGAGAATGTCATGATTAATTGGATCCAAGCGGGCTGGATGAAATGGAGGAGCATTTTTAGAGTGCTGTAACAGTGGAAAATCCTACTTAAAATTAAAGAAAATTTTATAGATCAGCTGTACAATCAGCTATGTTATATGAGGTTGAATGTTGGTCAACAAAAAAAAATTATTGATAAAATAAGTGCATAGAGATGATGATGCTTAGGTGGATGAGTATGTATACTTGCAAGGATAGAATGAGAAATGAGCTTGTGTAGAAAGGTTGGAGTGGCTCCAATAGTGGATAAGATTAGACAATGCTGCCTTAGATGATTTGAGCATATTATTCATTGGCTGTTAAATGCCCTTGTTTTCCCATATTAAAAGAGAAAGAGGAAGACCAAAAAGGTATTGACGCAAACCGAAAGAAACACCTTGCACATAATGAATTGGGCTGGGAAAAGGAGAAGACTCTGACTCAAAACAAAAGAAGCACCGCTTCCGCTTTGGCTAACGAACGCCACTCCAGTTCTAATGAGAAAAGAGCCATTAGAAAGGATATTTTCTATCTGTAACTTAGTGAGGGACTTTTATTTGATCGTGCATAATGGAAACAAAGGATTCATGTAGCTGACCCCCTAGTGGGATTAAGGCTTGGTGTTGTTGTAAGTAAGATGAAGAAACAAATCAGCACAAAGCAAATTTCATAAAAAATTGAATGAAAAATGAAAGCATTGTTGCATGAACGTTTGGGAGAAGCCGACAATGTGGGTGTAGGGGTTGAAGTGGAGCTCACTTGCTAGGGTATGCCGAGGAGATGGAAGCCTTGGAGACTCCAACAAGAAAACCAAGGAAACACATACATTTTTTTTTAATAATGCATACTTTTATATTCTAAAAGGTTTACAATTTCTTTCTTTACATCCGTGAACGCTGAGGCATTTGGGCATTATAGAGCGAAATCTGTATGTTCGTTTTCTCAACACAACAGAGTGAAAGAGAGGCAGCACAAATAATTTTTTTTTTTCTTAGCATACCTTAGAAAACCAAAGTCGAAAGGGAGAGGAAGAGACGTTGCTGAAGATAAAGATCACAAGATGCTTATCGGTTGAGAAGTATCGTAGTGGAAAGGCATTAAAGATTGTGCCTCTTTAGGTCTTTTTAAGAACACGGTAGTGGCAGTAGGAAGATCGAATTCCTTGGAAGTGCCTGCAAGTAGGTAGGGAAGAACTGAGTGAGGTGGAGAGTTTTTGTGATAACCTATGTAAGGTTAGTAACAACCAATCTAACATATGTGCATCTTTTCACAGGATTATATTGACGGTTAAGCAAACTATCATTTAAACAACATCCAGAGCCATACAAGAATAAAAAATATTATTCATTCAATTTAAAAATTATATTATCCATATTATTATATATTTGATAGCATACAAAAAAATAAATGATTGTTTCTTAGAAGGGTAAAAGCTAAGGTTTTATTTTTCTATTATGCATTGTAATTCCTTATAACATCTTTAAGCTATATCAGCCTCTTCCAGCCGTATCTGGTCTGACATTATAAAAATAATGTCTTAGTGCTTGTTATAAGTATATAGGATATTAAATATTATACTTTAAACGAAAGCGAAAAGTGAAAATAATATGATAATAATTGCAGGAGAACATGATTTAATGCAAATAATAATCATAATTCCTGCAAATAAATATTTCTTTGCCATGGTTATGTCACATGTCAAATTTTCAAAGATAATCAAGAATTGCATAAAAATTCATATTTGTATTTATGTCTTGATATCATGTAGCGATGTTAATGGTTTTGATGGGCAAAGTCAAAATCTTGAGGCTGGGTTCAATAAAAGCATGTTCATTCCCCATCAAAGGATCCAGAGGGCATCCTTATGGCTCCCGATAGACTAGCCCCGTCTCTAACCTATTTAACCACCATTATGGCTCCCGAAGCTAAACAGCAGTAAAAGTACAAAATATAATACATGTCATGTACTGGGTACCTTTGTTCTTTAAGATTCAAGTTTGACAGTTCGATTTTTGGATCTACATTTAGATTTGGATATCTTAAATTAACTTTTTAATCTAATATTTTAGGAGTAATTTTTCATCTTTACTTTGATTCTGTTCTTCTTTCATTCTCCTATTAAGATTGAAGTCTGATTTTTAAGCTGCTATTATAGCAGTACAATTCATTATAGCGTTATGATTATAATAATAAAGTCAAAAATCAGAATGAAAATGACTGAATTGAACTTGACAAAATTAAAAAATAATAGTCATTTTATAATATTTGTATTGTTCCCATTATTAATTAATGAGAATAATAAAAATGTGTGACTAATTTAGAGGTAGAAAAATAAAAGAATCAAAATATCTTCTATTTTTTTTCTTCCCCTTATTCTTCTCTTACCCCCAATAGTACTACCGAAAAGTTGAGGGAGGTCGAGCGGTTTGAAGGGGTGGCCGGAGTGGCTGGCCGGGGTGGCTGTTGGCTGGCTGGCAGTTGCAGGATGGCGGTCGGCAGCGGCAGGTGGGCTGGCTGGCAAGAGGTGGGGGCTAGGAAGGGGAGGAGAGGGGCTGGCTGGCAGCAGGTGGGGGCTGGGAAGGGGAGGAGAGGGGCTGGCTGGCAGGAGGTGGGGGCTGGGAAAGGGAGGAGAGTTGCTGTGGGAGAGGAAGGGGAGGGCTGAGGCGGGTATAAGTAGGGAGAGAGAGGGAGAGGGAGGGGATCAGCCAAGAGGGCCGACCAACCTGCGTCAAAAATGGCGCAGGCGGTTCCCCTGGCAGGTGGAAGCTTCCGCCTGCAGGCAGAATCGGCAAACGGGGGATTGGGCGAATGGGGGGAAGAAGAGGGAAAGAAGGAAATTTAAAAAAAAATTACTTAAATTTAAAAATTTCGCATTTTTCTATCGTTTGACGTCCAAAAATAACAAAACTTGACACCGAGGTGTGTTATGACATAACGAACAACCTTGTCAAAAATTTTCAATTCTGAGCAATATTTTATTTTATATTAATTTTTGAGATTTAAAACTTCAAAAATTAATCACGATCAAACTAGCACTCAGAATTTGGTGAAACTTTTTGAGCAACCTTTAAATAATATACTTAGCACAACGATACTGAAAACGATGAATTCAGCTATGTATTTCAATATTCTTGATTTATAGAATTTAAATAATTCATAAAATAAAGTGGGAACTTCTGTTATTCGGATTTCTCCCAAATTAGGGTACTTTGATCTACAAATTATTCTTATCTAAGGGTATTTTTGTTTGCCTTAATTTGGAATCCTGATTTCTGAGACGGGATTTGACCTAATTCGCAAAGTAACTACTTTGGGTCATTATAGAGGTAATTAAAGACCTTGTCATGCAGATGTATACAACTTTAAGAAAAGGAATTTTAAGACCTTCAAGTACACTTTTAATGAAATTTCATCTGTTCACCTTTAATTGGAATTAACATAATATTTGAATTATAAAGGAAGAGGTATTAAAAAGTGGACTCGACCTTAAGCAGCTGAGTCATCTTTCAAAGATCGGTAGAGAACGATGAGTTTGTGAGATGGTGTCGATGGTAAGCTACGAATGAAGCCACTCGGTTGATCATTGGCAAGAGAAAGTTCGACTGGGTGTCCGGAGAAGCTTGCGTACAGGAACATGGTCGTTGAGAGTTTGAGCCTCAGGAGATTGAGAGGGAGAGATGAGGCGATCGACATTGGGTGAAGAACCGATCGCACGAACCGGAAGAAGGATTGATGGCAGGAATCAGAATATGCGATCGATGTCGGGGAAGAATCGGCGGCAGAAGTCGGGACAAGGATCAACGAGCGCTGAAATCCTTACAAGAAAAATCGGGAAGGATCGACAGAAGAGTTGAAGAAGCGATCGATCATCGGGTATGGTGTCGGAAATGTGATCGATATCGGTTGGCCTCGAGGCTGTGAAGGAGTCGTGGACGTGTGGCGGGCTAAATAGGCTTGCGAACGATTGAAGAAGAAACATTCATCTTTACTGCGTGCGTTTCCAGAGCGGGAGAGGGAAGTTCTGCGTAAATGGGGTTTTCTGCTCTTTAAAAGGCTCGTAACTCCTGGATGCATATTTTGAGACCATCGATTTCGCTTGAAGATTAAATCCGCCATTTATTTGAATTAACAGTTTCTTGAAATCTCATAAGATAAGAAATTGAAACTAATTTGCTTGAACAAGACGTCAACTTTCAGAAAATTTCTAACAAATTCCAATATATATATATATATATATATATATATTTGCACAATATTCTAAAATAGTGACTTTTAATCCTAATTTATGTTATTAACAACGTACAATAAAATATACATGAAAATTGAAATGAAACAAGAACTAACAATTGTGGGGAAATTAACAACAAAATAAAATTCAACGGATATTAACTCAAAAAATAAATTCAATGGATAATTAACGCAAAAATTAAATTCAACGGATAATTAATGAAGACATGAAATTTTGCGGGAAAATCAATGTCTTTGCTAGAAATGTCCCAAGGTCATTACAGTTTTGCTGCCTTAAGCGGAGCTCACAATTGTAGCTTTAAGTTGAAGATGTTGCTACAAGGAGAAGATGTTCGTCTCAGGCAATATTGAGGGTAGGCAATAATGAGGGCCTTAGAAAACCAAAGCCGAAGAGGAGAGGAAGCGACGTCTCATTAGTTAAAGATCACAGGATTCTTACCAATCGAGAAGTATTAGAGTGGAAAGGAATTAATGATTGTGCCGCTTCTGGACCCTTTCAAGAGCATGGTAGTGGCAGGAAAAATAATAAGGTAGGCTTAGGGCCATATTAAAAAATCAGGCAATGTTGCTGTGGGGTGAAGAAAAAAAAAGTAAATTTATTCATATGAATTGTAAACTGCGGCATTTAAGAGCGCTGATGAAAAACTGTATATCGGTTTGGTCAAATATATAGTATAGATTTGTTTGGGTCTACTAAACAGACCCTTAATATGAAGTATATTTCAGTATTTAATTTCACTTGATTTTTTTGAGGAATAACAGAATTATTTATCAATTTACAAATAAAAGCATTGGGAAGGGGATGAGGTGTCAGAAATAAAAATAATTAGGAAATTACTCTCCCTATTATCCGTCTCTTATTATTCCCTTTTATCTTTCAGTTCAATTATTTTATTGGAGAACTATGCTATCTTTATCATTCTTTTGCAGTTTTATGATCCTTAAACTTCTCTCGTGGTTCATTTTTTTTATTTTGTAATTAGGTACTCTTTTATGCACAGATATTTAAACTAAAGCTATATATAAATGTGTTTCTTTTGCATGGAAAATTATTTTTCCATAACAACAAAAGCTTTAATTATATCAATTTATTACTAACAGCTTCACAAGTTCAAGAGCAGTAGCATTGAAAGAAGTGATGCTCCTCGAAATGAAGCCACATAAGACATTCTTTTCATGAAAAAACATGAATGCTTTGGAGAGAAGCATATGCTCCTTTTTATAGAAGAAAAAACCCTTAAGGTTTAGACAAAATATATGAATGAGAGAAAAGGACCACAGAGCTCACTAAAGAAAATTGAAAAATAATTTGAGCCAGGAGAGAAGACATAGATCTATCTTCTTTTTATCTTATCTCCTGGAATCCATCTAACATAAAAGGAAATTTTAGTCCTATTTGGTTTTTTAAGGAATTTAGTATGAGATTGTGCCCATGTGAGATTGGAGTAGAAGAAGACCACCATGCCCTTCTTGCATGCAAGGATGTGCCCCTTTTACCTCCAACCTTTTTCCAGTGGTTGACAACAGCATCAACAAGCATCAACAAAGGTCGCGGTTTTTAACCGACCTAAAGAGGTGACCCATTGGACGTCGCTTCGGCTTTCTGTAGAGAGGAGCTTATAGCTTTTACATAGAAACATTTAAGCGCAAGCAAAGGAAGCGAGTGGTTGGCAGGCAAGAGGCATATTTATGTTGACAGAGAGCAAATGAAGCGTGTGTGGTTGGACGCGGAAAACCACATCCCTATTTATTTTATTTTCTTGTATAACAACATTCAAAAATTTTATATTTATAGAATTAGCTAAAATTATGAAAGATGGATAATTTTTCTCTTCCTGTGTGATGCTTCCATTTCAAAATAGAGTTTTCAAGTCTCTATTTTCTCTTTCCTTAATGTTTGGTTAATAAAGGCTTGCATGAAAATAGTATAGTTATAATATTATAATTAACTAAATTAACATTATTATTAATATATTATAACCAAATAATTTTCATTTTTTCAAAATATTCGCACCATATTTGGTGCTAAATTGTAAATAAATTATTAATTATAAATTAAAATAAGTTTAACAAATTAACCTTGGGGACTAGAAATATGTAAATAATAGTTTGGGATCAAAAAGAGCGGCAAGGGTTGTTGGCATACCAATTTGATCATTTACTCATCAAAATGTTTATTTATCGTTCTTATTGGCACTTTTATGCAGGTATGTAATACTCAGGTATAACTTTAATATTATTCTAACTAGCAAATAGTTTCATGCAGAAATGTAACCATTTCTTTGCATCAACAATTATGTTAAATATAATTTAATGGTGTCATCCAGCTGGCTTTCTTCTAGCATAAACAACAATTTAATTTTATTGTGATTGCACTATTTGAATCAAATAATCAATTATGATTGTTTTGGTCTTTTTGTACTGTATGTTGCAGGATTCATTCTGCAGGACATTTACTGGATATTTGCATGAACAAAATAGGCTTATCTCATCTAAAACCTGGGAAAGGCTATCATT
The DNA here is from genome assembly GCA_016760335.1 of Gastrodia elata. Taxonomy (NCBI): domain Eukaryota; kingdom Viridiplantae; phylum Streptophyta; class Magnoliopsida; order Asparagales; family Orchidaceae; genus Gastrodia; species Gastrodia elata. The sequence continues at coordinate 22,315,824 of CM028684.1, read as the reverse complement.
TTCCTGATGGGTATGGTGTTTTTCTATTGGCATTGTACATAATAAAGCTTAAATTTTTTGTAGCTTTCATTATATAAGTAGCCTTAAGCATAATCTTGTAGATATTTTTCAACATGTTTTTGCTAAACCTTAAGAACTCTTGCTGGTTTTTATCATATTAATTCTACCTAGAATGTTTTTATTACTGTGTTTGCCTTCAGTTGCATTGTTTTGAAAATTTAGATGTAATTAACTTCGTTTGATTTATGTTCATTTTGTTGCATTGAAAGTAGACATATAATTATAAAACTTATAGTATTATTATAAGATTATAGATTATCGCCTTAGATAGTTTGGCTATATTAAGTGTAGACCGTGCAATGTCCTTGTTAGAAAAATGGAATTTATGAGTTCCTCCCATATTAAAAGAGATAGATGAAGACCCAAAAAGATATGGGAAAAAATTATTAGGAAGGATCTTCTCTATTTGGAACATAGGGAGGGGTTTTATTTGATCGTGCACAATGGAAACAAAGGATTAATGTAGCTGACCCCACCTAGTGGGACTAAGGATTGGTGTTCTTGTTGTTGTATAATATTATATCTGTTGAACAATATATTGGCATGCAATAATTCTTTAGTTTGACTGAATATTATTTGTATGGGAGAAGCAATCTATACAGGACTTTGTTATTGGATAAAGAATAATGCAAGTGATTTAAAATTTTCCTTTAGTTCAAGAATATTTTTTTTCACTCTTAGAAGGCTGTACGTAAGTTACACTACAGCTGTTTTATTCACAATTTTAACCTTCTCTTTTTTTTTGTTGACAAACCATACTGGAATAGTGGAATTGATTTCGTTAGTCTATTTTATATGCCATATTATAATTAACTCGTTTGGTAGTCTGTTTTTTTGTTAAATTTAGTTAAACTTCTATTCATCTTTAATGTTACAATCAACTTTTTTTTTGTTTATAGATATTGTTAAAGCACGAAAATTAACAAGCAATAAAGGTTAAGTTTAAATTTTGCAGCTGAGATAAGATCTAATAAAATTAACCTCTACAAACTATTGGATGAACTTTGTATTCTAACTGATATTTATATAATCGACACCTTTTTATTGCGTTTATGTATTTTAACATTGGCTGCAACCATTAATAGGTCTATTGGATTGAAAAATCGTTCTTGTATTATTATGTCAATAATCATGCATTTTGCTCTTGCTCTGATAAAGGATAAATTATTGCTGCCATCCATCCTAAATAGACTTGACTTTTTTTTTCTGTATTCTTGTTTATTTATTAGCTATTTCTGGTAGACGTGTAGAACTAACATTTTTTTTAAGAAGAGTTCTCTTGTTTCTTATTCTAATAACATCTATTGATCTATAGAATAACCTAGTCCCAACTTTCTCTAGTTGTCTATTTTGTACTATATATTATCCAATATTTTTTTTTGGTAACATGTCTCTTTCCATTATCATTTTTGTTACTTTTACAATAATTAGGTTACATTCCATATTTTTATTTTCTTGATTTACTAAGATGACACTTCTTTTGATTTTAAGATAGTTATCCATATCTGGAGTTTGGCTTTTACTATTTTTTAGCCATATCAATAAGAATAATATCATATATAAATAACATGCACTAGGCACTCTTTTGAAGGTGTTCAAGAAGGATATCCATAATTATGCAAAAAGATAAAAGACTTTTAGTTGGGTCCTTGATGTAATTTAATTGAAATAGGAAAATTATTTTAAATTTTCCATTATCCATAAACCACTAGAATACATACAAATGCTCCATTACACATCATTAATAATAACAAAATAAGCAATACTAATATTCTTTTTTAATAGATTTTTGAGAACTAAATGTACTTTATCATAAATTTTTATGATAATATAAGTTGAGATATTCCTTAATTTCTCTAAATTTCTTTGTTTAGCCTCTCAATAATGTGTATACTCTATAGTTCTATCAAGACATAAATTCAAATTAATTCTATGAAACCCTAATGTTTTATTGCCATATGTTCAGTTATTCTTTCATAAGATTTCAAAGTATAATTCATTAACTTAATTTTGTTATAATTTGCACAATCTTGCACAGTGCTTTTGTTCTTGTAAATAGATATTGCAATACTCCACTATCTTATATAATTTTAGTTTTAAAATTGTATCGAATAACTTAGTCAGCTAAGAAAATCTTTTTTTGCCCAAACATTTTCACATATTGATAGAAATATTATCCAAGCATACTTCCTTTTCACTTATGATGCTCTTCATTGAATTCCAAATCTCAGTTACATTTACTCAATAAAAAGAAATATAAAGAAATTTGTTTTTAAATTATGCATACTAGATTACTTGAACCAAAATCAGGATATTATTTTGTATATCATCCACTTTCTCCCATATTGCTTCGTCCACATTATGTTTTTTCATTGCACTTTTGATCATAAGAGTGAACTTGTTGTGAAGCTGGCAAACATTACGATTCAATATATGCATGTGATCTTTAAGATAGGTTAAGTCGGGTTGAATCAATTTCCCAATATAGACTCCCCAAGAGTTGGATTGGTAAGGCATCTTCGAAGTGACGATACATGGAACACCTTGTGAACCACACTCGAATATTTTGGGAGTTTTATCTTATAAGCTGAAGATCCTATGTAGGATAACACCTCTAAAAATTCAATATATAGATGACTTATGTCTGATGCTCCAAATCTATACACTCTATGCATAGGTGACCTTGACGCATACAAAATCCCCCACTTGGAACTCCACTGCTCGGTGCTTTGGGTTGTAGTATCCCTGTTAACAATCTTGAGCTGCTTGCATCCTCAATTGAATTAAACGAAATTTTTGACAAGCTCGAAACCATACCTTTGAGAGCTGACCACTTTGAACCAAGATAAGTGAGCGGTTCACCTCCTTTAATATGGAGCTTCATACAAAGCCATGCCCATGCTAGTTTGAAAATTATTGTTGTAGTGAACTCGATAAGCGACATATGTTCATTCCAACTCACTTTGAAATCTAAGATGCTGTAGAAAATCCTTCAAAGTTTGGTTGACTGGCTTTGTTTGCCCGTCGCTTTGGGATGAAAAATTGTACCCATGGCCAAGGTATTATCCAAACCAGATTGAACGATCTCTTAAAACCTTGATGTGAATCGACTGTACAACTAGATACTATAGTTTCAGGAATATCGTGAAGTCTTACAATCTCCTTTATGCACAACTTGGCAAGATTCTCCATTGAGTTAGCTTGTCGAATAGGTAGAGAATGTGTAGTTTGGTGAGTCTATTGACTTGACTCAAATCGAATCAATTCCCAATCAAGTAGTAGAAAAACCTATTTTAGGTTCATTGAATTATCTGTCCATTTCCACTTAGGTATATGTAATAGTTGCATTAGTTCTCCTAATCTTTGATGCTCGATCATCATTAAACAATATGCGCTGTAGCGTGCCATAATTACCAACATTTTTTTTTCAATCCAGGCCATCAGAAGCTTGACTTTTGATCTCGATACATATTGCTATAGCTCGGGTGTACGTATACCCTGAAAGTTGAGCTTCCCTTAGAATTCTCTAACATAGATCGAGGTTGGAGGGTACCCATAATCTGTTTCCAAAATATGTGTTTGTCATATACTTAGAGTTTGATTTTCTTTATTCTTGAATGGGTGCCAATAGTTGTCGATATTCTTCATCCATGATTTGTGCTTTCTTTATTCTCATCTCCAAAGTAGGTCTAAAGTCAACTTGACTTAGGATAGCAGTTAACTCGTCTGATGATAGTGCACAAAACTCCAACTTCATAAATTCTTCAATTAAGGAATCCTCGCTTGTAAGCATGCTAAGAATGCCAGATGTCTTGCGGCTTAGAGAGTCATCTATGATATTGGCTCTTCTTGGATGGTACTAAATTACTAGGTCATAGTCCTTGATCAACACATGCCATCTCTTATTTTGAAAGGTAAGCTCCTATGTAAAAATGTTCTTAAAACTTTGGTGATCAGTGATATTTCATACATTGCTTGTTCAAATAATGTCTCCACAACTTTAATGCAAAAAGAATGGCAACGAGCTCAAGATCATGTACTTGGTAGTTTCGCTCATGAACCTTTAGCTGGCAAGAAACATAAGCGATTGCCTCTTCTCTTGCATTAACACACATTCAAAGTCCATAAGGAGATGTATTGCTGAAGAGTTGGTAATTCGAACCTTCTCTCGGTAGAACTAAGATTGGCGCTGAAGTGCATCCTTGAGATCTTGGAAGGCATCTTCATACTCATCACTCTCGATGAAAGCGACCGACTTCTGTGAGTCAAATTAAGAGTGCAGAGATTTGAGGAAAACCTTTAACAAATTTTTTATAATATTTAACGAGTACCAAAAAGCTTCCGATCTTGCTTACTAAGGTTCTCTACAACCATTGTTGAATGGAGCCTAATCTTCTTCGTGTATACTTGAATTTCTTCTTTGCTCCCAGAAATGCCAATGACCCCAACAAAAACTTTTGCGAAGAGTTAGTGGTTTCGAGTACTATAATAATTGTGCACAGATGATCGATATGCTCCATTTGATTCTCTAACGCGCCCTAGCGCCAGCTCAAAACTCAACACTAAACCTTTGGAGCTTGATGGTGCCTAAGTGCCGGAGAAGCCATTTACAACAGCCAAGGATAAAACTTTTGGTGCCAGAGCGCGCCTTAGTGTCTACAAAAGCATATAAAGATAGAAGGTTTGGTGCCTGAGCGTGTCTCAACGCAAAACCCTTTTCTATTAAACAGAAAGTTCAACGTGTCTGGGTGCGCCTATGCACCAGCTATTCAACTAAGACAGAAGGTCTAGTGCCTAGGCGCCAGACCTATTCGCTTAAGACATAAGGCCCGACAATAGTAGCAGTTCTAGAATAGTTCTAGCAGCAGTTGTGTGGAGTTTTTTTGCGATTTTTAGCAGTTTTATGGGGAAAGGAGAAAAGCTGGAAAAGTAAGGACAAAGATAGGAAATAAAAGGGGGGACTTCTCCATGGCCTTGAGGAGCAAAGAGAGGACGAAAGAGAAGGATTGTAGGAGCTCTTTCTCTACTTGGAGACCAGCCTTTTATGGGGAAAGGAGAAAAGCTGGAAAAATAAGGACAAAGATAGGAAATCAAAGGGGTAACTTCTCCACGGCCTTGAGGAGCAAAGAGAGGACGAAAGAGAAGGATTGTAGGAGCTCTTTCTCTACTTGGAGGCCAGCCACCGTTGAAGCTCTAGAAGGAAGACTTGCAAGCAAAGAAAGGGAATCATTGTACTTTTACTTTATTTTTCACTTTGCAAAATCAGGACTTGTTTCTTATTTCTACCATGCACCTTAAGATTTACAAAGATATATTTCAGCATTCTTGTTTATTTGCCATTTGTGAGTAATTGCATGTTGGGGTTTATGTGAATGGAGTAAATTTTTGAGTAGAATGCATGTTGATGAGATGTTTATGTACTTTATTTTTTAATAAAATTTCTAGTTTATATTATGAATATTTTCTCATTGATAGAGATATAATAAGATGCGTATGCATGTTTAGGGTTTATTAGAGGTAGAGATCATTTATATGTTCTTTCACTCTTATGCATGCTAAAGTTTACTAGAGATATAGATTCTTGCTTGTTATTTTTGCTAAAATGCAAAAATAATCCTTTTGTTAAATGAATTTCTTGTTTATGTTATGGGATATGCCTCATTACTAGAGATATATTAGATATGTATGCATACTAGAGAGTCCTTTATGCTGTTTTTGGCTCTTAAGCATGCTAGGGTTCATTAAAGATAGTGATTCTTTAATGTATTGATCACGGTAACATGGAATGCTTTTTTTAATGTATTCCATTTTAAATTAACTATAGTTATTGGTAATATAGTTGGTATAATTTGAAGAGATGTTAGCATTGAGAGAGTTAGCAAATCTCATGTATCAAATTAGTATGCTTATTCATTTTTTCACATGTATTTTACAAGGATTGAATTGAAACCCATGAGCATGTACCTCTATTTGACCCTTGGTAACTTGCTCAACAATTTAATTCATGTACTTTAGTTTAACTAATTTGCATTAGTAATTTAGATCTTATTATTGCTTACTCAGTCAGCACTTGCTCAAGTAGTTTAAAAATTAGGATTTTAATTTCAGCATTTTTCATACTCGCAAACTTAATCTTTAAACACTTAAAATATTTTATCATTAATCAAAACAAATTTTTCAAAAATTGAATGTTTATTAGCACTCCTTCCTTGAGGATGATACTCTAGATATTCACCTTGTTTATACTACTTGTTTGCGTCCGCTTGCGTTTAACACATCACAAACCACATATACACTAACTAAAATAAAAACTCTACTTGTGTTGTAGCTGCTAGCAGCTAATTAAGTGATCACTACTCTACCTCTATAAAAAGCGGAGACAGATCTTTTCCTTTGGGCACTAGAATGCAAACGAAGACCAAAAGGCACCAAATTGTAGACGGTGTGGAGAGACTGAAGGAATATAGGTAAAAATGATCTATGCATGCTTAAATTACATGTGAAGACTCACGTTTTGTTATTTATTAGAGTTGATTGAGTAAAATTACAGGAGAAGACCTTGCCTTCTGCTGACTCTTCGAGTTAGTTGGAAAGACTAAACTCCCACAATTGATCTTTTAGATCTAACTTGAAATATTGCTCTTTTTGACAGAATTTTGTTGCCAAAATTTTGTGTAAATTTTAATAAAATTCAAGGCATGTTGTCATGTTGCTGAAATTTTATGAAAAAATTTACCAATTGAAATTAATTAAATAATTTTATAGCAATTACAAGAGAAGACTCCACATTCCTATGTTTCTTAGAGCCTATTCTGCCAAGACTTTCGATGCCATGTTCTGTTGTTACTTGGAGTAACTAGGAAGATTAAATTCTTTTCATCGATCTTGGATCTGGGCCTAGGGAGCGCCTTTCCAATACAGTTTTGAGTATTTATGCTATTGAAGTTTCACTGAAATTTTTATTAAAACCCTAACTCATACATAGTAATTGTGCATTTGAAACTTTGAGAGAAAATTTAAATACAGAATAATAAATACATATTAGTTAATTTAGTTGATTATAAACATGATTAATTAAACATTCCGCAATTAATATAAAAAATATTTAATTAATTAAATGGCATTTAAATAGAGTTGCGATATACTCAATTATTAAAACACATGGTAAAGCAATTATAATGCTGATGTTTTTGATTGAAATCATGAGTTATGAAATTAATAATAGTAATATTATAATTGCCATTATGATTATTGCACAATATATGATAGAGAGGGAGAAGAAATAAAATATGTACATTCACAATATTTAGTACATGCTCCAAAATTTTCATATTAGATATACAAGACTTTTAAATTTGTAATTTTGCAGTACAAATACTCCTTTTAAAGCATTTACCACTATGTACAAGCACTGCTCTTATCTTTGATCTCCAAGCCTACAAATATTTAACATCATGAACATCTTAGAGTATGCAGTACTGATCTCATGCTTATTACCTCCATGGCGTTGCTTTCAAAGCACAACATCCCATGGTGTGCTGGTCTAAAACACTAACTCTTATCTATAAAGATTGTAAAGCTCTTACCTTCCATCGCTACCTATACAAACATAGAATTATTGATATATTATACAATAACAAGAACGCCAGAAGCTCAACAGAAAGGGAAATAACTTAAATTTTCTGATTCATAGTATATTTAATTGGTTTCAATTGAATCACATAGGTTAAATAATATGACAGTAGATCTATATGATCTTAGCTGAATTTGATTTTTGACTTATTGTAGATAAAGGTTATATGTTGAGTCTAAAGTTTAAAAAAATTTAAATTCATAATGACCAAAGCTTTAATAGATTTAATGAGCCTTAGTCATAAGATCTAACTAATCTAAGTTATAAGATCTAGCTGACAAAGTCAAAAGATTTGATTGATTTAAGTAAAAAAATTTGATTCATGGGCAACCTAAATAAATCCAATTAAATCATTCTATATCTAAATATGCGATTCCTAATTGATTTGAATGGTTCTAATCAAGTTGTTCCAAGCTAAATCAATTTGATTTTTAGTAGATCATACAATTCTTAGTTGAATCAGTTCAAGTTAAAGTAATCAAAATTCTTAGATGATTGAATCCATCACATTTGAAATGATACTAAGTTGTTTGACCTAATCTCTATAAAGATCTAAAATATCTAAAGTACATATATTGGCCATATTGTCTAAATGACTAAAGCCATAAGATTCACAACTTAGGCATTCCATAGGAAGTAAACCCCAACCTAATCACAACTTGAGCATTCCAAAGGATGCAAGCCCCAACCTAATTATAACTAGGGCATTCTAAGCTCCATCCTAAATCAAACTCTAGACATTCCAATGGATGTAAGCCCCATTATAAATCTAATTCCTATCTTCAAATGGATATAAGCCCTATCCTAGATCCAAAACTGAGCCTTCCAATCGATGTAAGTCTCGACTCAATTAAATTTGGGTTAGACCATTGCCATCAGCCCCACCAATTTAAAGATGTACCTTGGCCGACTCTATTGCTAATAAGCCTACAAATACAAATTAAACACCAAATGTATAAACCCATAACTAAATGTTTTAAGTTATTATTTGAAGTTCAACTATTGTTCTAAATTACCTTTCTAGTTAAGCAAGCATTTGAACCTCAAACAATTTTTTCAAAAACTTCTAAACTCTAGTGGTGGTCATGCTTTTTATGTGCTAAACCTTTGAGTAAAAAATTGTATGGCTAGCCCTCTACTAGTTCATAAATCAATAATACATACAAAGCCTGAGTCTTTAGCATAATTTTTCTCAATTTGCTCAAGATATCAGAGAGGAGGTATCATGGATTTTAACATTGGGACCAAAACAAACACTTCTCAAAAGTTAGGGACAAAAATGACATAAAACTTGGAGATTAAAACTAACACATCACAAAAGTTAATGCATTATTTTAATATATTACTTTTGGATGTGTATATATCTTTTAGTAGCATATAACTTTTTATATAAAAATCAAAATCTAGTCTTCTACAAGTTAATTTATCTCATCTATTTTTTTATTTATATTTAGACAAGTATTTATAAAAACCGTTTTAAAATATTTTTGAATATATTTATATCACCAAATATCTTTACTATTAGTGTCTTTCATTTTTGACTATCCAAAAATTTATTAGCTAGCTTGCGAAGGTAACTAACAATTAGTTTCCACATAAGATTTGCCTCCTCTTATATATCTTACTAAGCTTTAATATTCTACTACTGAAAATGTCTTTATTGTTTTTCTTAGTATTTCATAATCTAATTTTTAGGCATAAATTAGATTTGTTAATTTGTTAAAATTTTGTTTTCAAATCTAAAAGCAAAATTGGATGATGGGCTGTCAAATTTATCTTCCAATAACCTTACAATCTTAGCAATGTGATTGATCTCTTTTTATTCTATGGACTATTCCCATTTGAGTTTTAGAAGATTCATTCTTATAGTTGGTAATTTGTTCTATTTTATTTGAAAATACTTTAATAATCGTAAAATTGTATGCTAAATCTTAAAATTTATTTTTTTCTTTTTTCATTTTACTCTTTGCTATATTAAAGCTGCTGTGTACACCTTAAACTCTTCAATTTTTCTTATAATTGCATATTTAGATCTTCCTTGACAAATTACATCTACTTTTGTGCTGTTTCTTGAATCAATCCTCTTAAATCATGCCAAAATTTATTTTTAACTTCATTTAACCATACTATAGGGGCATAGATACTTATGTTAGTAGTAACACCATCAATATTAATCTTCAAAATCATAATTGTATTTCCATCCTCATGACTTCCACTTAATATTTTTTTTCTTACTCAATTTGTTACCATTTCCTTATTAATCATTACTTGTCAAAGTTTGAAGTCAAAATTATTAAATTTTTTGCTTTCTCATTCACCTCCTTTCTTTTCAGAAAGCATAAAATATTTTTTTTGATTAATCATAAAATCTACTAATTTCATGTGTGATTATTGGATTGCTAAGATTTTATTCTCAGCAGTGTCTTGTACTAGTTTTTTATTTGCATTAATCCATAGTGTGGGAACCCTTGTCCACTTAACACCACACTTGGGAGTTGACGTAGCTACCTTTGGTTACTTTTCATTGCATTTTGGCAATACATCCCATTGCTTTCAAGGGATGCCTCTTCTCCAACCCAAATTATTAAAGGATTCATTTGATATGTTACTGACAAGTCTTACATTGGTTATCGTTTATACCAAACACAACACTCCATCTTTAAATGTGACACGCATTTTGACAATAGCAATGCTTATATAATTATGATGTGTGGTTTTAATTAAATAAAGTTGTTGAATTAGACGTTTCTATATTTACAATTTTTATTAAACAATATTTTTTGATATGAACTTAGCTTACTTTTTACAACTTGAGCTGAACAAGAACACACTTATCCAACAAAAATGATATTTTGAGCCGAACTAAAATGTATTGTTCTTGCCTATGATATAACTAAGCTAAACACTGATGTATTTTCTTGAACAAAAACGAGCACAAGCTGATATTGAGCAGATAATGAACAAATCAAACATGAAAAAAAGTTAAAGTTAGCTCAGGCTCGGTTCATTTACACCTTGAATATTGTATTTTATTAAAATATATAGGAACCACTTATACTTCCATTTTATTAATATTGCTTTACAATGAGTATTGTGGTTCTCTTGAGGTCCTATGAATTCATATATGATCTTAAAACATTTATGCAACACAATTCATTACAAACATTGTAATTCAGATATGCTTAGTCATCTGACTTTAATCTTTCCAGCGCATGTAAGACATGTAACTAACGCCAATATGTGATATACTGATTATTTTATTCAAGGTAGTATTCAGGATGTTGCTTTTTGAATGAACTATATTATATATTGCTTTTACTCTGAAAATCATTGCTGCTCGGAACCTTAAATGATTATGTGAAAGAACCAGCTGTCCGTTTACTTTAGAAGGAATTGTGTTTGAGAAGAACTTGGTGAAAGTTTTAATGATTTAAACCTAAATGTGTTCAGTTATTATAATGGTATGCAGAAATTGCTCTACGTAAATCTCTTTTCACAACTATTCTTATTATATAAAATTGATCAATTTTTAATAGACGTACAAATGTCTTTTGCAAATGGAATGGTAAATTTAAGCTTTATTTTGTAACTTATGGTTTGAGAAATGGAATGCACATGCTCGCAGACCATTTGTTGAGTATATTGGAGTAATTCCCTCGGAGCAACTGAAGATAAAACAAAAAGAGTTAGAAGAAGAAGCAAGATCATTAGTCTATAATGGTGGAAAGGTATTTATTTAGGGTTTTGTTGCTATAATTTTTTGTAAAAGAATTCAATTTACTTAATTTAAAATTTCTAAGTGCTTGTTTGGTTTGAGATAAAATTGCAGTACTGTAAAATATTCTGGAGAAATGAATTCCCTATACCCTCATTTTCAAGGGATTCCGATTACACCCAATTCGGAAGAAATTATAATACTATCCAAAAAAAAAATGTTGAGCCATTGTCGGTGGGTTCCAGGCCTTGTCGACCTAGTTGACATTGCTGGGTCTCACCGCTTAGACATTAGTTTTCACGGACCAAGGCCGACATGTTGCCAGTGCAAGTTGAGCCTTGTTGAAGATGAGTGGACAACTTTTAAGAAGCTTGGCACTTTTCGGTCAAATACGTCGCAACGGTCCCGGATTTGAGCTTTTCTGGATAGTGCTGGCCACTGCGGCTAGTCATTCCATAGCATTAAACTAAAAAAACAAGGTGTACAGGGATATGCTTGTCACATTGAGCTATCCTAGTGCTGCCCACCACCGGCAGTAACACACTGGGCCTTGTTGGTTATTGTAGACCACTGCTGCCATCATCTCATTGTCACCACCAGTAGGATCCCTCTCTGGCTGAATTTTCTTATATATTAACTACTAAAGTCTTGAGTTACATCCAACAAAAAAAAATGATTACAACATTCAAAAGGTTTTACACTAATTGTCTTACATGAAAATATTTTAAGCTGTTATTTTATTTACTTGCTTTTTTTCCTTCAAACCAAACAGCCATCAGGTTTTTGATTATGTGCTTTTGCTTTTTTTGGTGTATCTAGCTACATTTTACATTTGCAAAAAACTTATGCAGGTATCTGCTTCTATTTTACCTTATGATGAAGCAGTCAAGTGGTGCAACGGTGATCTTCCTAATTACATATTGAAGGTTAAAACATGGCATTAAATTTCTTCTTTGATTTAAAAAATTCATGCATGAATTTTTCTTAAGAAAATACTTCCACTTATGTGTTTGTTACTACCATTGGTTTTTCAGTGGTTTATCAAATATTTCCGTTGCTGCATGCTTTTTTCTTTCGATGGCTCATTCTTGTTGCGAGAGCTTATTTTACATCGTCGTAGATTAATAGCCTTTAATTGTGATGGCCTGATGCCGGTTTAGCGTGAATTGTCCCGACATCGGGTACTCACATGCCGCAGGATCATATTGTGCAATTTGAAATAAAAGGAACACACATATAAAAGCCAAAAGATAATTTTCATTCATTTAAAATTCGTTATTACAAAAATTTCCAACGTTTCTCTTACAAAGTTCATCAAAGATGAACTGAAACAAAAGGAAAATATAAATAAAAGTAAAAGTAGAATAGCGCCGTAGATTCATCGGCCAGTTTGAAAATGTATGAATTAGGGTTCTTATTTGAATTCTCCCAGAAGCACCTGACCTGGTATTGTAAAGAAAATAATACCGAGATTGGAATTCCCTATAATTAGAGAATACTCTATGTACCGCAGTAAACAATATAATATTAAACTCTTATAAAAGCAGAGATGCGATTATCGGAAATAAAGGTGTAATAAACATGCAGGAAAAATAAAACAATAGCGCAAAAGAATAATCAATTTCCTATGAAAAATATTATCACAAAATATAAGTTACTGATGTTAATTTTTCCAATAACTCACCACTAATGTTATTGATGTCATTTTTCTAGTAATCCACAAATATTACTGATGTCATTTTTCCAACATCCCACGAATATTTTTGATGTCATTTTCCAGTAACCTACGAATGTTGCTGTTGTTATTTTTCTAACAATCCACGAATGTAACTGATGTCATTTTTCCAGTAACCCATGAATGTTGTTGATGTCATTTTTCCAGCAACCCATGAATGTTACTGATGTCATTTTTCAGTAACAACCACATTATAAAAGTGATGTTGGTTTCGAACAATCAAGCTTCAATACAAATTTGGCTCAAAGTGAAGCTAAGCAGCCATAAAGTACAAAAAATAATACATGTCATATACTGGGTACCTTTTAAGTTCAAATGTGCAATAGTTTGACTGGATCTGCATTTAGATTTTGATATTTTAAATCAGCTTTTAGCCAATATTTTAAGAGTAATTTTAATCTTCATTTCTATTCTGTGCTTCTTTCGCTTTCTTATTATGATTGAAGTTCAATTTTTAAGTTACTGCGATAGCAGTAATATTTATTATAACATCATTATAATGATAATATAATGTACGAAAGAAATAGACAAAATGGAAATGATTGAATTGAAATGATTGAATTAAAAGGAAAAAATAGTCGTCTTATAATATTTTTACTGTTATTCATTATTTATTTAATGAAAACAATGATAATGTGAACGACGCAATTGAGATAATAAAACTATATTATTAAAAGAACTCAAGAATAAAATAAAAAAGAGGCAAAATTTCTCCTCGTTTCTTCCTCCTTTCCCTCATCTCTTACATAGGATAGTGTTGTCGGAAAGCTGAGGGAGGACGGACGGCTGAAGGGGGAGGCCTGAGTGGCTGGTCGAAATGGGGTGGTCGAACGACTGCTCGTTAGCTGTTGGCCGGCTGAGGGACGGCTGCGGCAGGAGGGAGCTGGCTGCTAGGTGGCCGTGTGATGACCTGATGCCGGTTCAATGGAAACCGTTCCGACATCGGGTGTTCACATACGGCAGGATCATATTGAGCAACTTGAGAGAAAAAAAGAAATATACATACAAAAGCCAAAGATTTTTCTCATTTATTTCAATATATCAGAATACAAGATCTTTCATTGTACTCTTCATACAAAAGAGAAATAAAATAAAAAGATAAAAGATAAGCAAAACAGTGTCATGAATCTATCAGCAAGATTAAAAATTTTAAGCATTATGGTTCTTGCACGTATTCTTCCAGAAGCACCTGACCTGGTATTGCATAGAAAATAATATTGGGATTAGAATTCTCAGTAATTAGAGAATACTCTAAGTACTGCAGTACACAATAATATTTACACATTAAAAGATTCTATTAGCGGAAATAAGGCGGTAATGAAATGCAGGAAAAGTAAGGCAATGGCGCGAAATAAATAAATAATTTCCTACAACAAGTATTATTACAAAATGAAGATTACTTATGTCATTTTCTAGTAACTAACCCCGAATATTACTGATGTCATTTTCTAGTAAAAATCCCGAATGTTACTGATGTCATTTCTAGTAACAACCCTGAATATTATTGATGTCATTTTCCAGTAACAACCCCGAATGTTGGTTCCGAACAACCAACTAAGCTACAACATGAATTTGAATCGAAAGCGAGGCTAAGTAGCAGCAAAAATACAAAATATAATATTTGTCATGTACTGGGTACCGTTTGTTCTTTAAGTTTGGATGAGTGACAGCGCTCAATTTGCATTTAAGTTTCTGATATTTTGGCATTTAGCCAATATTCCAGGATCTCTAATGGGTGTAAGAGTCCACCTGGCTTTTGATGCCCAGCTTTTACTAAGCAACACATGGCACTTAGCAATAAACTCAACCATGCTTTTTTTGAGTCCTGGCCACCATAATATTTTCTTTAAATCCTGATACATTTTGTTGTTTTCGGGGACTGAATATCCTGAGTTGTGAGCTTCGCTTAATATCTGGTTTCTAATGGATGTAATATTAGGAACCCAAACTCTTTTTTCGTGATAAATATAAACCCCTTGCTGAAGTTGTAAGTTCGATCGACGTCCATTTTCTATGTCTTTCTTTAGTTTTGAATACACTGGGTCTTGTTCTTGAGCGATATATATCTGTTGCAGGAGTGTTGGTTCGGCGGTACTTATCTGGAGTAGATCGTTTAGTTGCTTTCTAGAAATGGGCCTTATCCCAAGCTTTTGGAATTCCTCCATCAAGGGGCTTTCCATGGTTAACTCTTTTAGTGACACTTTTTTGCTGAGGGCGTCAGCTACGACGTTGGCCTTTCTAGGGTGATACGTAATACTAAGATCATAATTGCAGATTAATTCAAGCCATCTTCTTTGCCTGCAGCTTAGTTGTTTCTGGGTAAAAATAACTTCAGACTTTGGTGGTCGGTAAAGATCTCACATTGTACCCCATACAAGTAGCGTCTCTAGATATTTAGGGCAAAAACGACCGAAGCTAACTCCAGATCGTGAACTGGGTAATTCTTTTTGTGCTTCTTTAATTATCTTGAGGCGTAGGAAATTACCTTCCCTTCCTGCATTAAGGCGCATCCCAAGCCAATATTTGATGCATCAGTGAACACTTGAAAATTAATCCCCTCTTGCGATAAGATCAAGATTGGTGCGGCGGTCAGCACTTCTTTCAATTTCTGGAATGCTTGTTCGCAGTCTTGACTCCAGACGAAAGGTACTGCTTTTTTAGTTAATCTTGACAGCGGTGAGACTAATAGCGAAAATCTCTTTACAAACTTTCGGTAGTAGCCTGCTAAACTCAGAAAGCTTCGAATTCCTTTCACAGAAGAGGGTTCGACCAATTCTGAATGGCGCTTATCTTATTATGATCAACTTGTATCCCTTCAGCACTGATCACATGACCAAGAAAGGCAACAGATTTAAGCCAAAATTCATACTTTGTGTATTTTGCAAATAATTGATGCTCCCTTAATGTGCCAACATAATTCTTAGGTGATTTTCGTGATCTTCTTCACTTTTTGAGTAAATAAGAATTTCATCGATAAACATGATCACAAATTTATCCAGGAAGGTTCTAAGAACTTGCTGCATTAGATTCATGAAGACTGACGAAGCGTTGGTTAATTCGAATGACATTACCAAAAATTTGAAATATCTATAATGAGTTCTGAGCGCAGTTTTTGGAATGTCCTCTCGCACTCGGACTTGATGATAACTTGATCACAGATCTATCTTTGAGAAGACTTATGCCCTGACGAGTTGATCGAATAGATCGTTTATTCGAGGAAGCGGATACTTATTTTTGATGGTTATTTTGTTAGCTCACGGTAGTCGATGCACATGCGCATCGAGCCATCTTTCTTCTTCACAAAAAGAACTGGAGCTCCCCAAGGTGACATGATGGGCTTAATAAGGCCCTTTTCCATTAGTTTTTGTAATTGTTCGTGAAGTTCTTGCAGCTCCTTTGGGGCTAAACGGTAAGGTGCCTTTAACAGAGGCTGAGACCCAGATACTAAGTCAATAGCAAAATCTACTTCCCTTATTGGAGGTAGACCAGGAAGCTCATCCAGGAAGACATCAGGGAATTCATCGACTACTTTGGTTTCAGCTAGAGGGATGTCCTTTTCTGATTCACTCATCATAGAGACTAGGTAAGCCTCACACTCTTTGTGAATTAGCTTTTTCGCCTTAAGTGCGTTGATTAGTGAGGCGTTAATACCTAATCTGCCTATGAATACACCTTGTTTTCCTTCCCTTTTAAGGGTAACATTCTTTTTCCGACAATCAATGACTCAGCCAATCAATCCTTAAAATGATATCGAAGTTCATTATAGGGAGGATTTGTAGAGTAGCCTCATAAACTACATCATTGATTGGGATGTTGCAAATACAAAATTGTTGAGCGCACATGGTGGCACCGGAAGGCAACCCAATATTAAGGGTGCTGGCTAAATCGTAACACGAAATATTGAGGGCCCTGATGCAATTTTTTGAAATAAATGAGTGGCTTGCTCCTGTATCCAACAAAATGCTACAAGATTCACTATTAATTTGTATGGTGCCTAATTAGAAAAAGTAAACAACTATTATAAAAAGTTTATGTAAGCGTGTTGATAAATTTTAAAATGAGAAAGGTAATGTACCTGACACCACGTTGTTGTCGTCGGGTGCAATGATAGGAGTAAGGGTGTACATCCTTGCTGGAACGATGACCCGAGGGGCTTGACCATTCCTTTGGATAGCCGTTGCCGTTGAAGTGACTTGCCTAAGAGCAGTTCCTCTTCAACGATTGTTGGCGGGGGGGGGGGGGGGCTGATGGTGCTGAATTATGGCTTGGGGCAGATCCTGCCTTTGGGATAATATCTCCGTCTACCGCCTTTTTGGCTATATAGAAAAGATAACCGTGACCTGTGCGCCTGAAGATAAAGCAGCAGTTCTGCCCATGATAGCATCTCCCACCTGGGTGAGATCGATCATATGCTATGCCTTCGATGTCCTGGGAGCTTCTGCGGACATTTGGTATGCCCTGGCTGGTGGAGGGTAACGGGGACATTTGAAAGTCTCCTAGTTCCTAGCAAAAGTGATCGGTCTTTTCCCTTGTCGTTCTGCGATCACATGCTCATTGTGCTCAAGCATTGTTGCACAGTCCAAAAGATCGGCAAATTTTGTATACCTAAGTGAAATTAGGTTGGTGCGAATGCTTTCTTTTTAACCCTCCAAGAACCAACTACACCTCGAAGCTTCGCAATCTACCAGCTTCGGTGCATAACTAGAGAGTTTTGTGAACTCTGTCTCGTATGCTGCCACTGATCGGTCGCCCTGAGTTACTTTTATAAATTGGCTCTCAAGAATCCTCTGAGCTGAGTGAGGAATATAGCGGCTTCTGAATGCCACCGTGAATTCTGCCCATAGAATTTCCTCCAGACTGACGCCCACGAAGGTGGTTTCATATGTGATTTTCCACCACCTTTCAGCTTTGCCTTCTAGCAGATGTTTTGCTAGCCTCAATGCTTCACTTGTAAGACACCTTAAGCTGTCCAACTTGCTTTCGACAGCTTGGATCCAATCCTCTACTTCCATGGGTCGGGTTGTGCCATTGAAGGTAGGAGGATTGAGTTTGAGGAAGGCCTGCAGGGCATCATATACTCGCAATCTTTGCCTTTGAGGGGGTTTTGATGCGAGCAGGGGGTAGAGGCTTTCCGTTGGTTTGAAAGGGCTCGTAAAACAACTTCCAATAGACTATCCATTCTATTGTCCGTTGCAGACGAGGAAGTTGTTGTTTTGACAGGGGTTGCGGCGGTATTGTGAGGAAGGCTTCGTCAGAATCCATCTGTTTGGAGTGATTTATAAAATGTGTAATTAGAAAAGTTTGTGTCTGACCGGATACATAAACAAATAATCACAATGATAAAGAGAAAAAAGTTTTCATTAATAAAAGATTCATACACAAAAAGGGGTTCTATTAACAGTAGGTCTCATTCTTTACTGGATGCATATCCTAAAGGGTATAAGGTACTATTCTAAGTTTTCTACAAACTGGAGGAATCATAATTAATCATCCTCTTTTTTGATGCGGACTCCTTGTGGTTCCTGGCTTTCCTCTTTCCTTTCGAGGTGGAGGCAGTCGCGTCGCTAGTTCTGATGAACTCCCTTACGCGCTGAAGTTCATCCTGAAGTTGGATGACTTGACGATTTTTCACGCCATCCTTTCTTTTCACTTCCCATTCTAGAGTAGTCATCTTTCCATGTAGAGCTCATTTTAGCTCTTGCAATTCTATTTCTAGATCCCTTATTCTGTGCCTAGATACTGATATTCACCAGGCTAAGGTATTCTCTACCTCACTCAGCCTTTCCGTTTAAATCTCAACTTTTGATTCCTCTGCAGGAGTCTTCATATTTACGCTAAGATTAGTTACTCTCGACTTCAAGGAGTAACCGTCACTTTCTCCTTCCTCAAGGAATTCGATCATTGCATCGTGGGGATTCGTCTATAAGATAAATGATTAATAAAAATGTTATTCTTATGTTTTCCATGCTTCTAATTACAATGATGAAAATGGTATTATTATCTTTAGTTATTTTAATCATCTTAGATTGAGTATATCCTTATTTTACATGTATATTCTTTTCTACCACAAGTACTCAATCTTGCTTTGATACTAACTGTGATGACTCGACGCCGGTTCAGCGGAAACCGTTCCGACATCGTGTGTTCACATACTGCAGGATCATATTGAGCAACTTGAGAGAAAAAAAGAAACACACATACAAAAACCAAAGATATTTCTCATTTATTTCAATATATTAGAATGCAAGATCTTTCATCGTACTCTTCATACAAAAGTGATATAAAATAAAAAGATAAAGATACGTAAAACAACGTCGTTGATCTATCAGCAAGATTGAAAATTTTAAGCATTAGGGTTCTTGCACGTGTTCTCCTAGAAGACCTGACCTGGTATTGTACAGAAAATAATACCGGGCTTAGAATTCCCAGTAATTAGAGAATACTCTAAGTACTGCAGTACACAATAATATTTACAGATTAAAAGATGCGATTAGCGGAAATAAGGCGGTAATGAAATGCAGAAAAAGTAAGGCAATGGCTCGAAATAAATAAACAATTTCCTGCAACAAGTATTATCATAAAATGAAGGTTACTGATGTCATTTTCTAGTAACTAATCTCGAATATTACTGATGTCATTTTC
This sequence comes from Gastrodia elata, assembly GCA_016760335.1. Taxonomy (NCBI): domain Eukaryota; kingdom Viridiplantae; phylum Streptophyta; class Magnoliopsida; order Asparagales; family Orchidaceae; genus Gastrodia; species Gastrodia elata. Next base: position 22,296,039 of record CM028684.1, on the reverse strand, counting down.
CAGTAACAACCCCGAATATTACTGATGTCATTTTCCAGTAACAACCATGAATATTACTGATGTCATTTTCTAGTAACAATCTCGTATGTTACTGATGTCATTTTTCAGTAACAACCCCGAATATTGGTTCCGAACAACCAACTAAGCTACAACATGAATTTGGCTCGAAAGCGAGGCTAAGCAACATCAAAAATGCAAAATATAATATTTGTCATGTATAGGGTACCGTTTGTTCTTTAAGTCTGGATGAGTGACATCGCTCAATCTGCATTTAAGTTTCTGATATTTTGGCATTTAGCCAATATTCTTAGGAATATTATCTTTTTTTAAGTCTTTGATTGATATTTTATAATTTTGCTCTTAAATTATAATTTATTATGGAGAAGTTATTTTATCCCATCAATTACCAATTAACCAGCTCGTAAGCTGATTCGCTCGTAAAAAAAGTTTGCTCGAGCTTGAGATTGAGCTCTATTAACAAATCGAGCTCAAGCTCAAGCGGGAGCCAACTTAAGCTCGACTTGGCTTGCCTCTACTCATAATGCAATATGAGTTAGAATCTTTATTTTTCTACACCATTAAAAAATTTAAGAGAAGAATATTTCATACCTTCAAGATTAGTATCGCCGAAAGACGGAGAGAGGTCGGAATGGGTGGCCGAACGGCTGGCCGGGGTGGCTGCAGCAAGAGGGCTAGCTGGCAGCGGCAGGAGGGGGCTGTTGGGTGGCCGACTGCTATTGGAGGGCTAGCAGGGGGGCTACTGGGTGGCTGGCTGTGGGAGAGGGCTGGCAGGGGGATGCTAGGTGGTCGGCTGCTTGCTGGCTGGCTGGCTGTGGAAGAGGGAGGAGAAGAGAGGGGCTGGGTTGTTGTGTGGGGAGAGGACTAGTAGGAGGGAGCTGTGGGGCCGGAGGGAGCGGCTGAGTGGTTAATTAGACGCAGGAGGGGGTATCCTGTGCCAAGACATAATGGCGCATGGCCTTTGCGCCTGTACAGGCGTCTGGCACGGAAGGTTCTTCCGCTAGAGGCAGAAGAATCCTGCACGGGATCGGGGGGGGTGGTGGGAAAGAAGGGAAGAAGGAACACTTGTGAAATTTTAAAAAAAATACTTAAACTTAAATTATTAGTATTTTTTCACTGTTTGGCATCCAAAAATAATGAAACTTGACATCGAGGTGTGTTATGACATAATCAACACCCTTACGTCAAATTTTTTTGATTCGGAGCAATAATTTATTTTATATTAATTTTTAAGGTTTAAAATTTCAAAATTTAACCACCATCAAACTGACGCTCAGAATTTGATGAAATTTTTCGGGCAGCTTTTAATGACACTAAAAACGATGAATTCAGACACGTATTTCAATGTTCTTGATTTATAGAATTTAAATAATTCAAAAAATAAAACGAGAGTTTCCGTTTTTCGGATTTCTTCTAAACTAGGGCACTTGATCTAAAAATTATTCTTATCTAAGGGTATTTTTGTTTGACCTAATTTGAAATTTCCCGGGATCCTGATTTCTGAGGCGGGATTTGACCTAATTCGCAAAGTAACGACTTTGGGTCGTTACAGGCTGGCTGCTGCTACAGGAGACTGGCTGACAGGGAGGTGGCTGAGAGGGGTGAGGGCTGCTGTGGAAGAGGGGGTGGCTGAGGGGGTATAAGAGGGGAGGGGGTCGAGACTGACAACCTGCGCCAAAAACGGCACAGGATGGGCGCTGTCTGGTGGCTCTGCAGGCTCTGGCGCCGAAGGTTCTTCTGCATGCTGGAGTAGGTCAGATGGGGGGGGAATAAGGGAAGAAGGAATTTCTTAAGTAATTTTTTTAAAAAAAATACTTAAATTTAAATTTTTTGTATTTTTCCACCGTTTGGCGTTCAAAAATAACGAAACTTGACACCGAGGTGTGTTACGATGTAACAAACACCATCGCGCTGAAAAATTTCAATTTAGAGCAATATTTTATTTTTAATTAATTTCTAAAATTTTAAATTTCAAAAATTAATTGAGATCAAACCGGCTCTCCGAAATTTATGAAACTTCTCGAGCAGCTTTTAAATAATATTCTTAACATAATAACATGAAAATCGATGAATTCGGGCACGCATTTAATATTTTCAATTTGTTGAATTTAAGAAAATTCAAAAATTAAAGCTGGGGTTTTCGTTATCTGAATTTTCTCCCAAACTAGGGCACTTTGATCTATAAATTATTCTCATCTAAAAGTAATTTTGTTTGTCATAATTTGAAATTTCTTGATTTATGAGGCGGGTTTGACCTAATTTAGCTAAATAACGACATCATATCCACTATTAGAGCTACTCTAATCTTGCTATGGATAAACTCGTTTCTCATTCTATCTTACAAGTATACACATTCATTCGCCTAAGCATTCTCATCTCTATAACACTTAATTTAACGGTGAATTTTTTCTTTGTTGCCCAACATTTAGCCCCATATAATATAGCTGGTCATATGGCTACTCTATAAAACTTTTTTTTTTAAGTTTGAGTGGAATGTTTTGACCGCACAACACTCCAAAAGCTCCTCCATTTCATCCAAGCAGCTTGAATCATATTAATTACATCACTTTCTACTTCACCATTATTTGAGTATTTGAACCATGGTACTGAAACCTCTCGCTCTTTTTGATCACATGGTCCTCAATAGTTATGTTCTCGAGATTTTGGCTTTTAATACAATTGAACTTATGCTCCATATGTTGTATTTAGATCTACTAAGTGAAACCCCATAGATTTTAAAATAGTTCTTCACAACTCAAGTTTTGCTTTAACTCCATCTCTAGCCTTATCAATTAATCGATTATCATTTACAAATAACTTGCACCAAAGAATCTCCTCTTGAATGTGCTTAGTAAAAATATCCATAATTAAATAAAAAGGATATTGGTTGAGAGTCGAGTCTTAAAGTAATCTAATAGTTACAGGGAAATCATTAGATATACCATCTTGCGATCGAAAACATGTTACAACCCTCTATATATTTATATTAACATTAATGTATGCAACACAAACCCCTTTTCTCTAAAGCTCTTTAAAGAACTCATTTTGGTACTCTTTCATAAGCCATTTTTAGATCAATAAAAATTAAGGAGCTATTTGACATGATAAAATTTGAATGTAAAGTAATATGATTATTTTACTTATATTTGGTTGTCTGTAAAAGTTTGTAGGAAATTTAGATTTTTCTGTTTGAATGAAGTAATTTATTAAGTATAGTATTTTGAGTAATTTAGGGGGTGAGATTACCTCCAAATCTATTTTTTGGATTCTGCTAAATTTTTTTGAAAAAATAAAGATAAAATGGCAATATTACACTTAACTATTACTCTCAGAACCTCTTTGAGATAAAATATTGGTAGCCCTTATATATCAACACATTCTTAATAATTTATCCACACTAAACTGCCAACATGTGTGGGGGCATCCAAATTGCTCTATAGCCACTGCACAAAATAACTTGAATTCTTAAATAAGTACGCCATTTCATCTTTATTAGCTTAGAACTTCTCAAAGTAGTAATTTTAATTTCACACTCAAAATAAGAAAAGACTATAACACTATTTTCTTAAACATGAATTGAGCAATATTGTTCTTATGTATATACAAGCAATCCAAACATTTTCTTAAATTGATTAGCTTGTATACATAACATTGTATTGAATTCTACTTCTCCATCAACTTAAGGTATCAGCTGAAGAAATATTCAATAGATAAAAGTAATAAAAGAAGGCATGACAAACTTCACCTTTTGTTAAACAACATAAAAAAATCTGCTCACTTGGTTTCTTTCATATGCAAACCAGATTTTACAAAAAAATGAAGCTAGAAAAGCAGATCTTTGAAACACTACCAAAAGAGTTATGAAACATCCAGACAAACTAAAAAACTACAGTAGATAGTCAGAGATCTGTAAGGAGAGTAATCATTTACCAATTGTATTTAAGTGTGCGTATGTATTCCCCAAAAACCACACTTTTAAAATTATTGTAAGCATTCTAAACTCAGAACAAGCCAATTAGAATCTCTTTAATCATCATTAATCATGCATTTAAGCAGCATTGTCACATCTAGTACATTCATAAGAAATCGAGAGTATCAAGTGTCACATTCACCATTGCTTCATCAACAATTTTATACATCAATTAACATCGTTTGACAATGCCCAAATAACAATTTCTCCATAAATGCGAGATGCTCGAGCTGTTCTGGCGCCATTGTCTCCTGGCGTTCTTCTCTCTTCAAGGTAGCGCTATCAAACCTTCCATTCTCATCCTACGTGCATGGTATCAGAGGCCCCTTCAAGCTTTTTGCTTAAGAGGACGCGAAGCCATGCAGGCGAACATCTTCGCGATTAGCTCTCCCCTCACGCGATATGCCAAGTCGAAGGGAACTGAGTGCTCCGTGTAATTGTAGATTTTGACTTATTTGGCAATAAAATTTTACACTAGCCATATAGTGAAAGTTTTACTCTCTGATTTTATCTTATCTCCCTCACAGAATATTTTTAATTTTATTCACTGTAACAAATGCACCGCACCATGTCTACATAAGACCGATTATTTTGCCTTAATCAAATACACGAAGATTTCTCCGCTTCTCTATGTGCGTGAATTCCATCATGGTATTGTAGAAAGACGATTTATATCCGCTTCTTCGTCTACGCTGATTCTGCCCTCGTCTCGCAAAATGTCGACGACCTCGGCTACGCAATCATCTACATCAGCAAGCCGTCCATCGCAATCTTCTGCAACCACCGTTCCATTCTATCTAGTCCTAGCCACAATCCATCATCTCCTTCATGTCAAGCTCGATGACTCAAATTACATGCTATGGAGATCGCAGTTTCTCCCTATCTTTCGATCTCATGGTCTCATGCGGTACGTAGACGGTTCTTGCTCTCAGCCTCTACCGATCGGTGGAAATGATGACTCCAACGATAATGCCATTTCTTGGTACAAATCAGATCAACTGATTTTGAGTTGGTTGATCTCCTCCCTCACTAAAAGGTCTTTTCTCAAGTTGTATCCGGTGACTCTGCAGCGGTAACATGGTCGACACTTGCCTCAATCTGCGCTTTTTACTCTCAAGCTTGACTTCAACAATTCAAGCTCCAGTTGAAAAAAGGCCCTTTGAAAATTGTTGATTTCATTCAACAGGACAGTTTTGGCACACCAAATTACGATTGCAGGACCACTGGTAACCAAGCAACAGCTTGTTCTCGATATCTTAATAGGCATGGGACCTGGTTTTGCCCCTATCATTGCCGCCATTACCACACTCATCACTCCTATTAAACTCGATGAACTCACCGATATCTTACTGAATCATGAACTCATGTATATGAACCAATCTACCGAGATGATCTCGGCTCCAGTTCTGACCAACACTGTTCATATTCGTGGTTGAGGGCACGACAATGGTAGAGGAAGATCCACTATGCAGTGCCAACCTTTCTACCATAGGCAGAATTTCACCATGAATCCAAGCGACCGTTCTTATGCTATACCGCCACCGCCCTCCTTGTTCTATGCTTCAAGCTCAGCCGATCTATGGTTCCTTGATTTAAGAGCCACTCACCATGTGCAACCATCTATGGTAAATTTGCAAAACCCGCAACGCTACAACAGGATCGAGAGATTGCAAGTCGGTGATGGCACATCCCTACCCATAACCCATACAGGTTCAATTACATTCTCATCTCCTTCAAACGATTTTCACTTAAATCAAGTATTACTCGTCCTGAAAATTTCCAAAATGCTGCTATGAATCAGTTGTTTCCCTCTTGAAAATAATGTTTTTTTTGAATTTTACCCCTTATTTTGTGTTGTTTAGGATCCAACTACGAAACAAGAACTTCACCGGTGCATGCTCATTAACGACCTATACACTCTCTCACTCCCATTTAGTCTATCCTACAATCTCAGCTATGTTGAATCCTCAAGTCTCTGGCATTGTCGTCTTGGCCATCTATAGGACCAAACAAACTTCACCACCTCGCCGACGCAGTACAAATAAAAATTAAATCTGTTTCTACTTGCATTTCTTGTCATATGTCAAAACAAAATTAGTTATATTTACTTGCCATTACTTCAGTGTCTCAACAGCCATTGCATCTAATTTTTCTCTGATATTTGGGTCCTGTCTCTGTTGAGTCACTGTATGGTTTCAAATATTATATAATTTTTGTTGACGAGTTTTCTAATTTTACTTGGATATATCCTATATACAAAAAATTTGAAGCTCTTGTTACTTTTCTCAAATTTAACATGGCTATGTCCTTTCTTCTAGAATCATCACCTTTTCAATCTGATGCAGGTGGAGAGTACAAAAAAATTACTCACACTTGCATCCCTCGACATACACCACCGATTCTCCTCTACATATACTCGTGAACAAAACTGGAAAGCTGAATGTAAATATCTCCATATTGTGGAAATCAACCGAGCATTACTTCTACACTCTCACCTCCCTAACACATTATGGATTCATGCTTTCCAAATTGCCACATATCTCATCAATTGCATCCCTTCTCCTCAACTTCACAAATCTCCATATGAATTTCTTTTCCACCTCCCTCCAGATCACAAATTCCTAAAAATCCTTGGGTGCCTCTATATTCCATGGTTAAAATTTTATGGAGCCAATAAATTGGATCCCCGCTTGTTACATTTACTATCATGCTCCTTTCAAAAAGTTTTATGTACCTTGACATGTCAGCTTCAATGAATGTGACTTCCCATACAATAACTACCTCTACCAAATTCACCATTATGTCATAGTTCCAACACAACCATCACAGTCCCACTCTCCGTGTGGGACAACCCTAATACTATTGCTACTACAACTGTCAACAGTAGGAGTAACAACAACTGTCCATCGTCAAACTTGCGGTCACCTAATTAATCCTCCATCCGACCACCCTCTCTTGCCACACCATGCTTCTCTGAACACAGTGATGACAACCCAGAGTCATCTGTTCAGCAAGCTCCTCCCTCACACCAATGTCCATCCAATGCTTACTCGATCTAAGATTGGGCACCTCCAGCCCAGAGTATTCTCGTTGGCTGCTCCAACCCTCCCATCCATTCCATCTACACAATGATAGGCAATGAAAGATCCTCATTGGGTTCAAGCCATCAATATTGAACTGTCTATTCTTCATAAAAATAATATGTGGACTTTAGTTCCCCATTTTTTCAATGTCAATGTTGTCAGCTGCAAATAGCTTTTCAAACTCAAATACAACAACGATGGCTCTATTGCTCGTCACAAGGCACAGTTAGTTGCCCAATGATTCACTCAGAAAGAAGGCATTGATTACTCTGAAATATTTAGTCTGATTGTCAAATCAACCACTATTCGAACTATTCTTATGCTTGCCCTCACCTTCAAGTGGCACATTCGACAACTTGATTTTGATAATGCATTCCTGAATGGTGGTGATCTTTATGACATCTACATGGAACAACCTCTCGGTTTTGGCTCAACCATCCACCAAGATCACGTTTGCCATCTTATCGTGCAATATATGGGCTAAAGCAATAGAGCATGGCATCACAATTTATCCACTGCTCTTGAGTCTTTTAGATTCCACAATGCAGTCAATGACTCTTCTATGTTCATCTACCGTAATGGTGCTAATCTCATGGTATTCCTTGTGTATGTAGATGATATTCTCCTCGCCGGCAATAGTGACTCCCTCATCCAACAACTTATCACCTTCCTAGCAACTTGGTTTCCTCTAAAAGACTTGGGATCAATTCATACCTTTCTCAATATTAATACCATGCCAGATTCTGATCATTTTATCTTGACTCAAGAACAGCGTGTCCAAGATTTTCTGCTTTGGTTGGTCTCCAACACTCCAATCCTGCACTCACGCAATGGTTGTGCAGACTAAACCCAGAGAAACTCCTAATGAATCTTTTTCGGATTCCACGCTTTTGGTACTCTTTAGTGTCTCCAATACACCAAATCGGATATCACCTTTAGTGTGAATAAAGTCTGCCAAACAATGCATCATCCAACCACCTCTGATTGATAAGATGTCAAGCTTATTCTTCGGTACCTCAGGTCCACACCTCACTCCGATATTCGATTACAACCGTTGTTCGAACTCACTATTTTGGCCTACTGTGACACCGATTGGGTCTGCAACCTGAATGATCACAAATCCACATCGAGCTACTACATTTTCCTTGGACAAAACCTTGCCTCATGGTCATCCAAGAAACAACCAATTGTGACCCGTTCTGGTACAAAAACGGAATACAAGGCAATTGCGAATACAACCAGCGAAGTTATGTGGATAGTATCTTTTCTCACTGAACTCGGTCTCTCCTTGGCCTCCTCACCGGCCATCTTCAGCGACAACTTGAGCTCTACATTCCTTACAGCCAAATCTATACTCCACACTCGCATGAAGCACGTTGAGGTGGACTACTACTTTGTTCACGACTTGGTCAAAATAATGAAACTTGCAGTTCAGCTCATACCAGTTGAAGATCAACTAGTTGATCTCCTTACTAAGCCTTTACTTGTTGCTTCTCATCATCGCATCACTGCCAAGCTCATTGCCTCACCAACATCAAGCTTGCAGGGCAGTAATAACAACCTATGCAAATCACTATTTTAGCCTCACATAATATTTTGATTTTATTCTCTATAAAAAATTGTACCGGGCCATGTTTATATAAGATCGGTTATTTTGTCTTAATCAAATACACAGATTTATCCGCTTTTCTGTGTGCGTGTGAATTCCATCAACTTTTTCTTCATGCCAAACATCTGAATTTCTTAATTGTAGGTAAAAAGTTCTTACTTTACACTCATTTTAGCTCATGCTAAATAGCCCATAAAAGAACTTTTTTTCTTTATCTAAATTTCTTCATCAAACCTTTTATTATATGTATATTTTTTGTAGTAGATCTACCTGGCATAATTTCAAATAGATTTTGAGAAATATAGGTATCTCTTCAGAATTTGTATTCAATTACTCTCCCAAAATTTCAATGCATTACTTGACACATTACTTGATTTCGTTATTATTTGTGCAGTCTTGAGTATCACCTTTATTTTTGTAAATAAGTATAACATTACCCTTTCTTTACATATTGATTTTTTTTTGTCTTCAAAATAACATTAAATAATTTGGTATGCCAAAATATTCCTTCCTCACCCATCGTATATCAATAAAGATATCATTTGTTCTACTATTTTTCTTCTCTATATCTTTTTAAGGCATTCCAAATCTTAGTTTTACTAACACATTGAATGAAAGTATAATTGAGATTTTTTATTACCATTAAATTCACTTATAATATATATATATATTGGTATAATCATCATTAAAAGCTTAGTAAAATAATTCGTTATCTTTGTTAATTATCTTCTTTCCTAAAACATTATTTTTGATCACTATTTTTATATATTTAACTTGAGTTAAATCTTTAGTTATTTTATCTCTTAGTTTGGCTAGCTTATAAATATGTCTCCCTCAACAATTTTTAATTTATTATATAAATTCGCGAATGCTACATTCTTATCATCAATAATTTTTTTTTTGGATTCAAGACAATCTAGCATATATTTCTTGTTTCTACTAACATATTTTCTTATAATTAGGTACTTTTTTTTTTATTCACAAAGTAAATTTCTTACTACTTTGTAAATACAACTAGCAACTAAATTCCGCATGAGGTTGGCTTCATCTTCAAAATCCCATTGTCCATATTTTAAAACTTCATCTATTAAAAATATTTATATTACTCTTCTTAAGATTAATTATTTTGCCAACAATTACATGATTTAAGTGTTCTTGAGATCGATACATTTAATATCACTTATATCTAAGGTGAATTTGCACTTGAATTTCATGAATTTAGAGATGCCTTTAATTTAAATGCAATTTAAGGATTTGTGAAGAATAGTAACAATAGACTAGAAGAGATTTTGAACTTTTTAATGCTAAATAATTTTTTAATATTGAGAGGTATTAAGGAGTTATTTATGATCATATTTGTGCATTGAAAGACGCTTGTAAAATGCTAGAGATTTCTTTGTTGGCATTAATCAAAATTCTAGCAATTGAAAATTAGGGATGTTCATTGCAATAAGCTAACCAACAACATTATAATCATCGACATTACTCATTTGGTTTCTTCTTAAGTCTTTGTTTCATAAATTAAAGTATTTTTCTTTATATTCTTTGTTAGTAGTAGGAGGATTTTGATTGACATGTAGAAGGGAGAGTTGATATTTAGTGTCATGATCAGAAGGTGATATTTACTTTTGTTAAAAGCAATGAAGTCTTTGGTTGAAGAGTTGAGTGAGTGCAATAGGTGCGATTTTGTGGATGATGTGATTTTGTAGGGAGTTTGAGTGACGTGTAGATTGTGATATTTGGAAGTGTTGATGATAATGACTTTTAGGTGAGACAAATAGAAGCAACATTGTGTCATTCTAAAAGTGCCATTTGAGTCATTGGTTTATAACTGCCATCTTAAACTTTATTGAGTAAGCTCCTTCATTACATGTAAAGCTCCTTCCGGTTCATATTAGATATGCATTTTTGGAAGAATAGGTCACCCCACCTGTTAATAATTTCTTCGCTTTGGATGAAAGCCTAGAAATAAATTATTGAGATCCGGGTTTTAGGAAGCCAATAAGTTGGACAATAATAAACATTAAGATGATTAATCCTTCCATTTGCATGCATAGGATCTTATAGGAGGGTGACATTAACTCTTCAATTGAAAATATGCATTCAATTATTATTCATATGACTAGATGATATAAATATGCATTCTCCTGAGTGTGTTATTATACCCTCAACAATCTCAACATCTCATAAGGAAATTTTGTATATATAATTCCTGCATGATCATATTTATTAGAGTCGAATCAAAATTAATATTTAAAGACTCTTTAATTTCTATTAGAAATACTTTTTAAAATTATAGTATATATATATATATATATATATATATTTACCTTTGAAAATTCTGCTATACTAATCTTCACCAATAATGGCCAGTGTTTTTTTATGCTTTGTCAAATATCTAATCTTAACAATAATTGATCAACTAACTATATTGTCACTACCCAATTCGATTAATGTCGGGAAACGGAGGTCGGATAACAAAAATATGAATTTAGCATTAAACAATTATAATCATATTTACACATATCATTCAAATAATAAGAGCCAAATAATTATTGAAAGATACTATATTTAATAAAAAGTATAACGACAACATAAAACAATTGCTAAAGTTGAACAAGATACTAAAAACAAAAAGAACGTGTACTGAACACAATGACAGATGTATGTCAGACTAGTGAATTTAACAGTCGTATAATCTTGATCTAAAAATTGTTAGTAAAAATACTTAGAGTGAATAATTATAATTGTACTCTAATTAATAATGAAGAGAAAATGGGTATGCTTGCTCTAATAAGGGCTAAAAGTAGAATGATTAGTGGTTAGAAGCGAAATAGTAAATTAACTAGTGCATATCATAGCATGAAAAAAGAATTATAATTAACATTTTTCTGGCTCTAATTTTATATATTATTTGTTTAGTTTTGTTACTACTTGCATCGTGAATGAAGTACTTCATAGCAATGTTGAGTGAATCATCACCCAATGGGCTTGTAGTGATAAGCCTTTTGAAAGCTAGGGAGAGGCCTATCCCTAGGAAAAATTTCATTAAGAAAGTAATACATGCATAGATTATTGCCACATATACTTTTATAAAAGCACATGCTGCTTCTTGTAATTTGGGCCTCCATATTTTAGCATATTCATAGACATTGCATTTTCATGGAACTTTTTCTTGATTTAGTAAGATTCATATTTATTACATGACAAATTTAGTAAGATTAACTAAAATGTTGAAATAAGCCATACAATATAATATGAAACAAATATTTAGTTCTATGTTAATGATTATTTTGTTTCAATGAGGTTAATCATTTTTTTTTCAGTATGCAGAGATAACGATATATAAGTTTTGATTGCTTTAACAGTAGCAATTGAACTCTTATTATTTTAGCATTTACCATTCAATTTATAAATACCATAACTAATTATACTATAAAAATGAAAATGCATTGTTATCTGATAAAAATAAATATTTTTAACTTTTAACTGATTTTGAACATCTGGAGTAGTTTTGCGAATGATTGTATTTCAACAAAAATCAACCAAAATTAAGTAGTCAAGATTTTATCTATATTTATATGATTTTTCAATTGACTAAAATCATAAATAAAGCACAAATAAATGAGGATTGCACCTTAGGCTTTGGTGGATTGCGTTGGAAGCTGCGTTGGGTGCTTGGTGTTGATTAGAATGTATTTGGAGAATATACACGTTATATTTTGTGGGTATAATTAATATAACTCATTTATACTTGATATTTATGGAATTAATAATTAGATAGGCATGGTAAGGTTGTCAATACACTTTGAATTCATTACCGAGGTAGGAACTTGAAGTTGGAGGCTAAACCTTTTTCGATCTAGAAGGTAGCAAACCTGTAATAAAATAGATTGTTTTAGATCTGAAATATGTGTACATGTACGGAAGTGGGGAAATAGAAAAGGGGAGGAAAGTGGTTTTAGGATTAGGGCTTGGTTGGTGGAAGTAAGGGCTGTTTGATAATTTTTGGGAGGTTTATAAGGCAGTTTTGTGGCTTTTAGGATTTGTTAAAGGTTGCTTGGGCTATTGGAGCTGTTTGGAAACAACTTAAGATTGTTGGATCTTCTTGGAGGCTATTGGAAGCTATTTGAAGTTGTTTAAAAACAGCTTATGGCGTTGGAGCCTTTTTGGAAAGCTGTTTGATAACATCTTTTGTTGTTGGATACTATTTGGAGCTGTTTGGCAACTATCCAGGGCTTTTTGGTAACACCTAATGGGTTTTGGGAATTGTTTGGCATTTGTCCAGAACTCGAGTCTCATATTAGTATTAATTTTATCAAATAAGTTTCTATGATTTATAAAAGTCTATAAGGACTTATTTGATACAAACAAAAAGTTAAAAAGGACTTAGGATCTTATGAATACTATATGAACTTACTATGCCATCACAGAAAAATATTTCGTTCATGCTATTGATGGCAACTATATGAAACTTGGATATTTTCTTTCACTGCTTTTGGGGTTCAGTTCTTAAATTATTGCTTGCTTCTAAGTACAATTTCTTATACTTGAGTAATTTCCAAAAATAACTGCATGCACTGTGAGTGTTGTACAAGAATCAAAACAACTCTCTATGGCATCTGCTCACTTTATTTCAGATTTGTTGCATTTTAAAGGAAAGACCTCTATGAGCCTTTGGTTTGCAAAACTCTTACAAGCAAAAAACAAAAAAAAAACAATTATACATATTTGAAAATATTAATTAAAAGAGAAAAATCTAAACTAGCAGTACATTTTAAAGTGATCACTGGTTATTTTAATTCAAATTTTAAATTCTTATTTTGGTAAAAAGGCTACATTTGAATTTATGAAAATTAATATGCCCATTTAGTTATTACAAGATTTCCCTCCAATATTCAAATTTTGAATTTAAATTTGAGTTCAAAATTTTAGATGGGAAATTTTTATTATCAAACAAGTCATCCATTTCATACTTTTGGTAGATTATTGACTTAGTTTGGTGCTGACATGGCAGGTTCTCTTTTCTGAGGAAGCTTTTATGAATCGTAGATGTTGTAATGCATCACCATATGAAACACATGTAGATCAGCTAGTTTATCATGTGGGATCACTCATGACTTTTGTTTCGTGTAGCAGGATACAAATCATCATGCAAAGCCTTGATTTGGCCTTTCTGTTTCTATTAGGAAGAAATTGCCAATGACAAGAATATTTATAATTTTTGATACCTTGTACTCACAGTTGGCAAAGCAGGCAATAAAATTGATGGAAAAAAGCTTATGGCAATTTTAACTTTTTTTGAGAAATATTTGTTCACTTGCTCCATTTATTGTATTCTGCTGTCTAATGAAAGTAATTCATAATTTATTGAAATTTAAGAGCAATTACTCTTGGCAAACACTCAGGGCAGCACCCCACGAATTGTGAAGTTAGGGGACAATACCGGATGCCCCTGTGGAGGGACTCATGTTGCTGATATTTCGGACATAAAAAACTTTAAGGTAATCGTGACTTTAAACTTTGCCTATTTTAAAGGTGCATTATGCTGCCTAAATGCCGGGTTGTTTTATGTGTTTAGATGAGACCGTAACAATTTTGTTGATGATTTAATTCTAGTTCTTTGTGTTACTTGCACAGATGGAAGTTTCCTTATACGTTATATATTATTTTACCAATTTTTTGTTTGTCATATGTGCCTCTAAAATATACGGTAATTGTTATTGATCATCATGTGCCATTCATTCTTAATGTCTGTTACAATGTGCTTGTTCAACCTATTCTTCACCATCATTTTAAACAAGTTCTGTCCATGTGTTTGTTTTGCTCTCTTTTTTATTATATCTTGACACTAAGTGCATTTTCTTGCATTTAGAAATGTTGAAACACCTAAGCAATCTACTATTTTTTATATTGTTATCTTCAATACATGCTTCTATTTATCCCTCTATATAATCATTGCTCTTTCTATTATTTTTATCCCAAGATCATGTTTGCATTCTTATTTCTACTGGGATCAACCTAACTTTTCATGATATTGCCTAGTACTTTTTTTTAAAATTAAATAGAAATTCCTATTAAAGTTAAAATCTTGTGCCTTTTAATATTATTGATAAAATTAGAGGGAGATCTTTTATTTATTTCCTTAAATTTACCATTAATCCCTTTAGTAAATATGCAGTCTCTCCTAGGTTGATCGGCCAAACATAAAAACCAAATTAATTTTGTGAAAATCAAGATATGCGTTCAATCAATCCCTCAAACTTGATACCTGTAATCTTGTGCAGCACTTTTATTCTTGGAACAAACATAACAATTTTCTTCATCTAACCTTTTTTAGTTTTCAAATATCATCTGATTTTACTGCATTTCCACTCATCTTCTTTATAATGCTTCATTCTTTAGTTTTATTATCTTGCCCAATGAAAGTGCTTTTCTAAAAATAGGTTTTAGCTGTCAAAAAATTATAAATTGAACTCTCAAATTATTGTTCTTTATTCAATATTCTCTCTAAAATCAAAATCACTATAAATATTTCTAAATTTTAGATTACCTCATTGTCCATTTGAATCTCCCCACATAAATAATACTTAATCTTGGATATTTCTTAATCAACTCAAAATAATGCAAAATTTTTAATAATCACATCCACTCTTATTATTGACATAAACACTACTATTATTAAAAATTGTATAAGAAGTATAATCTTTAAAAATATAAATCTATCTCCCGATTTTTTAACTTTTATATCATTTTTTTAATTTTAATCCAAGATGCCATGCTATATCTATGATAATACTTTTTTGGTATTTGAGTGTTAAGCCAAATATTAATTTCTTTTGCTAACTCTTCCGCACACTTTGTTTGTTGAATACAAATATTTATTATCATTTTAATCATTATATCAATCAACTTTAAAACTTTCTAATAAGAGCATTAATATTTTAGCTCTTTATTCTTGATATAATATTTTGGATTAACTTCTTTACTTGTAATTGTTCATAATTTAGGAACCCACTCCCATTTAAACACTACACTCAAGTTGGGGTAAGACAAGGTGACTTGTGAGCAAAAAAGCTTTATAACGAGTTAAGGTTGAGCTAATTCCAAATCAACAATTCATGACCAAGCTCGTTTAGAAGTTTTAAAGATAAAATACTTATTATTATTTCATAATTCAAGGAATGCAATAAAAATTATTATTTAACATAATTAGAATTTCTCTATTTTCCATTTCGATCTAATATTCAATGATTGTTACAACAAATTCTAATTATTTTGTATCATTTTGATATGATAATTACAAGAATAGAAATTATCTAGTGCCTTGAATTATAAATTAATTATCTCGTAGACGTACTCGAGCTCATAATTTTAGCTTAAATTTGAACTCCAAATCTCTTTAATTAATCAAATTCATACTCAAGTAAGGACCAACTAGAGTTTGACTCATCTTGTTTACACCCCTACAACTGAGCATTGATTTAGTAGTTATTACACACTTTTCACTATAGGCAATGCAGTGCATTGTTTCCAAATTTTACCTCACAGCTTAAGCACAATTTCTTTAAGTGCATACAACTATCTTTCTAATTCAAGATTTGGGTCCTACAATGGCGAAATTCTTTTCAGCCAGGTAGAATGGATTTTATTTTCATTAACTATTATTCTATGTTATTTAAGTGTCTTGCAAAATCTTGCAATTTACACGCTCATGCATTGAATGTCTATATTCGTAATGGTATTTTAGAAGAGAAGGGTTTTTTTGTTGCTGAAATGAGTAGATTTGACCGAATGTTAGAATATAAATTACGATAATTTCAGGTGCCTCTATTATTCAGTTTTCAGCTTAGGATGTTTGATTTACAATAATCTGAATGAAGTTTTCTTTCGTGTTTCTTCAGGTTACGCAGCTGAGATGTAAGAAAGGAATAACTAAAGTTAGCTACAGCATAAGCCCATGAGGTGTATCTTTTCCTAAAGGTTTTTGATGATTTTATTAGGATAATTAGCAATTTTTTGTCATACTCAACATGTTTCTCAAGAGAACTACATTGCTTTTAAATCTTGTGTTATCTTACATCCAGTATTAGACTGTGCCCCTACTGACTTAAAAAAGTTCTTATATATGCATATATATATATATATATATATATATATATATATATATATATATAATTTTTATTTTTGTGTGGCCTGTGGGATTTGAACCCATAACCTGAGATAATAAATTATGAGCCTTAACCACTAGACTACAACACCATTCGTGTGTATATATGTATATTTCCTTGTCTCTTTGCTTTGATATGTCACTTCTCATTATTTTGGGTTCTCTTTGTATGTTTCCGAGGAAATTTTACACTTGTTGGCTAGTGAGCTTATGTTGGTTTAATTGATAATCTGGCTAGAGATTAAAGGGCTGGGCCTCATTAAGTTTCAGTTTGTAATCTTGTTTAATTGGTTCTTTAGAAGGGCTGCAGTTTGCAGGCCTCATCCAATGTGGCCTCCTTGGTGATTGAAGTTAACTATTGATTTGGGTTGTTACTGAAAATAGTATTTTGAGC
Organism: Gastrodia elata; assembly: GCA_016760335.1. NCBI lineage: Eukaryota > Viridiplantae > Streptophyta > Magnoliopsida > Asparagales > Orchidaceae > Gastrodia > Gastrodia elata. Next base: position 22,278,795 of record CM028684.1, on the reverse strand, counting down.
TTGCTCCCTTAAATTGGCTTGTTGTGGTTTATTGGTATGGTAATGTGGCTTCTTATAATGAGTTTCTAATCTATGGTTTGGTAATATGTGGCAGCTGCAATGCCTTGAATTCAACACAGATTGCACGATTGGTGTTTTCTTGTGTTCTTATTGTTGGTGGGGTTGGTAGTACTTCCTTCCCATTTTGGCTCTTTTTTTCTGTGGCTGGCCGTAATGTTAATGCTGTTTCTTTATGGTTTGAACCTTCCTGCTTATCGTCAGTCTGGTCTCACGATGGGATTCAGTATTCTTAGTTGTTCTTGCATCTGTGGTTTTGGCTGTTTCATGCTAATGGCAAGTGTCTGATCATAAGAAGAGCTGTAGTTGGCTTGCTGTTTTTTCTGCTGCAATGTTTTGAATGCATCATGGTTTTCCTGGTTATGGTGTGATTCTTTTTATATGTGACTGGTCCTAATGTTAATGCTGATTCTTTTTTATTTGTTCTTGTTGTGATTCATTAGAAGAGATGTAGTTGCCTTTTGCTCGCTTGTTAGTTGATGTATTTGTCCCTGTCAGCTTGTTTGTGCTTTGGATGTAATAGCCTGGCACACTGGTGTTTCTCTAATGAGTTGAATCCATACCAAGCTGATTCCTCTTGGGTTGTATCTTGTTAACCTACTTGATGTAGGATTGAATAGCTAAATGATGAACAACTTGTTTTCATATTTTACAGTCTTTGATATTGTTTTCCTTTCTGTTCATTCTTTTGCATTTTTGCTCTGCTTAAATAAATTATAAATGATTAACGTGATATCCGCTTAATAATGTATCTAGTTTACCCTTAAAATGTACTTATGCTTTTTAAAGTCTAATAACTTGTTTCTTTTATATTGGTTGTGCCTTAATGTATTAAAAAATCAAATATGATAGATTTAGAAGTTAGATATAGATCTTGGACTCGAGATGGATCGCGTTCAGTTGTTGCAGCTTGTGCACTCTTTACACTTTCAATCTCTTACTTTTTTCCTTAAAAACTTGTATAATCTTTATTAAATTCTATATATTTTTCTTTATTATTCTGTGATGTATCTTCTTATTTTCTTAATGGACGGAATGGTATGTATGTATATTTTTGTTATTTATACATCTGGTTTTTCACTTTAGAGATCAGTAACTCCACTCCCTATAGTACTTAATAATAGGTTAAGTTTTATTAATTCAATATTAAGTACTACAGTAACACTCGTTATTGGGTTAGTTACTTACAATAGCATACCTTATTAAAATTTGAAGCTGTTGAAATTATATTTTTATGACTTTGAGAATTGATATGCTTAAAAGAATTCGTCACATTTGCAAGTTCTCTACACATCATCGAAATCACATATATTGTAATAATATTAGAAAATAAGCTCTTTGACAACAACCAAAAGTTGTGTAATTTTACAGCAGGTACCTAACTTAGATTGTTAAGTTCACCTATTGAGAACCCACGTGCATACCTGTCAAAAAGAGAATAATTCCATCTGTAATGCCAAAAAAAAAAGCTTAAGCACTAATGGATGAAGCTGTATCAAATCTGAAATTTAAATTGAATTTTTATAATAGTAAAATTAAACTATTTAGAGATTTGGCATTATATCATTATAGGAGCTGCTATTAAGTCAGTGGATGAGTGGTGGATTAAAGGTACCTAAGCTATATGTATTCAATTGTAATAGTCAACTTAATTTCCTCTTAGTTTATGGTCGGGTTGCTCTTAAATTAAGATCTACAAATTGTATAGTCAAAGCAGATTTGATCTGTAGTAAATCAGAGATTTCATATTAACTGTGAATTGCTTGTCTAAGTTCATGAATGGAAGTTAAGAAATTCTATCAATTTGAAATTTAAGGCATGTACCAGTCGACTTCTTAAATCTGTTTTTGAATAACTTTATGTTTGTAAGATTAGATTATGAAATTAACTGAGTCATGCGATTTAATTTTAGTGCTAAACAATTTCTTTTTTTTAAGATCGAAGATGTATATTGAGACATGGTAGAATCATTACTTAATCATTAAAATTTAAATTGCAATAAGAAATTTATAATGATTGATATACCAAAAAAAAATCAAGTAAAAGGCATCATGGTTGATATACCCAAATTAAGTCTATCAATGCAAGGGAAGAGATAGAAATTTAAATATGAGATGCAAAACTCATTAAGTTATATGGGTTGAACTTTTAAGAGAATCATTGTATTCCACTTTTGTGTTCAACATCATCAATACAAATTCATTAGTTCTTTATCAAATAATGCATAAGAAGTTGACTATAATTTAGCTTAGAAAGAATATAAACAAGATATCTAACATACTTGAATACCAAGTCTACATCTCATATTTTACCTAGCATATTGAAGTTGACTACTACTAATGCTATCATTGGGTTTTGACTTCCCTCTTCCTTTGATGCCTTTTATGTCGAATAAAAATGCCTTCTAGATAATTCTACAGTTATTACAAATTCTAGTTCTGTTATTTCTCTATCTCTTATGCTCTTTTTCCTTGATGTCATCTTTCCTTAGTGTGTGCCTATTCTTCTTGATGCATGTTTCATCATCAGGTTTGTTCTTCTCGAGTCTAGCATAGTGGTTGCTCATTTGAGTGGTTAGTAGCATTCGTTGTTTATTTGTTTCTCTAGTTATTAGAGGAAAAGGCAGTGATAGTTATGATAATTCAATGTTATTAATCCTTGATTTTCAATCTAATCAGTTTGTAATCGCTTACATTAGTCTCAAAAAGGTGCTTAGAGAAAACCCTGAAAATTTGGGATAATTTGGAGCTCATTTGTATATTTTGATTATTTTAATATATTTATTTAACTAGAAAATTAATATAATTAAATTGACCTCCGATTAAAAATTCGACTTCATTTTTGAGTTCATCACCCAAATTAGTTATGGATGAATTTTTGAGATTTTTCGGAGCTCGTTTAATATCATAATTTTAATTAAATAAATTGGCAAAAATTAGTTAATTAATTAAAAATCCATTTAATTCAATTAATATGTCGGATAAAGTCATTTGATCGAACCATGCTAATCAGCATCGTTCGATCGAACTCTCCATCTAGATCCAACGCCCGGTAGTCGTTCTTCCCCGACCGTTGCTACGCACTCAACGCGTGGCGCTTTTGCTCGCACGCGGCGATCACAGAGATTGTGACTCGCCTGCCGCCCCTAATAAGCTTTGCCATCCATCAATTTAAATTCTATTAATTGCCAGAACTTCAGTTTCATCGATTGGAAACTAGAATTGAGCCAAAGAACCTACAACCCCTTCGTCGTCCCGAGCCTTGCCAGAAACCTCATGGCGTGAAATTAGGTACTCTGCTTATGCTTGATTCCTTCGTGTACTTTCCTTCATTAAATTTTGTAATTGCATTATGATGGGTGCTCAACAATTAGATAGGGTTAATTCGACCCTATCGAGTTTGGTAAGATCACCACAACTTGGGCTTGAACAGTGCTCAATAGTGCCTGAGCTGCCATGAAACCCTAATTTTAAAATTCCCAATTCAAATATTGAATTGCTTAACCGGATCTCGTTTACATATTTTATACATCTGAGAGTGTTTATCGAATCTTAATCAAACTTGATTGAGCCCAATTAAGACTCGATCCCGTCAGGTGCCACAGTGGTATACAATGCATTGTTTAGTCCGATTTAGGGCATCACCATTCTAAACGCTAGAGATGGAATCAGCTAAGGCTTTTAGTATCAGTCAAAAGGTATTGGAAAGACCTTTCGAAGGGTGTATAGCTTGAGAACTGGAAGGCTTTGTGCTAGGATTATTGTGATGCCCTAAACATCTTTCTCTATGGCCTTGACGGGGAAAATCTATAGTGTGGGCCAGGCCGGGTCAGGCCCGTCCCACATATCATCATTCGGGTCCTGAACAACGGATATCCCGCGTACGCACACCTTATGCTATGGCCGTAGGGTTGAAGTCTGCGTGCTTGTAGAATATTTAGGATTTTAATTAATTTAATTAATTAAAATCCTAAATATTCAAAGCTTAATAATTCATAAAATATAAGTTCAAATATATTAAAGTTATATCTCAAAATGATCAGAAAAGTACAAAGAGTCTTAATATGACATTAAAAATATATTTTGATAAGTAATTTTACTAATTATTTTTTTAGTAATCATAAAAGATGATTAGTCCATATCTTAGCCAAATGGTGTCCAAATTCAGCCTATTTACAGTCATTTTACTCATTAGGATATAATGAGTTTATAGCCACTAAATATATATTAATTGGACATCATTTGAAGATTTTGAATTTTTGACTCATTAATTATTTATTATTTTAATCCTAAAAATAAGGATTTTCCCTATATTGCTTCAAAACCCTAAGATGGTTTAGAGAAACTTAAATAATGATATGTTTAAACATCAAATGATGAATTGAGTAAGAATATTGCTAGTATTGACTCAAATTATGGTTAAAATAGGTTAAATGAAGTTTTTGCTTATACTTAATCAGAGTGTCATGAATTTAGTAGTATTTAATCATAATTGTGATACTTGCTATTAAAAGAATATCCTAAGGAATTTAGAAATGCACCATTATTAGGAGATAACTAGGACACTCAATCTAGCAAGTTTTTTGATTAGATACCTTTAGATCTTATTGAATAATCTAGGTGCCTAATGATGACTTATCTAGTGAAGTGTTATACTTAACCTACTCAGTGATTATAATATCATTAATTAGACTATGAACCTTCAAGTAACCTACCTAGTGTAGGTTGACCTACTATATTATCCTAAGTGAAACTATCTAGAATGTTGAAGTATAAATCTAAGACATTGGAGAGGCATTAGTGAATATGTTATTTAAGATTATAATTTAGAGGAAGTACACATAAGTGAATATAGAGAAGATTATTCCTTATAAGAATCATAGAATAACATCCATTTTATTAAGATTAAATCTCTTAGGATCTAGATAACCTTTGGGTGCCTTGTTTAAGAGGTTAGTTTAAATTAATGAGTTATAAAAATTAGTGAAAATGAAATTGAAGTGAATAACTAGTGATAAATGTACCCTTCTATGTTTGTAGAATCTATGAAATAGCATTATAAATACCTATGTGAAATATATAAATAATAGATTAATCTAATATTGAGATATTAGAACTTAGAAACCTCAAAATATCAAGAGGAGGATCTTGCATCCTCACCTTTATAATCTAGTTAAGGTTGGATCTATTAACCTTATCCTAAGTAAGAATATCCCTTGAAGATTTGCCTAATTAGATTAGTAGCATTGTAAAGTCATTAGATTGTTAATGAGGCTAGCATTATTATATTTAGTGGCTTGTTAAGCTAACCAAAGTATGCTATATGGAGATTAAGAAGATTAAGTTATTATGACTTAAGATGATCCTTAAATGACAATCTAACCTATTAGATATGAATAGAACAACTTAAATCCAATAATTTAGATTCAATTATAGTAAATTTAGAATATAGAGTTTGATGTATTATGTCATCTCTTAAGATATAGGAATAACCCAATCACCTTACTATTAATAAGAATATAGTTGACAATGATCATTGATCATTAGAATCTAGATAGCCTTAAAACTCCAAATCAATAAAAGATTAAGATTTAGAGTCTTATGTTAGTAAGATCTTTACATTATTGAAATTTTAGTTCATAATGTACAGTCTAACTGTAATGTTCCTAAAAAAATATGAATGCCCAAATCCTTGATATTATGGTAGACTTATGCTTAATAAATCCTTAAGTTAAGCTTAAGATGTAACTAGAAAGGTTTAGTAAGAAATATGTTCCATAGAATTGAATTCAAGTTATTATACACTAGATATGTGATTAATGAAACTTTGGAGCCAAGGTTAGTATGAATTAAACCCTTGAAACATTATGCTCATGAATAAGCATCAATGAACATATTTTGGTAACTTTGAATAGCTTGTTAGAAACTATTTAGTGTTATAAGATTAAGGCGATACCAGAACACAGTTGGAAGATATCAAGAACTATCATAACTTAGATTTAACAAATGTGATCCTATATTATGGATGAATTATTAGTTAATTTAGATAATGAAGTATTCAATAAAATGAATTCTTAAACCAACATTTACACTTATAAATTATTTTATCATCTTATAAGCTAAATAAAAATATTATTTTCCAATAATCACATTATTATATTACTATATTTTAATTAACTTAGAGATCTTTGATACCTACGTTAATTGGGGGTTTAATTAGCCCCAATTATTAGGATAGATACATAAAGTAGAAAATAATGGATATCACGTGATTTATAATAATTTGATAATCTTTGAAACACTGCAATACATTGAGATTAAAACCTTAAATTTATTCATTAAAACTTAATGTATGAAAATTAAACATTTAAAATATTTATCATAGGGATTATATATGGAAGATTATTATACAACAATGATTAAGCCTGGGCAAGCTATTGGTGTATCAGGAGACCACATAATTCCTATGAGGGGGATGTGTGTGTTTGCAGTTAGCTCCACTTTTTGATAGTTGAGCAGATGTGTTCGACTCCTCACTTGTTATGCATCTACAGAATAAAATATAAGATAAGTAAATAACATTTATAGTTTTCAATATTTATGAGTGTATTTTTAATACATTCAGTACTTGTGGTTGATATTATTTACTTACTTTGTTGCAGCATCTTTCTTTACAACTTTATATACATACAATTTGTATAGTGTATCTTTACTTGACAGTTACCTATTTTTTTATATTGTCTGTTACTGTTACTTAGCATTGCTTACTTAGACATATACATGCTTCACTTACTTGCTTAAGTGCATTTTTATATAAATACCTTGTTAACTTATTTGATGCAGGATTGAATAGCTAAATGATAAGCAATTTATTTTCATACTTTATAGTCTTTGACACTGTTTCCCTTTCTGTTCATTCCTTTACATTTTTGCTCTGCTTAAATAAAGTATGAATGGTTAATGTGATATCTGCTTAATAATGTATTTAGTCTACCCGTAAAATGTACTTATACTTTTTAAAGTATAACAACTTGTTTCTTTTTATTGGTTGTGCCTTAACTTATTAAAAAATCAAATATGGTAGATTTAGAAGCTAGATATAGATCTTGAACACGAGATGGATCGCGTCCAGTTGTTGCAGCTTGTGCACTCTTTACAATTTCAATCTCTTACATTTTTTATCTTAGAAGACATATGTCCTTACAAACATGTATATTCTTTATTAAATTATATATGTTTTTCTTTATTATTTTGTGATACATATTTTTATTTATGAATGATTGGAATGGTATGTATGTATATTTTCATTATTTATACATCTGGTTTTCCACTTTAGAGATCAGAAACTCCCTATAATACTTAATAATGGGTTAAGTTTCACTAATCTAATATTAAGTACTACAGTAACACTTGTTATTAGGTTATATTACTTAATCTAATAATGGGGCATTGTAGTAGCATACCCTACTACGCCACTCAACCCTGCTGCTGATGCTAAGCTCTCTAACACTTTCCTCAAAACCATCCCCCTCTTTCAAATATCTTATTCCACATATTTTTAAGCTTGCAAATTCAGCGTCAGTTTAGGAAGCACTTGCAACTGACTTCGTATCACTCTCTTGAAAAATATTGAAGGTTAGGCTCTAGTTTCTTATGTTTCCATCTAAAGATCAAAGAAAGAAAAACTTTATTTTGGTAAAGAAAACTTTCATATGTTATTAATCTCATAGTTAATGAGTATAATATCCTCATCCTATGATAAATTTTAGAACTATGTTAATGGTGAGTGGTGACAAT